>WACJ01000317.1:0-366164 GCA_008973525.1 Stenopsyche tienmushanensis
ACCCCCTCCCCTACCAGCAGTGATACAATTTTCGGACCAAGTTTCCAACCAAACGGTCTTTAACTAATTTAAGTTACAATAAATTTTAAAAACATATATTATGCAAAATTTCCAAATCGTTTAGAAAAAAGTGTGGGAGCGCCGACCCCACGCGCCCCCGCCCCACTACACCACTGGCGGGCACACAGAAATGGAACCGCGGGCACACAGATATCGATCCGCGGGCGCGCAGAATTGGCTCCGCGAGCGCCCAGAAATGGAACCGCGGGCACACAGATATCGATCCGCGGACGCACAGAATTGGCTCCGCGAGCGCACAGAAATGGAACCGCGGGCACACAGATATCGATCCGCGGGCGCACAGAATTGGCTCCGCGGGCACACAGATATCGATCCGCGGGCGCGCAGAAATGGCTCCGCGGGCGCGCAGAAATGGAACCGCGGGCACACAGATATCGATCCGCGGGCGCACAGAATTGGCTCCGCGGGCACACAGATATCGATCCGCGGGCGCACAGAATTGGCTCCGCGAGCGCACAGATATCGATCCGCGGGCGTGCAGAAATGGCTCCGCGAGTGCCCAGAAATGGAACCGCGGGCACACAGATATCGATCCGCGGGCGTGCAGAAATGGCTCCGCGAGTGCCCAGAAATGGAACCGCGGGCACACAGATATCGATCCGCGGGCGCACAGAATTGGCTCCGCGGGCACACAGATATCGATCCGCGGGCGCACAGAATTGGCTCCGCGAGCGCACAGATATCGATCCGCGGGCGTGCAGAAATGGCTCCGCGAGTGCCCAGAAATGGAACCGCGGGCACACAGATATCGATCCGCGGGCGTGCAGAAATGGCTCCGCGAGTGCCCAGAAATGGAACCGCGGGCACACAGATATCGATCCGCGGGCGCACAGAATTGGCTCCGCGAGCGCACAGATATCGATCCGCGGGCGTGCAGAAATGGCTCCGCGAGTGCCCAGAAATGGAACCGCGGGCACACAGATATCGATCCGCGGGCGCACAGAATTGGCTCCGCGAGCGCACAGATATCGATCCGCGGGCGTGCAGAAATGGCTCCGCGAGTGCCCAGAAATGGAACCGCGGGCACACAGATATCGATCCGCGGGCGTGCAGAAATGGCTCCGCGAGTGCCCAGAAATGGAACCGCGGGCACACAGATATCGATCCGCGGGCGCACAGAATTGGCTCCGCGAGCGCACAGATATCGATCCGCGGGCGTGCAGAAATGGCTCCGCGAGTGCCCAGAAATGGAACCGCGGGCACACAGATATCGATCCGCGGGCGTGCAGAAATGGCTCCGCGAGTGCCCAGAAATGGAACCGCGGGCACACAGATATCGATCCGCGGGCGCACAGAATTGGCTCCGCGGGCACACAGATATCGATCCGCGGGCGCACAGAATTGGCTCCGCGAGCGCACAGATATCGATCCGCGGGCGTGCAGAAATGGCTCCGCGAGTGCCCAGAAATGGAACCGCGGGCACACAGATATCGATCCGCGGGCGTGCAGAAATGGCTCCGCGAGTGCCCAGAAATGGAACCGCGGGCACACAGATATCGATCCGCGGGCGCACAGAATTGGCTCCGCGAGCGCACAGATATCGATCCGCGGGCGTGCAGAAATGGCTCCGCGAGTGCCCAGAAATGGAACCGCGGGCACACAGATATCGATCCGCGGGCGCACAGAATTGGCTCCGCGAGCGCACAGATATCGATCCGCGGGCGTGCAGAAATGGCTCCGCGAGTGCCCAGAAATGGAACCGCGGGCACACAGATATCGATCCGCGGGCGTGCAGAAATGGCTCCGCGAGTGCCCAGAAATGGAACCGCGGGCACACAGATATCGATCCGCGGGCGCACAGAATTGGCTCCGCGAGCGCACAGATATCGATCCGCGGGCGTGCAGAAATGGCTCCGCGAGTGCCCAGAAATGGAACCGCGGGCACACAGATATCGATCCGCGGGCGTGCAGAAATGGCTCCGCGAGTGCCCAGAAATGGAACCGCGGGCACACAGATATCGATCCGCGGGCGCGCAGAAATGGCTCCGCGGGCGCGCAGAAATGAAACCGCGGGCGCCCAGAAATGTAGAGAATATTTCAGTACCCCCTCCCCTACCAGCAGTGATACAATTTTCGCACCAAGTTTCCAACCAAACGGTCTTCAATTTAACTAATTTAAGTTAAAATAAATTTTAGAAACATATATTATGTAAAATTTCCAAATCGTTTAGAAAAAAGTGTGGGAGCGCCGACTCCACGCGCCCCCGCCCCACTACACCACTGAGTGTTACATTATTAAAATTAAATCTTACAGATAATTGGCTTTGGAAAACAGCAAAACCACTTAAAAACTAGTCCACGGGAACTCATAATGTCGCCAAAACCGATTTACATAAGGCTTAATATGCTTGTAGAAACCTTCTGTCTAAATTATAAAGTTTCAAAAAATCGCGAGCGATAATAAAATCATGAAAGCTACTTATCGATCAATTAGAGATTTCCATATTATTCTTCTTTATGTGCCTTGCACTCCAAGTGTGTTGGCAACCAGCAGCTGAAGCTTTATCTTGTTTGCGACAGTGCGAAAAAGCGCTCTGATACCGAGTATACCACTGCCGCAAGATTTTCAGCCACGACGTCTTCCTGGTTCCACGGCTGCAACGACCTTCGATCTTCCCCTGGAGTATTAATTGTAGAAGTGCATATTTCTTGTTGCGCATAACATGCCCAAAGAACTCTAACTGTCCTTTTTTGATTATAGTAAGAGTTTCGGGTTGTTGGTTTAGTTGCCTCAGCACCTCTACATTTCTTTTTCGTTCCATCCAGGAGATTTTCAACATTCTTCTGTATGTCTACATCTCAAAGGCTTCTAAACGCTTAGACAACTAATATGATTTTACGATTTTAGTTATCTTAACTTTTAGCCACTTGACTAGCACTTATTTACATATTGAATATTTAAATACTCATTTAACTGCAAGCTGATACTCAATTTATCTACTATTCATTACTATGTTTACTAATCATTGCTTGCTTGTCACTCGCTATTTCCTCGAATTCGCTCAGGTAAGTTGTACGTGGACGGGGAGACACCCTCAGTTGGTGTAGGAGCGAATCCGAGATGCACTTAAGCGTCACGTATGTCTTCAACCTAGCCCGGCAACGCCCTAGCGAGGAAAGGAGGGACTGGATTCTTTGCATTCTAGAAGGTCCTTTCCAGTAGAATCAAAAAGGTCGTCTAGTATAATTTTCCACTGTTTCCCAAATAAAACTACTCAGTCTTTAAAACATCCCACACTCCCTATCGAGACGGTCGCGAAATTCGTCAATACGTTCATTCAGGAAACTCGCTGGGTGAGCGTTCTAAATGAATCTTGGAGGTTATGCTACCTTCAATATCGAGCGAATGAGGAGGTAAATGTATGATACAGACGTGATGGATGTAACCCTTCCCTGTGAATGGATATTGATGAGGCCCATAGTTCTGCAGTGGACTGTTTGTGGCTGCACTTTGATGATGACACATTGTATTAGTAAGCGTCCAGGCTTCCATTCCATACAGAAGAATGCTGAAATTCTGAGCAGCATAGTAATCTCAATCGTGATGTTTTAGAAAGTTTTTTTAAATGAAAGCTGCCCTCGCGTTCTCTATTCTGCATCGAATTTCTGTGATGTTTTCGTTGCTTTTATTTAATTAGCATCCAAAGTATTTGTAATTCTGCACTCTCGTGCAATTTTAATTTCTATTCGGATCATTCCATTGATGCTGTTTGGGGTTTTTCTGAAAACTAGCCACTTCGTTTTCTTAATGTAAAGACTTGCAAAGGGCTGGATAGCCAGAAATTTGTATAGGGTTGAATTGATAACATCTTCAGAAATGTAATATATTATGAGTTATTTCTCACTCACTTGAAAATTCGAAGCATTTAAATTTTTGTACAATTTTTCGATTGCTTCAATTAATAGTTGATACTTCGTGGCTTATGGTAATTTAATATTATTTGATTAGTTTAGACGTCTAATGTGGTGGCGTTGAACCTGGGACGTGCGTGTTGAGCGCCGTGCAATTTTAATTAATGCCAGCGGCGAGACACCCCCTTATAAAAGGGGTCGGGTCATTGAAAAATTAACGACCCAACATGCTCCCAAATCCCAACGATGATTATTTCTTGTTAGTTCAGGAGCAAAATGTGCATACATATCACTATGCAGTCCCAACAGAGACGAGTGTGCACACAGGGTAGGGTGGGAATACTCTTATTTTTAGTGGCAACATGAAAACTATTAAAAATGATCTTGTTGCTATGTTACTATATCGGGAGATTAATAGAGAAATTGTCTTTGTGTTTGAGATTTATGTCATTTTTATATAAAAACATATTTGGAATGAATGTGAATCATAATTATTTGTGAATTCGCATAAAGACGTGGTGTGTTGCGTATTGTTTCAACTTTCGTTTTTAAAATCGCAGACTACCGTTTTATAATAATCACCCGTTTTCATCCATTCGCTCTTTCATATGAATAAATATTTGCGTTTAAATAAAACAACTATAAACATCTAGGATATTAATGTTCGGTGAATGTGAGGCTTTTGTTAATTTGCTTTTATTATATAGATAAATGTTGATTTGATCATATTTTTTCACATATCTTCTCCAAAATGGATACAGTTCGTCGGTCGATTTGAGAGGTATCTTTCAAATTGCATCACAAGTTGTTATGCAATTTTTGCAAAAGTAACCCGCTTAGAAAGTATGAAATCTAGGCAATTGGCATCGCATAACTCCCAAACAATTTATGCCATATGGAATTCGTTCATTATTCGTTTTCTGTAAAGCAAAACGTCTTTTGAGTTATATCATGTTTTAGATTGTTCGTCTCTTGTTCTATTAATTATTTTTTTAGTATTATCATTTTTCTAATAATGTATTTGGTTTTTTTCTTATTGAACAATTATAAGGAAGTAAAATAATTCCTTAACGATAACATTTGACACGTTTAGCTATTTTTATATTTCTATGTACTCTATAAACGGTATTTTTTTAATATAACTAATAAAACAATATAAATCCAATACCCCACCTTCTTATTAGGTATTTGGAAATGGACATTTGTAATAGGAGAATTAACGCAATGCTAAGATTTCCAAATTTATTTTTACACTGACTCATCTCATTTTTAGCGTGGAAATTGCAGTTACTAATAATATTGCATATATTGAGGCTAATTCTCCCCAAATTAGTGCATAGTTAATCATTATTCATATATGTAATTTACAGTTACATGTTTAAATTTACCGTGACTTCTAAAATAATCCAAACTGAGAAGGCTTTCCTTCTTTTAACAATATATTTATATATTCACTTCCATGCGTTGGTTAAAAAAAAACATGAGCAGAAAGCGTCCTTTAGTACAGTGTTTCCTAACCTTTTTACACCTGTGGATTGATAAAAAAAAGGAAACATTTTTGCGGACCACTAATACTGAAATATATATTTTCCGCAAGAAATATATCAGAACATATTTATGTGCTTCTCGCAGTTAATGTGTTGGGCTAGTTATTTCAAGGTAATTTGCCATATTCACTTTCTCTTACGCAATCACCATTTTATACTTTCGTTTATAAGTCTGATGTGGCTATGCAAAGCTGAAGTGTTGAATTCAGAAATTATTTAATGTATTTCTTTAGTATATTTACGGGTTACATATTATGGAAATGCATGCAAAATAAATCGGCCAAACTCACGACTGTAGAAGCATAGCATGAGTGCCTTTCGCTACAATAGTCAAGTTTGGAACGAACGTCAGATGCACGCTGTTGCATCGTGCGTTTCCCAAAATGTTTGACGATATAAACTGCTTTCAGCATATGACGTAGGAGAATAAAATTTGTAAATTGACGGTACCTAACATTCGTGGCCTTGTGCCAAATTCACTATAGTGCACGTCGAACGAACGCTGCTCATATCTTCAGTAACCTTGATCTTCTCTCTATATCGACTCATTAGCAATCTTCACTGAATATACAGATGAAACTATAACGCTAGACAGATTGCTCATTCTGTTAATCCTGACATCTTGTTTTTTGGGTCAAGGTTTCCACGCTTTCAGCAGTTCAAATCGTAGATCATTTCCCATTTTTCTGGGCCGTTTACTTTCATATCATCATAGTGCAGCCACAAACAGTCCACTGCAGAAATAGGGCGTCTTCGATGTCCATTCATATGGAAGGGTTACATCCATCTTGTTTATATCATACGTTCACATCTTTGTTTTCCCTAAATTGAAGGTAGCATGGCCTTTGAGTTTCATTCTGAATGCTCATTCAGCAGGTCACATGGATGAATGCAACGACGGGCGCTAAGACTAAGTAGTTTTCCTCGGAAGACAATTCAAAACTACTCGATACAAATTAATTGATTTTAATGAAAAGAGCTTTCCGAGGTGCTTGGAGTCCAGTCCCTCTTTCCTCTCTTGAGCTAGGATTTCCTCTATCAGGGTGATCCTTCTAATTCGACGATTTTAATACAATATGGACGACTATGATTTTATCTTTGCGACGTGAGATTCTTAATTTGTCCCTCTTCAAGTTAGTCTGCTCGTTGTTTTGTGCTTGTTCTATTTTTTTTAATTTTCCTGAGTCTAAACCGGTAAGATCCCATTGGAAGATAGTTAATTCATGTTCGAAGTGTGAAAGTTTGTGTTTGGATTCCTAACGTTCTTACGTTTTATGTGACAATTGAGAGGCTGTGTACTAAGAGTATTAAATTCTATACTTTTATATATACCTTACAATAGAATTTATATACATTTTTATTGATCATTACAACTTTAGCATATTTCTTATCAAAGCGTGATAATCGTATATTGCTATCTGAACTAAAAATGCAGGTGCATTAAATGCAGCAAAGGCTTGCCTAGATAACTATTAAAACAAAAAATATCTACCGGTTTTAAAGGGTTAAAACTTGTACAAAAAAAACCGTTTTAGAGTCAAAATGGCACTTTCAAATTTGTGCACACATACTTTTTTATACAAATATTTTTTATATATCAATCTACCTGAAAAAGCCCTATTTCTATTGTTTTCAATGACTTTCAAAAGAATAACGTCAACAAAAAAAAGCCACTAGCTTTTTGTATGCGTTCAAATTGAGGCACACTGCTGTAAAGCAGGTGGAAATATTAACTGAGCATTCTAGACAAGTCAATTTGTCATCTAAGTAACGTAAAACAATGAAATTATGTATTGTTGTTTTCATATTGATAATTTGTATGCTCATGTTCTTGGGAAAATGTCTTATATGAAGTATGTTACAATAAAGTATTCATATTGATGTTTTATTTTTACAGTTAAAGCTACGATGCCACTTTTTACCGTTATTCTATCAAGGATTATAACAGGCGAGAAGCAGACTTTCAAAGTTTACATGAGTCTTGTTCCTATTATCACTGGTGTTACGATAGCCACTATGACAGAATTGTCCTTCGATGGAGTTGGAATGATGTGTGCACTTATCTCAACAGCAGGATTTTCATTACAGCATATCTATTCAAAAAAAGTAAGCATCGCATGAATTTATTTTTTTGATTATGTTATTAAAATTATAATTGGACTTTATTGAAAATATTTTATTTGTTTAGGTTCTTTTAGATACTGGCATACATCATCTGAGACTATTACATATTTTAGGTCGATTAGCCTTCTTCCTGTTTATTCCAGTTTGGTTTATATTCGACTTCAGCAGTGTCATCAAAGATGAAAGTTTGGTAATATTTGCATCTCTACTTAAGTTTTCTAATTGCAGTCATTTATGAACAAATTATATATTTACTGATCAATTATTTATTTATTTCAGACTTCATCGCCAAAAATATTCTTCTTGCTCTTTGCCGATGGATTTCTTTGTTATATTCAAAATATTGTGGCTTTTAGTGTTATATCACTTGTTGCACCTTTGACTTATGCAGTTGCAAATGCCTCCAAGAGGATATTTGTGATCGGCGTATCACTATGTATATTAGGAAATCCTGTTACTTCAGTCAATATTTTAGGAATGTTACTTGCTATATTTGGGGTGCTATGTTATAATAAGGTAAACTTAAATTGCATTAAAAAGATTATATCAATTCTATTAAACTTAAAATCATATCATTATAATTGTTTAATAATCACTTTTTAAAATTTATCATCAATAATTGCATCCATAAAGACTTCATTAAACAATGTGCTTTTTGATAAAGCATGGTTTTATATATAGACATTTTTTATCAATGTGACATTTTCCATTTAAACCGCCATAGTAAATATTTAGATAAGCTTAATTCAAAAATAGAGATTTAGAGGATGTTATTATTATATAATTAGAATTGAACCATAATGTGAAAAACTATTATTACTAACATAAAATTTAATTACATCTAACGTGTAGAAATGTTGAAATTCCAGCACTATTTTTATCGATTCATCTTTAAGATATAAAATTTGGAAAGTGATAAAATTGATGATTTTTGGAGAATGAAATTAGTGGAAAAATACCTAAAAATAAAAATTATTTTTGTTCTCATAACATTATCATCTCTTGCCAAGTATTTTTATAAAATAATTTATTTTTAATTATGATAAAGAGTCTTGCTCTGATATCATGCACAAATGCAAGTCCGAACTATAAAGTGTTAGGGTTAAAATAACCATTGTTGATCTTCCTGCAAATACCTTGTATATATTGCCATTTGATTTTTATTTCAAATATGTGTAATCATATATAATAAGAGATATTTATTTATTTGCAGGCCAAGTATGATCAAAGGCAGGAGCAGAAGAGGACTCCAGTTTTGCCAGTAATTCAGAAAAGCAACGATCATGCTTTGATGAAGAGTTTTAATATGGATAAAACTGAATATAGTAATGGCGCACTTCGAAATGGATATCATTTATTAACACCAACAGAAGATACATCGCCGCATATATCGCAAGACGTAGCTAGAAGCCATAGTAAATTATTATTTGTGTAATGCCAATAGTGAGAAACATTTTCTATTTAAAATAATGAAATTATGAAGAGGCTGCTTGTTGATATGTGATTTTGACAAGGGATGAGATAGTATAAATAAAAATAAATTATTATTATTTTTATAAAATTGTGTTTTTAATAATTTTAAGTTTCAAAAAATCGTTTTATTTAATTCATAAATTATTTATTTCTGAATTATTTATAAAGTTCCTTATTTTCTTATGCTCAAAATATACACTTCACATGTGCATAGTACATAATACCGATTTCTAGTAATATTTTGCAATAATAAAGGATGTAAATTATTATATTGAAATACACTTTTTTATCTCATATTTAAATCTTTACAACTTTTAGATTTTAATTGCAAATTTACTTCATTTCAGGTAAAATTGGTTACCCTTATATATAAATATAAATACAATTATGTCTCATGGTTTATTACAGGGCTTCGAACCGAAATGAAACCGCAAACTACCGGTAAAATTGTTATTTTTCCCAGAACGAATACCGAAACCGAACCGATATAAACATTAGGAACATAACCAAAGCCAAAATGAAAAAATAACGATTCGAAGCCCCGGTTTATTGAGCACTGGGTAGAATCTATAGGTGCAAATTGAAATCATTTAATTAAATATCTTTCGTATTTTTCTTCCAGAACTGAAAACATATATATATATATATATTTTTGAGCTGTAAAATTTAGTTTAGAAGTCTTTTTAAAAGAAAATCAACGTGATCTGGTGAAAGTAAAACCTAGTAAACCATGAGATATCTGGACTTATTTTATTTGTACATTAAAAAGTTTGTAACTAAAAATTGTACAGTATTATTATTTTTTATATCTAATAATTTAAACACCATAAATAATTTAAAAGATGTGTACAATTTTTAAAAATAATGATTGAAATAAAATCTCAAATATGTATATTTGATGAGTATTATTATTTTGTCTTGTATTTTTTTTATTTCAACTGTACCTGTTTTGAAATATGTATTATTCATTTACTTTAATCTTAGCATGATATGGCTATTGCTAAAAAGCTAGTCTTAGACAATTTAAATATGTATAGAAGGCTTTTGGGCAAGCTATCACAGTTGTTTCATAATGACTTTTTCAACTTTTAATTGAACACGTGTGATTATCGATCATTAATGTCTCGTGATAAATTTCATTTCATGCCTAAATAACCTTTTTATACAACATTCTTCATAGACCTGAAAATCATTATTAGATAAATAATAAGTCATTGGTATCGCTTAACGATATGTATTACTGTCGATAAACTTTTATCATTAAACATCACCAGATTGACATATTCAGGTAACTGAATTTAAGATGTTCTGGTATTAATGCTCAGTAGCAATCCATAATTATTATGGAAATTAAATAAACTACTTTATATTATAAATATGATTTATTTTGGAGATTTAATCTCCACAATCATTATTAGTTTGGTCACCTTATTACTATTCATTACTAAATAAGTTTTGAAGGATTTCCTTGTTTGCTTAAAAACCATTAACTGGTTTAATGGATCTGTACCATATGTAAAATGTGATCTTGAGTGTTTGTTAGTGATGAATGATCCATAAAAAAAAAATTGTGAAAAAATCAAATCGCGTTATTTATAAATGTATATAAATTTTTATTTAAAAAAATTCATATTGGAATGATTTAAACACACAATATAATCTTTTAAATTGCCTTAATTTTTTGCCGTTATACAGTATATATTATAAAATTTAACATATTCTCCGAAGTACACTGGTAAAATTTACACGTTGCAAATAAAATATGTATCTACTTAAATTAAAAATAATTAGTAGATACTTATTTGTCTTACAGTTTATGTATTTATAATAATCTTGCTTATTGATATTTAAACGGAATTTCTACATGCATCAACAAACTGTTAACACAAAACTTTTACTGTAAAAAAATATTTTAACTTAGCAAAATGTTATTTGTAATAAATGCCATCATATCAATGTATATTTTGTTGTCTTTTGATGAATGGTTGTTGAACTTGTGAATGATTTTATAATTATGTACAAAAATGTAATATATAATGAAATACGTCATCTAAATATAATATATCCTTTTGGACATATTTGTTAAAATAAATTATTAAAAAATTTAAACAACTCGTTTCAATGTATCAAGTTTATTAAATTTATCTCACTTGACGACTGATAAAGCTAATCCTGTTATTTTTCACTGCAGATTCACAAATATAAAAAAATGTCATTTGGCGCGATGTGCATTCTATTCTTATGATTTTTAATAAGGTTTTATGACAAATAGCAGATTTTTTTATGATTTCAGAACCTTTTCAATGCCTACTCAGCGAAAATATTCATACTCGTGTCATTCAATTGTACAGACACCTTGCGCTTGATATGTGCAATATTATGACATCAAAGTTATTGTCTGTGAATATTCCACGCATGCAACTAGCGGCTTGGCCGATGAAATTTTTTTTTTTAGCCACGAAAAAACATTCATTGACACATTGAAGCTATTTGTAGAGAAGGAAGGATTCGACGAAGAATTTATATGTCGAAGAAGCTATTTGTCACTGGGCAGACAGACTGCTTGTCATTGGAAAATCAATGAACCCCAGATGCTTTAAAAAGGTCAAAAGTCTTCCGGTTTAATATAATAATCAGAAAAAAGCTTGGATGAATGGAGAAATTTTTAAACAATTGTATGAAAAACAGTTCATACGAGAAGTGATAAAATATCAAAAATCCATATATAAAAGAGGAAAAACATTATTATTACTAGACAATGCACCCTCCCACCCATCTATAGAATGTTTAAACCGGATCGATGAAATGTTTACAGTAAAATTTCTTCCACCAAATGCCATGTCAGTAATACAACCGATGGCTCAGGGTGTAATAGAAACATTCAAATGTTCATATAGAAATCAGATGCTACGACAATTATTACTAGAAGACGAACACTATCAGCTTCCACGAGAAAATAAATTTAAAAGATTGTTGCTACACCGCAACAGATAATTGGAATTCTTTAAAAGTGTCAACTTTTAAAAAATCATGGAACAAAATCTTGAAAAGATCATTAGTATGTTCCAGTAACGCGGTAGAACCTGATATAGGAAACACTACGGAAGCAATAGCACAAATTTCCATACGATATAGAATATGTAACCGAGTGGTTAAATTGCGATGCAAACGATCCTGGATTCCAGATTTTGAATGATGAGGAAATAATTGAAGAAATATCTGCCTTCAAACAAAATCGAAAATACGAAGAAGAGATTTGCGAAGGAGGAGATATTGGTCCAACACTTTCTGAAGTTTTCAGTGTTTAGATGTCGCCATGAAATGGTTTGAGAACCAAGAAGAGTTATTCAGGACTTTCAACTTATATATCTTAAGAGTATTCGCGATTGGACAGCTTCTAAAAGAAGAGCTAACTTAAAACCAAAATCGATCATTAATTCTTTTAATAAAAACTAATTTATTTTATGTGTATGTGTTTGTAATTCTTAACAAATACAAATTATTCATATATTATTAATTATTATCATCATATATTAATATATGATGATAATAATTATTTAATGGATTCACAAACAATTTAATTTAACCACAATTTAATTTTCTCGAAAGATAATGTTTATTTAAATAGTCTTGATAAATTAATAACCAATCGAAAGTATTTTTGATTTATATGATTCATTTCATTAGTTAAATTTAAAAAACAAGCTCGAGTTTGTTTTCTTTTATACAATTTTCCTCCAAAGGTTTATAATGACGACCATTAATTTAATTTTAGTGCTGCATCTGTGAATAAAGATTTTATGCAACAGATCAATCAGACTAACAAGTTTTTCATCAAAATATGATGAAAATATATCATTTATATATTTTATCCGTTAATTTTTTTTTTCGGCTTGCTAAAAAAATGTAAGATGTTTAAAAAATATTCTTGACGATCGTAATGCATTGGATAAAATAATGCTTTTCATCGCATTGATAATATTTAAATGTTTAATTTCATGAAATAATTCCGTGCGATAAACGTCAGATTTGGACGACAATTTGTATGCCTGGAAAATTGCGAGGGTCTGTGTTGCCATTGTGCGCGATTGTATCTGTGAGTGTTGTCATGTTCATGCGTATTTTGTTTCCCATCGAGTGAAACGTCAAGTCCATTCATCGGCGGCGCGCGGCGGGCGCGGGGAGCGGCGCCGCCGTTATGAGGAATTGGACGCCCCTCAAGGGCAATAAATTTGCCGTCGGTGAGTGCCCCCCATATTTTTACTATCGCATCTTCTGTACTTTCACAGTTCCGCACCCCCGGAGACTTTGCTCGCCGTCGAGCCCCATTCGCGCAGTCCACCTATTTATTTACATTGACACATGTATATAGTCTTTGTGCTGTGACTAATTGAATCATACCTATTATGTGAAACAGCCACATATTTTGAATTTGAGATAATTCAAGCATTTGGCTAAAAGCAACTCACTTTTAAACCCCGCATACTCATAATCTTAATGCTTGGATGTCTACATATATTTAGGTGACTATAAAGAACAATGTTATTGTCTAATATTGTATTTTAGTTGTCGTAAAGATCAGATAACCGGGTAATTAAATGAGGTATGTCGCTGAAATTAAATGGAAATTTACTATTCATATGCTAAACGGGAATGATTTATATGGATTTATTTATTTTTTATTCCAACATTAATTAAATCACACAATTGTAATAATATATTATAAGCAGGTCCGATGTGTTGTTTTATTATACGTTGCAATCTCATATTCTATATTCAAATGTAACTATTTTAATCAATGGAAAGAGCATACTACAATTTTTAACATGGTTTTCTCAATTTATACATACCTTCTCTTTGATTAAAACAAATAGATCATGCTTGATAAGATATGCTGAAGTAAACACGTTTGTATGCATATAAAAAGATTTGATTCGAGGAAATCTTTGGTTAGAGATTCTTTTCATTTAGCACGTTTTGTAGTATTTTAAATGTAGTTTTAGTTTTTGGTGTAGATTAAGTAAGATAATATGACCTCTTAACGGATTTAGGGCGACGTTTGTGGATGTTTTACTTTTTTATATTTTGGCTTACTTGTTGTTAAATTTGATAGTATATCTTACACATGTAATGATAAAATATTTATCAACATATTGAGATAGTTGAGTTTTGAATGGACCCTTATTGGATTGCAGTTGGATTAAAATATAATCTTATAATTTTCTGGTAATTAAATTTCTGTATCTTTATTACTCAATATCAAAATTATTGAAAATCATTTCAACTTTGAATGGAATTTTCTAATAATTTTATCAAATTAATGATCTGAAGATAATCTCTTAGTGATTCAATTCTTTTGTGGGGAACATGATAACATTTAATTGTTGATTGTGATATTCAGTATATTGTATACTTCTGAATGTTGACATTCAGATTTTGGGATGCGTTGTTACAAAAATCTGTAACGTATAAATGACTAATACTTATTTTTACCAGAGTAACGTTTTTCCTTCTAAATATGATTGCACTTTTCATGAATAGTATTGTGGTGTTTGTTTGTTGAAATAGTGATTTTGTCGGTGATGTTTTATGGTTTTTAGCAAAAAAAAATTCTCCGGCTTAACATTACTCCCCAGATAAAATTTTTGTACAGTATATTGCCTCATCCACATAATGTTGATTCGATCCGCAATTATATTTCATATCAATTCTTCGTACAAGAAGACCATAAATTAAACTATCCGCTATTTTGCTTCGGAGAATAATTGCACGTTTAACATCTGAAAATTTTGTAGACTATTGACGGACGTCACCGATCGATTTGCTGCGGTCTTACTTCTTTTCTGTTCATATTATGTAAATCATCATCATTGTGGTATTATTGGTAGATTTGTGCGTCGAAGGCTTCGTCTTTCGTCGTCCCGAAGAGCAGGTTACCGGTAGTCGACCGACACGTTTTGAATATAAATGCGCTTCACAATGAAGGATACCTTCCAGGTTTCGAAGATGTAGATTCTTAGACGAGGCCTTCGAGGTGTCCTTCGACCGGGACTATTATGATAGATGTTTCTCAAATAGATTTTCATTTTCGTGGTCCTTTTGTGAATTAAATTACGCTCCTGGCGATGTAATAGGATCGTCGACGTTGGGCAGATACAGGCTGAAGAGATACGCAGGATATCCGCTTTAACATTCCTTATCGGCTGCAAAACGCTGGTCGTAAACCTTGACTTTGAAACTGGTACATATAAATATATACTTTTTTCAATGCAAAGCACTTTACACAAATTAAAATATATGGTTTTTCGGATCTTGTTTTTTATATGTTTACGCAACTGATTTACGCGGTTTTTTTTGGTTTGCGCGTAATCCATCGCATCGAATTATTCGATTTTCGTCGTTTTAAGTAAAATTAGATATTCGTTGACTCCTCATTATCGCTTACTTTCCTACAGATCTACATTTCTAAAGCCTCATTTCAATTAATATCATCATGCCGGGATTAAAATTATCTCTGATGAGACACTTTCTTCGTGATGCAAATTTTGATTGCGAATTGAATACATATAGGAAATGGCATATAATCGAATATCACCATTGGCGATGGTGAAATCTGGGGGACTAAATTAACTTAGCTACCTTCAATTCTGGGTATAGAACGTGATCTGACATAATTCGCCTATGCGGAAATACACCCATTTCACAGATTTACGTGCCGGATATGAATCGACAAGAAAATTGAGCTTATTAAACTATTGGATGAGCCATACAGCATTAGAGTCTTCGAGGAAAATGCTAATTTTTAAGTGAAACTTGTATAATTGCGGCTGGGAAAAAATGGCTTGAACGTCACGAAAAGTGTAACTCTAAGTGATAGTTGGTCAAAAAGAGAGGAGAGAAAATAATGTACAAAAATAGTCCCAAATGTACCCGAACTAACGTATAGATGGCGATTACTGTTGTGGTAATGTGTAAAAATACTATGATAGAAAGTGTCTAGATGCTACATTGCTTCCGTACATATCATAGAAAATGTCGCAAAAAGCCCTAAACGAGAACGGAGTGGCCACGAGGTTTGTATATCCAATTGGTCCGCTTTTCGGACCGCTGATGACGAATGGGCGCCTCGCGATCTTAAGCCATGCCTGAACATGTCTACAAAACGATTACGAACTCTCATTATGAAGCGAAGTTGTCTGAAGAAGACTGATCGGGTGCTATTATTTTATTGCGGGCTTATGACGGCTGGGTCTGCCCAATGTTTAAGCGATAACGAAGAGAAAAGGGATTAGACAACTTAGTATATATTATAAAAACGGGCAGAGTCAATCAGTGTTGATCAAGTAAAATTGTCGAGTAAAATTAAAACCATGTGTAACTCGACCGGGTCGGTATTCTGCGTTTTGCGTCCCAAGCCCATTGCGCCCGTGGCGGGCGCCTGCTTTGCCACGCCCTTGTTACGGCCCTGCTATACGTAACATAAAAAACTGCTTCACCAGTAGTAAACCTATTATATTATTTATTATACAACATACTGCTTCATCTTTTAGCTAACAATTTTCGTTAACAAATACGTCAACTTTTGCCTTCCCACTCCCACGCATTTTTTCATTTAAATTTGTAATTTACATTTAAATTTGTAACCATATTTTTAACAAAATAAAAACTGCATATAAAACTGCGACGCTGGTAAGGATAAGCGTGACCGTGTGGTCACGTACAAATTTTGGATCAAATAAAATCTATATGAATAAGAACGCGTAAAATATACGTTTTGTATAAATGGAATGGATGGATCGATAGCTTAAGTATCATGCTCATCGTTACCATATGGTCACACTGCTCTTCTCAGAGCCAATTGGCCAATGGATGATATGTAATATGAGCGAATATTTTGAATTATTCTTAACGATCTTATATGCCAAATTATGCATGAATTTATGTATATTGCATTTATATTACTCACCACTTTATGTTAAATTATCGCACTTTTTTCCTTTATAAAAATAAACATTATTTCGCCAAATATTTATGTTATTGGATATATTTATATATGGTTTATTTTTTTAGATGATTAATCTTACGATGCGCTATATGTTTAGTAAATATTTGTAATTTGTTTGGCTTTTTGTACTGAAAATAATTCAATGGCAGCAAACGTATTCAAGGTGGCATTCAATGGCTAGCGAACAATGTCTCGCGTGCCAAACGACAATTAATGCAATTTATGCATGCCGTGGAAATGGCAGCAACGGTCTTTGTCGCTGATTTATATGGATATTTTTGATTGATGCAAAGCCATTAATGTATGATGGAGTTTCGATTATTCGATTTTTTCAGTTGCCCGAACTGAATACTGAAAACGAAAACGTTTTTATCGAGTAAAATTATGAACTTCGCGTGACAATTCGACACCCAGGCATCACTGCCGGTCTTATATAATTTATGATAAGGAATTGGATTGATGATGTTAAATCTATGAAGTTTTTCAATACTGTCCACCTTTTTATTTTCAACAATATTATGCATTTAAAAAATATTTTTTAAGTAGGTGATCCTAAATCTTGATTGAAATTCACAAATCTTCATATATGACTGAAGTGTTATTAAATACTAATGTTATTTGAGATGGTTATTTTTTGTTGACAACATCTTCAAGGTTTACTGCCTTCATATGGTCATTCGATATTCGTCGGAGAATCCTAATGTGAAAAACAAGCAAAGCACGAAGTCGTCCCAACCGGCTGCAGCACAAGATCTCGATGATGAATGATTCGATCCGAGATAAATTTGATTCGTAATCATTTTCGAGATGATTTCAATTTGGCGATTCTCATAAACTGGTTTTCATATTTCCATTGATTCTCAGCAGGGGTTGGAATACGCACAAATAGCCACACTGGCGCTCGCAAAAATAGCCGATTTCATCTTTTTAAGAGTTCAACATCCATGTCAACGACGCTGATGAATACTGCAATATTCCACAGGCACTCGCACCGAATGTTGGTCATAACTCTTGTGAACGCTGGGAAACTACCACGGGAATACTAAAAGCAACAGCAGGAAATGAACGAGGGGACTTTTATTGGTGTATCGAGATTTTGGAGATTTCCGAACGCGATATAAATACATAAAGATTCGATGTCCGTGGCATTGCAATTATTGATTTTGAAAAAAAATCCGATTTGCATTTATCGAGCATGTGGGCTGACACAATTTTATGGATCATGCGTTTGTACTATTGTATTTTGATTATGCTATCGCCATTTGAATAATTCGATTGGATCGACAGGATGTTCCAACAGTCTATGAATCAATTCCGATTGGGATGTCGTCGAATTAGTACCACGTGGCGCACGAAACTGATGCTTCAGCTCGAAGAACTTCGGCTTGGAAGTCTTTTCTACGTCAGGAATTTATATCGGTCCATTCTCGGGGTTCTGACACGTGGCATCCACGTATAACGCGGACAGAGGACATTAACATGCGCAATATAATATGTTGACGTGCTGCTCAGTTTTTGTGGATGTAAAAAGTGTGGCATTTCAGATGGTATCGTTGTGGATGACGTACATTTACCACATCTTTTTTTTGCATGATTCTTGCTTATGGAGAACTGGGCTATCGTTGTTTTGCGTGTTGTTAATGCTAAATTACACTGAAAGATCCCCTCCATATCCTAATATATGTTATTTAAATACCATACTGAAAATCTACTCCGATTTCATCTAGTCGTTTAGCTATCTTTTTCTTATCATCGTCTCTCGTATAGCATTTTATGATGGTATTTGTCCATCTGTCATAAATTCTCTCTGTCATAAGACCATAATCCTGGCATTTATTAAAATTTGAATGAAGATATTCGTGTTAAAAATCAAAAACTATTTTTTATCCTTGCAATAAATCTGAATGATCAAAAAATATAGACGAACTCGGTTTTAACGAGCAATATAGAATCGATATAAATTGTTTTCAAATAATCGATATGTAATTTGTATTGCTGTAATCGCATAAAAATAAAGTTCAATATACAACCGGTTTTTTTATAATTTTAAATATTGTCGAAGATCTTCAACTTTATAAATTAGAAAATCATGGAATAAATCTTAAACTTCCAAATTTGGATGCTTACTGAAGAATTATACGTCTAGATATAATAAGCTGCACTAATAAAATTAAAAGAGTCATCCCAGAGTTCAATGATTAATTCCATAGTTAAGGGGTGAATTTAATCGCGGAAAAGTCGAACGTGATGAAATCTTCCAAAGAAATGAACGAATATTATGCGTATTTTATTTTTTATGTATTATGGCGAAAGCGGTTTTTAAATTCCTAAATAAAATTAAATACGTACAATATCGACAGTGTGAAGGTTCATTTACATCATACAAGTTTTATACACGCTGCGAGGTCCTGATAGAAAAGTTGATTTGCATTATAGCATAGCCTGTTTGTTCTCCGTATGGAATGTGCTAAGCTTATTCTATTTATGAAGAAGCTGGTATGCAAATCTGTTGTTGGCACTTAAATACATTAAAATCAAGTCATAAAACAATGTAATTTTTATGATTATGCTTTCGGAAGTAGGTGATTTCCATGAGCTTTTTCTGGAGATAAAAGATTTTCATGTGACGGTTTCCCATTGCACAAATGATTAAACTAAGATAAGAAACGATTGAGGTATTTGAGTGAGGAATTTATCATTCAAAGACTAAATTATTTCAGCAGGAAATCGGGCTGAACTTGGATTTTCTCCACAATCTGAACTTGAATTCGAACCAACATTTTATTGATTGTATAGTGTATAATGTATTTATATGAGGAATTTATTCCAAAGGAATTTCAATTATCAACTAACGAAGATCTACCGATGATTGGCATGTCTCGAGTGATTGTTAGTGAGGATATTTAGCGCTATTATCGTGGCAAACCCAAGGTTAATAGTACAAGATATTGTAAAAAAGTTCAATATGCATCCAGCGATGGTCCAGACATTAAAAAAACGATAAAAGATATCTAAATGCGAATTTCGTGCGGCATCTTTCAATATTTAAATCTGTTTCGGGAGCAGTCTGAATCTTTTTAAGGTTTTTATACAGGAGAAAATAAGTTGATCCTTTATATCGACACCCAAATAAAAAGCAACAATTGGGAACCAATCATCCCCAAATTTCTACTCCAAGAGCCGAATTATACCCCAAACTGACGAGGCATGAAGACTTACTCTTTATGAATGATTGGATCATTGGCAAACAATCATAACGAATATACATTTTGAACAGCTACATTGACTACACAATGACCAGATCTATGCTACTCCATAGTAATCTGTGTCATAACTATTGAAAATATTGAGGAATTTTCTTGGAAATATTCTTCGGACATTGCACCGAGTGTCTTTCATCCTTTTATATCCTTGCATCACTTTTTAATGCTACATGTTCAACCAAGGAAGTCATAAAAACGACATTAAAGCATTTATTGCTTTTAACGATAGTGCATTATTGGAGTTCGACGTTAAAAATAAAATAAGTGAGAAATAAAGAATGGTCTTTAAAATATATATTATGTATCAAAATTATTGTGCGTTTTATGATTTTTAAATTCGCGCGTAATAATGGGCAAATATTTTTGAGATAATATATATGTTAGGATGTATAGCTGTTATCACGAGTAAGAATGGAGGTTAACAAAGAGCATTGTAATTCTAGCTCGCATGTTCGACTTAAAGGGTAGTTTAGCGCCAAAACCACTATGCTTGAAAGGGTTAATCCGAAAAGGACAATAGATTTTGGAATAATTTACGTCGTAGTGCTTATGCAGGATGTGGATGTGATTTTGTATTGTTTTGGGCTGTGAGATATTCAGGAGATAGAGTATTTGTCTGTTTTACTTTATTTTTGTCATCGATGGTCATGAACTGCGTTTCAATTTGTAATCATTTATGCATATAAATTTTTATTTACATTTTTAAAAATGGTTCTATAATAAAGATTCTGGCAATAAAATAAAAACAACAATATTTTCGATCGATTGTAAAATATAAACAACCCACCCGATCAGTCTTCTTCGGATAACTTCGTTTTATAATGACAGTTCGTAATCGTTCTGTTTGGGTGTGGCGTTCATTCGTTATTTCGGCGATCCGTAAAGCGGACCGGTTGGACACAAAATTTGTGGCCACTCCGTCTTCTTTTAGGGCTTTTTGTGGAATTTTCTGGGATCCTCCCCCCCCCCTCCCATAAAAACTATATATTTATCTATCTTACTAATTTATTCTGCTATCTTTGCTGGTATTTTAGTTTTAAGGTACAAAATCTAGCTAATTTCTTCAAAGCGTATGCGGCCACACGAAGTTGAGAATGAGCGTGTCCTTGCGGACATAGATATTAAATTCAGCACCTTCCTTTGTCTCAGATGTGATGTGACGGAACCATATTTCATCCTGAATTGATGCAAAAACTCGACTTTATTGCTGTGAAACATCGCCAAACACTCGATCGAAACATCGTCACGATACTGTTTTTGTTCCGTTGCGAGCAAACGCGACACTCATCTTGCGCACAGCGCTCTCATGTTCAAATTTTCAGGCTTATCGTCGATGATCATTCAATACCATTTTGTGGATTTTCTTCGCCATTTCTGGGGTGGTTACCTCGTTTGGTATACCACTGCACTGTTTGTCTTGGCAGCTCGAATGACTTCGTCTCTCGTCATTCTTTCACTATGATGTATTTACTACAACTGGACTCGAGTCTAATAATGGGAATATCGATATGAAATATAATAGATACGGGGTTCAGATTTTTTCAAAATTACATATGGTGTACTAAATACATATCATAGTAGCGAGCGGGTGTTTTTTAATTTATTTTTTCTTGGTTTGAGCTTTAAAAACATAGCGCAACTTATTTTTTTTACTTGCGAAGAGCGTTCTAAGAATGTATCTTCATCAAAATGAAAGAAGGAGTAATTGAAGCAATTGACATTTTGTACACATACACGGCGTCATTTCAGTGCAATGATAAAATATCCGCATGTAAAGTGAAATAAATTTCTTGATTAAAATAATAAGCAGTTTAACACATTGCTTGCGGGAGCAGAGAATCGCCGTCCGACAATAAACTAACTATGTATATATATATAATTGATTACGCGCGGCAGTAAAAAATAACGTTACGTGTCTTTCATGTCCCGTGTTTCATACATGACCGAGTCAATTAACCCTGCATATGAAGTGCTAAGTGGGTAAAAGAGATTATCCTCACACTGGGCGTTCTATGGATGCGACTTTTGAAGAAATAGACCAGAATAGATAAACGAATGAGGATACATTCATGGATATGTTTAAGTTTAGAGCAAGATGGATCACAAAAATTTTGATTTTAAAAGTACGCTCAATGAAAATATTGTAAAGTGGTCTGAAATAGTTTTCCAAAATAAAAGAAGACTTCTGAATTAAAAGAAGAACCCTATCTCGGAGTTATTCAATCCAGAATGGATTCCATGCAGTAGAAGCGCAAGTCTTCATCCTATCCAAAAATAAAGTGGTTAGAATGATCACGACAACTCTTTTCTGAGACGAAAGAAAACATTTACTGTTAATATTTGTGCTTCAGAAGATTATCATGATAGAAAAGGATTATACCCTCACAATAAATTCTTGGCAAGAAGTCATTTAAAGAGGATAGTCGACGTAAGCTCTCAAAAAGCACACTGCTCTTGCATGACATCAACAGTACATCTGCCGATGACATTTGCCAATGTGGGCTCCAGCAACTAAAAGATCTATCATACAATCATGATTTAACTTTCCGCATTATTTTCATTAAACACTGTAGAAGTAATGAAAGCGACAACGACCCATTTTGGTGATCATACAAATTCGATGGCTTTTTTATACGCCCATATAATACTTTAGCAATGAAAATAGAGGATTTATCATCATCGACATTGTGGTATTATCTACTGTCATATCAAACCACAAAAAAATTCAATGCTGCTCCAACGAATCTAAACGTTGTGATCTGTCGGTTTATTAATATTAGTCATTCAATGACAATAATATGCTCGTTGAATTTAGGTATTTTCTAATAAAAATGGTACATATGTTTTGAAAGATATTGATTTATTTGAGTACTCACTCATCTATGAATTAATGTTGTTGCGGTTTTCTTAGATTAATTGAGTATCATCAGCATAGTGCGATTAACAATTGCGTCAATTCGAGACCGCAAAAGATAACATTATATTTTCATCGTCATCATGTCGGATTAATTTGTTTGTCTTTGGTTTGGTTTTAATATACAATAATTGAATATGGAGCCTCATCCTTTGATATGTTGATCCGATGACAGAACAAGTGCACGGTTAATGCTTCGTATGGGTATCATTGCAGTGGCGGTCGAATAGAATTAATGACGAATTATCCAATGACCCGACGAAACAAAGAGTGCATTTCCTCCATGTTGAATTGATTCTTCACGAACTAAAGTATTAATAAATCGAGACGCGCAGAGGAGAGCCATCAGGTGATATTTTTCGATGGTTTTACAAGAAAATTGCTTTGAACGCATACAATTGCGTTCGAATCTGTTGGACGTGCAAATGCGCGCTTTTATTTATAAAAATTTAGAATTGTATTATTTCTACCTCTGAAAGCGGGGGTGGTCATTGGCAGCATCTTCGAATAGGATATTTTTAACACTTTACCGACCGCACGCATGTCAAATAAACTTATGTCAACCAGCACATATTTTTGTAAAAAATGTTAAATTTGAACGACTTTATTAACACTTTGAGAACCGCGCTTTTTGGTATGAAAATCCTGTGGGGGCCGCTCGTTTTAGGCAAATTTCGCAAAAAATCAAGACCTTTATAATAATTAACATATCTTTTTAACCTATGAGTGTATATACGTGAAATTTTCAGGTTATGTTCTACAAATCAAAGGTATTGATCTGTGATCTTCATTTTACAACTTTCAACCAGTGGCTCTCAAACCAACGAAATACATTTTTTTTCTTTCTATAAATATTACTTGTTATTTATATTTCATTTAAAATTTATTTACTACATGAGGGTGATAATACTTCGCAATTCTATGGAAGGACCGCCACTGGATATGTATATATCCTTTACTTCAGAATCGTCCAACCTTTTTTGTCTTGGGAGATACTTTTCAATTTAAAATTGTCTTAGGATCGACTTCTAATATGATTCTTATAGGAAATTTATTTACTTTCTTCAAACTTAAAACTCAAATTTATATACCCTTTATATCTGTAGAAATATCTGTCAACGAATAGTGAAATATAAGTGTCGGTAACATATTTTTTTTATGATGATGTAGGCCCACGTTTTTACGCCAAATGGCGTCAGCGGTTCATAACGGTTGGGGAATTTTTACGCCAAAAGGCGTCAGCGGGTCTCAAAGTGTTAACTCATTGTATTCGAGGGATATTTGTTCAGGCGAACTAGCAACTCACGATTTAGCGGGGTATCTATCCCAATAATATGTCATTTCACGTCCTTTGCAATACTTTTTAGTTCCTGTTACAATCACATGCAGATTTCTATTGCCTTTTGGTTTCTAAGAGGTTTTGAAAATACTGCCAAAACAACACAGTATAAATTAGTAAGATAGATAAATATATCTTCTTAGCTATCAAATATTTATTTTGTAAAAAAATATAAGAAATGATTTAATTCGATTCTCCATTAGCACGGTCTCAATTGTGCATATAATAGAAATTTGTTTATTATCTTTCTCTCTCTTATTGGATCTTGCGAGATGCACTAAAACAGGGGTGGCCAACCCAAATAATCTTGCGGGCCACTTGGAAATGCATTATAATTCCGCGGGCCGCATATAAAATTATATATCCCCATATTAGATTTAGATACACTATAGACATTTTTTGGAGTGAAAAATTTAAACATTTTTTTTTAAATGGAAACTAAAAAGCATAAATCCAATAATCAACCACTCATCATTTTCTGATATAAGTCTTTGCTTGTCATTCATAAACAAGTCAATTTCTTCTCGTAACTCATTATTAATACATTGGTTTTCACTACTTTTGCTATAAAATTAATATATAGAAATGAAAACCAAGGCATAGAATTGAAAAAGACATTTTTAATAAGGTAATTAAGAAAAAACAACGAAAATAGTTCGTCAATACGTTAATTCAGGAAACCCGCTGGGTGATCGTTCGAAATGAAACTTGGTGGTAATGCTACCTTCAATATCGAGCGAATGAGGAGGTGAATGTATGATACAGATGAGATGGATGTAACCCCTTCCTGTGAATGGATATTGAAGAGGCCCATAGGTCTGCAGTGGACTATTTGTGGCTGCACTATGATAATGATGATGAATATGCTTTTAGAAACCTTCTGCCTTAATTAAGAAAATTCTAAAAACGTGAGTGATAATAAATTCATAAACCTATATAGACACATCCTATTTTACACGATAATTAATTGAAATAAATAAAAAATGTTTTCAATCATTGATGTCATGTACGCGCAGAAAGTATTTATATTTGAGAAACTTATGACGTCATCGTCGACGTCGTTAGTAATCCTCGGTCAATCTCAAATCTACAATATATCGTATTTTAGCAGTCTAGGGGTTAAGCTATTATAAACAATGCCAACAATTATTTCGCTTTACATTTATACGAATGATAGAATGCATTTAGAATTCAGCGATAGTGTATTCGTCCTCTAGAAACCGTCATTTCGTATCTGTTTAATTAAATTTGAATAGCTATGCATATTTCATCAGAAATCCTCTATGTAAACGGGTCTTTTATTTGGCGAAAAAAAACTTGTTTATCTGCAGATTGTTAAGAATCCGCTTTCTTCTTGTCGAAATTTTATTCTGGTCTCACTTGTGACCGCCATTTGAAATTGTTTATGAATCGTTGGACTACATAAGACTGCTTCAGATTATGGACAGTTTTTGTTCTAGAGATTCTTAATAAGAAAAACGTCACAGAGGTGATTCAGTCAGATCTAGATAAAAACTAGATAGTGCCATTCTCTTTTATCATCTACGACTGTCGAGAATGGATATTCGCACAAAATATGTTTTTAATAAAATGCATAGATTAAATGTAGTCACTATATAAATTGATAATAATGACCTTTTTCATTTATTTTTTGTTGTAATCTACTAAAATCCTAATCATAGCCTGGTTAAATTTTGTACTCTTTTATAACAAGCAAATTTTTAAATATGTTCTTATTAAAGTAATCGTTTTGAATTTTGTTTTCAGCTATTTATAATTGGCAAGGCGATGTACGATTTGGTCTTCCATTGGAAATTGGCGACACAGTTGAAATTCTCGAAGAGTATGGAGGTAAGAACATAATTTAGTTTTTAGCTATAACATATTAATTATGAATTTTATATTCAAAAGAATGTAAGTAAAAAGTAACTATACACTATGTATTTAAAAAAAAAGTTAAATTGCAGATGAATCATTGGAATTTTGTGCAATGGTGATATGTGTAAATGATAAGCTATTGTGGTGTGTGTTGATATTTTTAGATTGTATAAAAAAGTAATAAAACATTAATTTTCATTTTTAATAAATTTGTGAATAGTTAGTAATATTTGTTTAGAATTGTCACTGTTTTAAAATTGTAATTTTGTGGAATGACTATAATGACATTTATTTTAATTAAAATGATGATTAACAGAATAAAATGAAAATATCAATTAGTTTATAATATCAAGAATACACTCATCAACACTTTTCTATTTCTTTCTTCTTCTTTATTATGTGTTGTCATCAATTATTTTTAGGTTTAAGATCACTATGATAATAATCTTGATTTTCTTTGTTATCTTTTTGAAAACACTTGCTCTTATTTGACATATATTTTATTATCATGATAATTACATTCTTAGCAAATAAAATAGTTTCTTTCATTTATTAATTTCACATTGTTGTATCATACACGTTTCTATGCATATTTTTATTTTATTATTGGGCTTTATAGTACTTCATAATCTTATCACAATTGTTTGAGAATATTATTAGCCTTTATCAACTATCGAAGAGATACACGAGAACATATTTAAAAAGATCGGTGTTATACCCAAATTTAAAATAAAGGCGATCATCATTGTTACAATCTTTAAACCTGTTTGATTGTAATGATGTCTAAATATGCTAACATACACAATACAGTAGAACCTCGATTATCCGGATTGTTGGAAAATTGTGTCCACTTTTTCTCATTATTGCATATTACGATGTTTACTAATTGTTAGAAGATGGATGCTCAGACCGAAAAAGTAGAACTTGAAGAGTGTATTTATATGTACTTCATGCAAAGGCGATCGAACTGCACAGCCAATATCTGGTCCATTATTGTGTGAAAAAGCAATATTTTTCAATACAAAATAAAATGGAGATTCCACCTTCAAAACAAATTCACGCTGGCTTGAAAAATTCAAAGGACAACATGGTATCGGGAACTTAAAATTCATGGGGATAAACTTTCTGCTGACATACCTTCAGCAAACACATTCATTGACATATTGTGGAGAAGGAAGGATTCGACGAAGAATTTATATATAATGCTGATGAGATCAGCTTAAATTGGAAAAAACAATTCAACAAATCTTTAGCATCAAGTTGTGAAAATATTTAACCTGTGTACAAAATTAGTAAATAACGTGTCACAATGGTGTGCAAATACAGACTGCCACTGCTTGTCATTGGAAAATCTATGAACTCCAGATGCTTTAAAAATATCAAAAGTCTTCCGGTTGAATATGATCATCAGAAAAAAGGCCGGATGAATGGTGAATTTTTTAAACGATGGTATGAAACAGTTCATACCAGAAGTGAAAAAAATATCAAACTTCTATAGATAAAAGAGGAAAATATTATTATTACTAGAAAATGCACCGTCCCACCATCTATAGAAAGTTTAAACCAGATCGATGAAATGTTTACAGCACAAATTTCCATACGATGTAGAAGATGTTGCCGAGTGATTAAATTACGATGCAAACGATCCTGGATTCCAAATTTTGAATGATGAGGAAATAATTAAAGAAATATTTGCCTTAGAAGAACAAGATTGAGAAGACGAAGAAGAGATTTGCGAGGAAGGAGATATTGGTCCAACACATTCTGAAGCTTTTCAGTGCTTAGATATCATCATGAAATGGCTCGAGAACCAAAAAGAGTGTAATTCAAGACAACTTATATACATATCTCAAACCTAAAATACGAAAGCACTCAGTCTCGAATTTGCTCGGGTAAGTTGCACGAGACACCCTCAATTGGTGTAGGAGCAAATCCGAGATGCACTTAAGCGCTACGTCACGTCTTCACCTTAGCGAATAGTGAATAGTACAATTAATACTTTTTTTTTCTCTCTCAGGCTGGTATAGAGGTAGGCGTCGAAGTGGTGAAGATTCAGCATGGGGAATTTTTCCGGCAAGCGTTGTTCGAGAGAGCGCAGGAGCCGGATCTACACCGCCCGAAGCTGAACCACTTGTCGCAGAAACAGCAGCTGTTTTAAGGGACTGGGGCCGAATATGGCGTAAACTTTATGTCGTAAGTAATATTTAAATTAAACTGCATAGCTATAAAACAATTTGATTTTATGATTCACATGACAAAGTTTAAATGTTGTAATTCCTAGTATCACTCACATTATTTATATGGTGTTTGTGTAACTGACTATGAGATGATTCAACTCTATGTGATGAATTTTGCAATCAAAATATTACAATTTTTTGTTGATAATTCTCATATAAAATGTATTATAAAAATTGTTTTATCATAGTATTTATTATGAATGATGTATTGAAAGTTATCATGGATTTAAGATGATAATAAATTGAAAAAAACTGATTGCAATATGACGAATCCATTCAATTAAGATATGATAATCCACTTGAGTTTTAATTTTTTCTTTTTTACTGAATGAGTTAATTCTATATTCCAATATAATAATTCTTAAGCATTACTAATTTTATACACATATAAAAGGAATGCATGAACATGAGAAATGGCTCTGTGGCTTTATTAAAAGAGTGACACATTTAATATGACAGTGGGCATGCATACAATGGCCAGGTGGACAATATCCAACATGGAATGGTATCAGAGATGTGAAATCAACATTCAGTTGTATCGGAGAACTTTTTGTCTTTCAGTCGGCACTGTTAAGCATCCAATAATGATAATTCATTTTATGGATGCTTTAATTTTAAGATATAAATAATGATTCCTTTCTATTGAATCTAAGGCAAAATTAATAATAATTAATAACTATTATTATTTCAGGAAAATGAAGTTTATCGTTTTCAAGCCGTAAAAAAGGTGATGAACGAGCTGTTAACTAGCAGAAGGTCATTACTTGCCGGTAACTTACCCAAAGGTCCAGCAGAAACGCTTAGAAATCAGATAGCATCTAAACTCGATTGGGGTAATAGGTAAGTGTTCTTAAACTATTTTATTCTTCAGTCATATTCGTTTATATACCACCATAATTAATATGTTTGTAATATCATAGATTTTTATAGATGATTTGACTAACTCCATATTATATAATACTGGTATTAATATTAATTTAATTTGAATACGTATGGAGGGGTTTACTTTGGATTATTTTAACATATATAGTGGTGTTTGTGGTTTGATATTCCATATCAAATACTCAAACCTTCAAAGCGTAGAAATCTTGATTCCTGCATAATATAAAACTAATAATTTATTATTTTTAAATCTACTAAATTCCCTCTACATTTAGATAGTCGTGGCAAATCATTTAAAAAAAATAAGTAATGATTTTTTTACACGTTTTGTATTGAACATCTGTTCCTAATATAGTTCTATTGTGTTCTTAACCTTTTCTTTACTGTGGTGTATTTGCTACACTGAATCGAGTTGTAGTAAAGTTGTAATAATGGGAATTTTTACAACTACATTGAATTTTGATATACTATCTATATCGATATATCTACTATCTATATTGATATATATGTACATATTATCGAATACGATATGAAATGTAATAAATACGGGGTTTTAGAACGTCATATGGCGTACTAAATTCGTAGCATCGTAAAGGAAAGGTTAATAATGTCAGGGCTTGCTATGTGTTTTTTTATAAAGTAATTCTAAAACATGAATTATCTTGTTATCTTTCAACCGGATTTTGATATCTGCATAAATTTTGTTATTGTGAATTCTTTTAGCATATAGTGACGATTTTCTGTATTTTAAAATTTATTTTCTCTGGTGGCAGAAGTCTATTAGAATTCTATATATTATCATGTCATTTAGATATTTTCAGCAGTAGTTTTTATAAATCTTTTATGCATATATTGCATTATGATTAATGAATGTTAGACAAAATAAAAACATTAAATATCTTTATATCGTGAAGTGATAAGGATTTATACTTTCAATTGGCTAATAGTAAAAGCAATCTTCAATGATCTAAACTTAGTTAAACAAAATAAATTAATAAGGATTTAATTTAATTAAAAACTGGATATGTTGTTGGTCTATTCATCGACCTAAAAAAAATATAGTTATTTTGTACGAAGGCATTTTATTACATACTGCATTTGCTTGAAATAGTTTTTTGAGTTAGATTTTATTCTAACTTGCCCTTTAAATGTATGGGCTAAGTATTTATAAAGATGGTTTATTTGATCATTGATGATTTTAATCAGTATAAAAATATGCATATTAGGTATAGTAAAACTTCACAGATAACCGATTATGCATAAAAAATACACAAAGGATGAAAAGAAAGAACGTTTCATAGGGTTCCATTGTTAAAATTGGAGCATTAAAAAAGCATTTTTAAAAACATCAATTGGTTTATTGGTGGTTTGAAAATGGTCAGAGATACATATTGTAGTTATTATTAATAAAAACTGCACCACTTGATTGTAATATTAATTAGCAAAAAAAAAGTTTTATAAGCGTAAAGCGTTTGAAATTGACAATAGTCTATGAGCAAAGGCACATTATTATAACAATTCATTTTTAATTTATCTAAACTAATTTATACAAAAAGAATCACACTTTTAAAGAGTAATTCTAATTTTGACATTCTCCGAACGCTTACAAAAGAAATTTCAAACATTCCATAAAATCCTCAAAATTGAAATACTAGTTAATTGTAAACATACAATTCATTCGCTCAGTGAAATAATTTATAATTGTAATTAATTAAATTCAGTAAGAGATTTTTCTTTATCACAATGATTCTTACAAAGTGACACGTCATTTATTATAAGATTATTATAATTACGAATTGACAGTACTTGAAAGATTCTAAATTTACAACTAACGTTCAAATTCAATTTATGATAAATTCTAAAAAATACAAATTACTACTACACTACAATAATACAGCACGCATATATTTAATCATACATATGTTTAAATAATGGCTTAATACTTAATTTATAAAGATTATTAATAGTCTTGCCAACTCTCACAAAATAATTGATAATCAAACAACTCAATCACTACTTTATTTGATGATTAACAGTCACATCGCCATTTCTTCTCACTTAAAATTGTTTCACCGATAGTTGTAACAATTCTTTATATTTTAACATTAGGTTTTTTTTTTGTGATATGTATACAATTCTTACATTTTTATAGTGTATAATACATACAAATTGACATTTTAAAAATCAATTAAATAGATAAAAGCCTTAAAATGGAGATCAGATCTATCTAAAATGGCAGATGCGTTCAATGAAAACGCTCTAAAAATATAAAAAATAGTAATATATCGTAATTGAAAATTAAACTATTTATAATATAGTTGCGGCAGTTGCATTCGTTGTGTCACCAATTTATTTTGTTAAAAACAATAGGAATGCTACTTTACTCTATACATCGTAGTAAGAAACGTTAAAGAGACATCTGGAATGCATATAATATATTCAAATTTAGAGTATAAAAAGGTGGAAAAACATTTTTCATTTTCAGTATAGCTTATCAAAATAATAATAAAATAAACCCAATCATGATACTCATCGATGGAAATTTTCATAAAATGACTTCAGGGTTTCGACACAATTGTCATCACTTGGAATTTTGTAAATTATTCGTCTTTAGTTGGATATTTTTCCACGTCGGGATAAATAGGTGCCATTTCAAGCGTCGAAGGCGCCGAAGGTGGATTAGATCCAGCTTGTAAATGTCTCGACATATCACTGAGAACATCTCCCATTATAGACATACATAGGTTTTGACCCAGTAGATGCAGGAGTAGAAAGTCCCCTATCTGAAAATACAATTAACAAAAAAGTTAAGATTAACAACTCGTCTAAATTGCATATTTAATGTTAGTATTTTAACAGTTCATATAATACCTGAGTTTTTTCAACAAATGATTCTACACCGGAAACGTTGAATCTTTTCTTCAAAATAGTTTCACGAGTAGTCGGTAGCATGACTACTCCCGCGGAGTAAATCAAGGCTAGTCCAGACACCAGCGAGAGAATTATGAGCCTGTAAAATATATTTTTATTTATATGTGTTAACATTAGATAATCTGCACATTAAGGTTATCAAATTTATCGCTCACCAAAACCATAGGAAGATGTAAATTTTTTCATTCAGGATGTTCAATGCCAGAACACAGAGAGCATCGTGCTTTTGAATCGTTCCAGATGCTCCAAATTTGTGGAACGTGCATTTAGTAATCCGTGGGAAGATTTCAATCTAAAATTCAAGAAGATTGATAGAAAAATATGTTTTATAATAATTTTATTTTTCGATCAACGGATATATTTTTACCATCGGATCAGTCCTATCTTCTTGATTCATATTTGAGAATTTCACAACATCTGTTCCGTACGTCAAGAAAGAGCCACCGAGAAATAGATCGATGAAGAAAATGTTTCCGACCTAAAAGTTGTGATAAAAATATTAAATTTACATATCAAAAAATATGCAATAAAAGCAAAACAATTAAAACAACAGTTTAACACCAACAGCAAGCTTAAAGCGAAAGTAATATTGTAATGACAATTTTTAATACTGATTATAATTTGAATTAGGAATAAAAATGGATTACAGTGTGAAATATGTACAATGGCATGCAGGTTTTAATAACATTAAATAAAACGTTTCTTCGCTTAATTAACAGTAGTTACAAAACTGCATAGTGAACAGATATACAGAAAAACCATGCTTTATGAGCTCAAAAAATAACCTTGTTATGACCGAAAGTAATCTTTCTATATCTTACCGATCATAGACTGTATATATCCAGTATGCTGTCATAACAAAAAAATAATATCACAAATCTATCTAATATTATAATATATCTTTAACACTATTGAATTATTCGTATTCAATGCCACTTACGCTGTTGACGAAATTCAAAACTTCACAGAAGAAATAGCCAAAAGAATAGGTGTTGTGCGTGTGCTTGCTGTCGATCAGATATTGCACCAAGCGGTTCTGCAATTTAAGTAAAATGTTTATATAGAACGGTCAACAATGAATTTTTTTTTAAGTGTGCTCGGATCAGTTCTCACCTGTCTCGATTTGATTTCTTCCCCGGTGATGACCATAGTGCCTCGCATGCCTTCCGAGATCATGCGAACTTTTCCTTCTTCCCAATTTTTCCAAATCCAATGAGGCAAATAGAATAGAATTCCCTGAAAATTTGACGAATTAAATTCAACACGCGGTCTTGTTGTCGCTGTGAATTGTTGAATAGGATAAAAATATAATCATACCTGGAAGAAGAGCATGAACGGCACCCATTGATAGTAGCTATGCACCTTTTTATCGGTCATGTAGTCGTTGCCGAGTCCGGCATGAGCGTTGTTTGTTACTTTGTTTCCAGGCAACGTGAACGTATACGTGATCCAGCAGAACGTATTGATGACGTGACTTGGTACTCCGTCGTTGATGCACGATATGGGATCACCTGAACGTTTATAAATGCATCGTAAGAATTATGAATAATGCGACACCGTCTAATATAAAATCATGCAGTGTGTCGTTTGTCGTGCATGATTTTTGTGATGCGGTATGCTTATGGATATCAAGTCTCATAGCAATTAATTAGGTATGCTAATGAAAATATTTGTTTGATTGGGAAGGCCTTGACCTTTGATGTTATGTAAAGACGTCGTCATTGTGGTGCATCTGTATGTTTGCAATTGTGCTGCAGTTAAGCAATGCACCCATGCTCTGTCAATAATGGGCCAAGGTTGACGTAATGATTTCCTACCGGTATGCAAATTATTCAATTGGGTTTGTCCTTTTAGGTTTTAGAACGCGTGGAGTTGTTGCATTGTGTCAAAATTAGTCAGAATGAGGTCGTTTTGTATGTTAACGCAGCATGGATCTGTCGTTGATAACTTGAAATTCCGGTGTCAAAATTTAAACGAATAAAAAGTAGTCTCGTGCAGCGAGGTGGTAAATTATGCAATGATTTGTAATGAAATTAGCATCGAGTCTGTTGTATATATTGAATATTTATCAGCCATCGTCGGATTCAAAGTCTACGTTTGTCGTAACGTGAATAAGAATAAATATTTATAATAGGACGCGTGTTGATCCAAACACATAACAATCTCAAAGATTCAAAGCGGCTGCAATAGACGATGGATCCGAATTATCGGTTGAAATTGCTGACCTACTTCAAGAATCTGCTGCTAACTGGCTTACGTTCGACCTACATTTCGAGCTCATTCATGCAATTATTTAGAAATCTACGATCTCGAGTTGACATCTGTCTATTTTGAGAATATTTTCGAGACAAAAGTTGCATCGCGGGACAAAATGAATCGTTGCAGTCGGCCTGCATCCGAGGTTCGGACGGAGACGCCGCGGGGCGCTGCCGTCGCGAGAAGTGACCCAAGACGAGTTATCCGACCCGACCGAACCGCTATAACCCGACGATGCCGCACCGAACCGAACTGGCGTTATAACATCGACAATTCGCCAAATTCATTCCATCATTTATATCGAAAGATCAGAATCGACTCCGATTTTAGCTCTCGAAACAATGGGGGTGAATAATGAGCATTCCGGTAGGCGATGGCAACTCGCCGTCTTAAAACGTAGACTCGGGTGGCAGACTGCTAGAATTTTTACGACGCAGAGTGGCGCACTAAAAATATATGGAATCTGCATTCTATGAATGGGAAGCTTGTGCGCTTTCGGTATATAATTTATTTTTGGCTTCGAACGATCCTTTGTTTCGTTATCCTCGTTTATATGGTCGTTTTTTAGAATCGAGTACTATGGCGCACAAGGAGGACTTTTCGGGGAACAATGGAACTCGGCTCGCGTCCATAAAACTCAGCGTTACGACAGAACTGTCCGACGACAAAATATTGCGCAATGTTGCATCATCATTTAAATTTGTACAATATTAAATATCGATTATCATATTATCTGAGGCGGGGTAATAAACTAGTCTCAGAGCCAAATTAAAGTGTCGTTCGTACCTCATGTGAAAAAATTCAGAATAGCTTTTTTGTATGTAGACTCGTTAAACTTTGTATGACATGCGTTAACCCAAATTCATATCTCTGTACAGCGAGCGAAGTGAACCAAAACGTCATAAATTATGCAATCCAAAATGGAACACAGTGGAAATAAAATTACTTTTCTATGCCACTTTCGATTTTGGAATTCGCCACGGTGGTGATAAATGTCCTCCGGATCGGACGTGCGACCTTTGCGGCTCGACATTCGAGAACAGCGGCAGTCCCTCGAGACCGTTCTCTTTTTTATTGGCTAATCGACTACGAGAACTGCCGGCGATTATCGTTCGGAGCGATTCACTACTGGGTAGACAGCGGTAGCGATCGACCATATATCAACGCTCCGAAACCGAGCATCTAGACACGGCCCGAGGTCGTCGCATGTTCCAGACATCTGGTGTGACAAATTTGAAGCATCGTCAAAAAAAAACCACGCTGAAAACGCAAACGGGGCATCGTTTAGCGTCGATGATGGATGTTATCGTTTATTTACAGCGCATAAAAGCGATTCGCTCGTAAGATTACACAAGAACAATGGCGCTTGTAACACATGTTACGACTGCAATGAAATATCGGCAATGATTTGCGGGTCAAAATGGGTCGGATCGTAATTCGTCGTTATTAAATTTGACGAATTGGAAGTCAAACGGTGATCATTTTTTGTACGCGCATCGCTCGCGATCGTCAATTACATCAGTTTGAGGTCAGTCGATTTAATAAAAGGGTCACAGTCTTTCCACTGGACGACGATAGTGTGACCCCGGAATAGACCTGTTGACGTATTCGATCGAAATTGATGGTAACTGTCGTATTGCATTTCGATAATCAGTCATATTGCGTGATGATCCGACGACGTTGGCATCTTTCGCATCGTCGATCGAAGAAGCCGTGACATTCGAGGGGTTGAGGCGATCGAATGAAATCGCTTCCGTCCTCTGCTCGAAGCGACAGCGTATGTGTTATTACGAAAATAAAATTAAAGTGTGGGAAATTGAGAGGAAACGTTGTGCATTTCCTCTTTCGCATGACGGACGATCGAGTGGCGGCGCCAAGGTCGATGAAATTCATTCCATGGATCTAAATTAGCAATTTTACACTTGTCGCTACTTCCGGCGCTATGTTCATCAGCTGACAGTCATCAACAAAACAAACATAATCATCGCGAGCATGTTTGTGACATAAACAAAGGAGCTGAAAGCAAAAGCAAAACTTGCCATTTTCGATCGATTCGCATGCACGGAGATTATTTCACACCGGATAACGAAAACAATGGATCCACCTGGTGGAGTTTAGAATCACCTTGACGCGATTTACGATGCATCATTCGATCCCGAGAACGATTCAAATCCGGATGCTCCGACGACGGAAGCGTTAAATAATTCATTTCGTAACATTAAACGATCATCGCGGCGAAGACGACAATTTTGATTGTCTTTCGGGCAAGCGTTCGCTCCAAATATACCGGTTTTTCATCAGCTCGCTGATAATACTTGATGCGATTCAGACGGACGTCGTTATGATATCTCGAGCGCTGACGATTTTCGGCTTTGCGATTTTGCGTCACAGCATCCGTCCGCTGGATCGTATCGCACGATTTATGCGAGATCTGCCGCAAAACGAATCCAGGGAGGTTTAGACTTTCATGAATCATGCGATCGGATAGGAGAGAGCCTTTCGCATTCCGGGTGAAATGAAGATGTACGATTTACCGATGAGGTTGTTGGCCGTGACGAGGATGCAGCACAAGAAGAGGATGGCGCAGGTGATCCGGTAGTGCATCCTGAAGACCATGTTGTCGATGATGGCTTTGTCCGCCAGAAAGCGCACTTTCACGAAGCCCGCCACGGCGGACGCCATCGCGAACACCGCCATCTTTTAGGATTTCTGCAAACAACGACAAAAATGTACATGGATATTGTCTCCGGTGAAATGATCGCGTTCGTTTCGAATCCGGACGCGCGCGAGCGGCGGACGCGACTCCGCTGCCTTCTTTTATGTCTTTATTACCAAACTCGTTTTTAATGTCCACCGAACCTTTGACAAATATTCGTGTTTTCGGGCGAAGACGTCTCGGTCCGTACACGAAGACATGTCACACGGGTGGATAGCGGATCGAGAAGAATGTGGAACGTTGCGCAACGTTCCCATGATTGCCGTAATTAATTAAACCGTAGGAGTCAAACGACCGATCGTCGCTCGCGAGACGTCGCTCTCGAGACGGACGCTCGTCTTTCGTCGAGCAATTCGGGCCTGATTTATTGCAAATTTATGCACGCCGACGAGTAGCAGAGTTCGACCCCGGAGGCGATCTGATGTCTCAATAGGCAGGATCTGGAAATCGACGTCCGTTCGCACGGATCGTCTGGGGGTCGACGCCGACCGCGGAGCGATTCGGAGGCGTCCTCAGCGTCGAAGCCTTCGTCGTCCGGGACGGATACTCACGGATCTGCGCGAAAGCTCGGTCGGGCGAATGCTGTTCGATCGTGACTCTTTCGAGACTAGTGTCGGCTAAAAATACATTCGACCAGACTTGGGACAAAAAAAACTTGAAATTCTAGTCGGCGATGGAGCGTAACGGACGTCGACGTGACGCTGCAGTATCGCCGTGCAGAAATCGAAGTGCGAAAAGCGTCCGGCGGCTCTCGACCGCGGCGAAGAAGTGCCCGCGGAAGAAGTGCGGCGAGGGCCAGTCGACGAACCTCGGGTGGAAACGACGCCGACGATCCGTCGTCCGACGCGGATCGACCCTCCGCCGTCGACGCGAGTTCGAGTCCGCGCCGCTTCTTCGTTTCCGCCTGCAGATCGAGCTTTCGTCTCATCTTTTCGCGCGTCGAACTCGTTTCGCAACAATCGAGCGATCGTTGCAATGTTCGAGCTCCGAGTCGAGCCAGATTATACGCGACCAAAACTGCATCTTTCGAAGACGATTCGAACGCCCGTTGCGCTGACAGAACCGTCCAATTCCAAGAAACATGATTCTCGGTGACGCATTAGCGATTTCGACACGAGCTGGATCCGCCCGAGGATATCCCGCGTGGCGTTTCGACGAATGAGTCAAATATCGCGCGCACATCCGATCCGTCTGGCGTCGCTTATCGGCGCTAGACTGTTCTGCGTATTCCTTTCATTCAAGATTCGCTCGTTTCCGTTCGGGCACGAGGGGAGTCGCCTTCGCAATTCGATCCCCTCTCGGATCGCGTCGACTGCGAATCGATCCCGCGCTCGATTCGATCGCGCCGCGAGATCGACGCGGAGTGCGATTTCGTCTCGCGTGTTATTTAACACGCCGTCAGCAATAAAACTGACGGAATGAAAATTTGCTGATGCGAATTTTTAGTCGTTCGGCTTCGAAATGATCGACGTCGGCATCCGGCTGCGTGCGGTCAACGATGTCTGCAAAATCGCCATCCGTCGCGATGACGATCGCCGCGCAGTCGCTCGAATCGAGATTGTGAAGTTGAACACGGTGACGTCTTCTATTTTGTTTGATTCGTTCGTTTTAATTTTACCGTCTGGCAGAATTTGCGGGGAACGATCGGTCAGGGTTCTATCTCTCGCAGATCGCTTCGGCGACTCTCGTTGCGAATTTGTGATTTTTTTGAAAGCGTAGAAGTTCGCCGATTTCGACGTACGACGAGTGTCGAAGAAGCTCCGTCGGTCGGACGAAGCGCGTACCGTTAGACGGAGAGGAGTCGGCGAGGGCATCGCCTGGTAGCCGCGGCGGCGAGGAGGGGGCGGCGCGTCGCCTCGGGCCGCTCCCGGCTCTCCCTCCTCTCCCTCCGCCGTCCCTGCGACTCGAGCCTCCGGTTTCGCGCATTGCGGTAGCCGAGATCGACGATCGCTCTTTTGGCGCGCGTCGATCTCCGCCTCGATCGACTCGACGAAAGGCGCGTCGTCCGACTTCGGGGCGGGCGATTCGCCGTTCGGCCGTAGTTCGTCGCACCTGGGATTTCGTTCTCGATCGGCGAGGTTTCGATCTGGCAAACGAAACGCTGTAGTTTCGGGCGCTCGTTTGTGGAATTTTCAAGGCCGGCCGTCTGACCGAGAGCGTCGAACTCGAAAAGCGCGACAGGTCGCAGAGCGGGACGGTCGGACGAAGCGCGGGACGAATTCGCGAGGCCGACGTTCGGGTGCCGTCCCGGGACGGGCGCGGGGGGTCGGGGCGCGGGGCGCGACGGAGGGGTCGCCGGTTGGCGTGCATTCTTGCGGCGCGGCCGGCGGGCTGAGCCTTTGTCCCCGGACCGGTCCCCGACGCGCCTCTCCTCGCCTCTTGCACTTCGCGGGCCCCTGCGGCTCTCTTCTGCTCGCCGCTTCCGACGCGCATTCCGCCGCTCTCGCGCTCCGACGGACTCCGGCCGCCCTCGGCTCTCCCCCGGAGAGGGCGGAGGCTCCCGACGCGATCCGAGATCTCGACGTCGGCCCCTCGCCGTTTCGGAACGCCGGAGGGCTGAAAAAAAATACGCGGACGGAGCCCCCCCGACCGAGGCTCGGGAGGGGCGGAGGAGTCCGAGGCGCTCCGGCTTACCTCTGGACCCCCGGAGCGAAGGCGACCCTCGAGGACGTCAGGCCGGCATAGCCCGTCGTCGATCGCTCCGAAGCGCCGTCGTCTCGAGCGCTCCCGTTCGGGAACGCGGTTCCCGGCCGCGCGTCTTCTCCCGGGCGCGAGACTCGACAGACTCCCGACGCGGTTCGGTCTCGATCCTGGTGCACTTTTCGATCTTTGTTTGTGAAAATATCGTCGAGAAAAGTTAGACGCGAATCGGACGCAAGCGCGCGCCCTCCGCACCGCCTCTCGCGCGACTGCCGATCGGCGACTGACGACCGGGGGCCGGGGACCCGCGACCGGCGACCGAACACCGCGCCGCGCACGGCGGCTCCTCCGGCCTCCTGCCGAACGCTCCTCGACCGGAGACCCCCTTTTTGCTCTGCTTCGATGCTTTTTTTCATCTTTCGCACCGAAATCGGACGCTGCACGTCGAATGCAACGGACGACTCCGCGTGCGCGCGCTCGACTCCTTTTGCGCGGCGGACGGACGACCCCGCGTATAAAAAGCTCGTTTCCGATATCGAGATATCACCCTCGTCGTGCGAAATGATTTCGACGCTCGGTAGAGACGGTCGTCGGATCATTTCTGCCGATTTGGTCACAATTTCACCCCCACGTGATGCAATCTCGAAAGCTCGCTCGGAACTTTGTCTCCGACGCAAAAGTGATTTTCTAATATATATTCCAAAATTGAAGTTCTCTTCAAATTATATGCGCAACGTTATATTACGTAGAACTCGATAACCCGACCTGCATACCGTGAGCGGTCATTTGACCGTTGCCTATATTTTTCTGCATATTATATCGTTTTTTTTTATTTCTCTGCTTGGGACTTTACCTTCGGATCTCATGTACGCTATTTCTGCAATTCTAGGTGCATATGGTTGCTATAAAATTCGAAATGCGGTCTCGCTTTCAATGAGCAGGAACATTTTCACGCATTTCATCTCTGCAAGTACAACATCTAAAAATCAATAGATTTATAGATAAAAACAAACGAAGAAGAAGTACAGTGCATGTATTTTTTCAACATCCTTGATTTGGCTGCTATCAATGCTTGGATCCTTTTTAAAGAAATACGCGAACAAACGATATCAAGACAGCAAAGCTTGCCGAAGACTGGCGCGAATTTACCAGAGAAGAAAAAAGCATGCCAAATACGATTTTGCAAAGATAATGTAACAACTAAAACTTGTATTATTTGTAAATAATATATGCATGTAGCAAACATATGACGGAGAAAGCTGTTATCTGCAATTAAAAAAAATAAAAATATAGTTGATTTATTTGTAAATGACGCAAACGTGTTGCAATGCTGTATTCAAATGCTGTTTATGATACATATAAAAATGAAAGTATATGATTGTTTATTAAATCATTGTTTTAGAGTTATGTTGTGTATTAGTTATTAAAATAAATTGAAAATTCGTTCTCGAAAATTATCTCTTACCGACTGACTATTTATTATTGACTCAATAAATTGACAAAAATGATTGATTTTGATAAAAGAGAACACAGCTAGAGAACTACAAGCCCGACAGACGGGACGAACGTCGGAACGATGAGAGATCATTGTATTGTTGTATAATTGTATTTCCTAAATTTAGTTTTTCAGTTTGTATCCGGATCGCCGATGATGCACTCTCATAATAAAACGTATTTTCGTGGCAGAATAGATAAATACTTACAAAAATTACATTTGTTAAAAAACGTACAGGGTCAAATACCAAAACGCACATACATAACGTGCTCTTTTACTTTTGAATGCGATCGCTATTGTTAACAATCCACCAGTACGTTAAGCATTATGTTTCGTATATTATCGAAAACTATAAACATTTTGTAGAAAATAAGTTTAAAAGCATTGGAATTTATTAGGATGCACTTACGAGTCCTCCGGACCGCAAGGTGTTGCTCGCGTATGCAATGCTTGATAATAATTTACATTTACATATAATCCATTGCTTCAGCAACATAATATATAATATTTTTCGACATAATTATCCATTATAAATGTATATTAGCACATTAGCGTCGATTAAGATCTACGATCTGTTTGTGCTTATTTCAGTGAATTAAAGGGTTCTCGTACCTCGAATAATTTTTTCGAGATTATCGTACGTTTTTTATATTAAGATCCCAGATTATGGCTATCATGGAGTGTTATTTTTAAATTTCTTTTTTAATATTTTACAAGAATTACATATTTTTCTTGGCAAATTCGATTGGCGAAATTCGCAATAAAATAATGCGTAGGAGGTATTCTTAGAAATAACTTTAATGTGAAATTTAAATATGACACATTAATGTCAATAATATCCACTTATAATGCAAATTTCTCCTTCCCTGCGTCCATTTATTTGAAATGTTTTTATCTTATCGATTTGCATTTCCAGGTCTATTAAATCCCTATTGATAAGATCAAAAATGAATTGTCAATTGAGTAGTACAATCTGGATGAAACATCTTCCATATCACCCATAATACAATAATATTGTATTTTATGAAAAATGTTTTTGTTGTTGTAGTGTATAGCAATATCTCGCTTAGTTCGGATAATTTATTTTGCTAGCATCTCTGATTGCTTAAAATAGAATTTTATGGATAGGATTTGGTTTGGTATGTAAATATTTAGATGGTTCAAAAACATATTATTTATTAATATTTTTTATGATGATTTCAAGCGTTAAGTTAATGGTTTCAATTCACAATACGATGTATTTGTGATTTGAAAAATTTGTTTCGTCTTCATTTCGACGAATAGTAAATGCTGTATTTACCATTAGAGTTATCTTCTGTAATATATTCTGGAAGAATTATAGGCATTCTTTTTTATTTACTTTTTCACGCATTATCTAAGTTTGTCGTCCTTTTGTCGTTAGCTCGTCGTTCATCTGTATACTCAACCGTGACGATGATTTCAATAAACCACAATGAAATATGATACTTAATGCAAGGTTCTCTTTATTTTTGCTTTTACGTCTCATACGAGTCGTATAAGTTGTTCTAATTTTGGAATACTGGAAATACGTTAAAAATTACGAAATATGCTACTGGTCATAGCATAAATCAAAAACACTACTTTCGAAAACGCGTACGAAGAAAGAAATATTGTGCAACATTCGAACACTGGGTTAAAATGATGTCATCATCATCATCATAGCGCAGCCACTAACAGTCCACTACAGAACTATGGGCCTCTTCAATATCCATTCATAGGAAGGGGTTACATCCATTTCGTCTGTATCATACATTCACCTCCTCATTCGCTCGATATTGAAGGTAGCATTACCACCGAGTTTTATTTTGAACGCTCACCCAACGGGTATCCTGAGTGAACGTATTGACGAACACTTTCGCGAACGTCTCGATAAGGAGTTTGGGGTGTTATTAAAATGATGTAATGTATTATAACTAAAAATAAAATGATATAAATTGCAATTCGGCTGATCCTAAAAGTTTCGTTTGGGTATGAAATTAAATAATTTCGAGAGAAAAAATCTGGATCTTCTACACATTAATTCTGGTGGCCCGCAATGTGAACGTTCCCTCATAAACACTAAGTTTACGGGGCATGTGCAATTGACGGATTTCAAGCTTCGAAATGAAATAACAAAAAAATCGTATTCATCATATTTTTATTGTCATACCTCACGTTTTGACTATTTTATCATGGTTTTTTTTTGCGATTTTTGAAGCAAAATGTTTAATAAAACACATTTTGAAGAGTCTTTCAAATATATACAATTTTAAATAAAGGTTACTTTATTTAAAGTCAAACCACAGACAATTTTCCATTTTGAATTAAAATATATTGACCAAAATTTTGGCGGTGTATAATCAGAACTTTTATATTTAAGTCATCGTGAATCATTAAATTACGTATGTAACATTTAGGCATGTAAAATTTTGCCTTGCAAAATAATTAATTGCCGAAGAATGGCATCGCGGTTACGCATTGCCGATTTCTGTTCAACGGCTCTTCCAGGGATTTTATGTCGTACTTATTGCCGAGTTTTTATTTCCACGTTTCGAGTAAACTCTCTCAATCGGTGAAAGTAGTTCAGCGATTGAACCGATCGAATTATCAATAACTGATTTCTATGAACTATTAATGGTCGAATGACACTTTAAAATGGATCGAGTGTAGGAAAATTTTGAAATAATTCTATTTCTTTGTTATGGCTGATAATTCCTCATATGATAAATAGGACGTGTTATGCGCAACATAATTCTAGAATAAAAATTTAGATTGGATTCTAAAGGTAGTGAATAGCTGCAATATTTACTATTTATGTGCAAGAAAAACGTGTTTTTTGGAACAATGATGATCAAAAGCATTACATAAGGTTTCTTCGTCATCACTACTAATCACCGTTTAAGTGAGGGCGTTGTCTTATTGACCAAATATACTAATTTTCGTTGCTTCAGCAGCATTTCGAGTTCTATGCTCAATTTTTTGCCAAAAAATCTCGTATTTACGATTAATTGCTATTGATTGAATAATCGTATGGAGTGTAGCATTTTTGAAGTTTCCTCTTGAATTTTGTGCTTCTTCTTATGAAAGATCTTCATTTAAAAAAGATAAAACCCGATTATTTGCGCGTTTTATGGTAAAATGCTTAACAATTTCGACGTTTTCTTCCGTATTATCGTTTTTTTGAACTGTGGGTTATCCCAGATGCCATCTTCGCCAAATTTGTTTCATTAGTCTCTTCTTTTTCCAGTAATTCTACTATTGTTTTTATGCGCATATATTCGATAGATTTGTCGTCGACGTTGTTCAAAATCCAATGCAAATATGAATGATGAGAACACAACCGTGTCTTAGGAATACCGTGTTATACAAAGGTTGCCTTTATGTGACTTTTACGACTTGTAATAAAATCGCAGTGGATCCTTGTGCCATTTTTCAAACTAACGTATCAAGTCATCGATGTTTAACTTTTACGCCTCATTCTAAATGCTCAAGTTATGGTCTTTATATTTCATTATGTTGGACAGAAAAGTGATTATGTATCGATTGGAATGTTTAATTGTTTGAATAAAATTAAAATCCGTGGGAACGCTTTGAAAATAAATGCATTTTTAGATACACCTTGGTTATGAATAAAGACGTTGAAGTGTTTTTAAAATATAAATATTCCATTAATATATCCGCAAATTATGGCAATATTTATTTGACACTGCATAGATTATGATAAGGATAACTCGATGATTATGCGGTTTTGAATTCAACCTACGGTTGGATTTTTTGCGATTTTACTGCTAAACACGTTTTTTTTTCAATATTCCTGACGAACTATGAGTTGTCATTTCTTAAAATTGCCATTTTCCTTTTTCAATTTTTTCTCACAAGTATAACGGCGCTTAGGGTGAGGTTAAATGTTATATTTGCGATTTTGCGTATTTTTTTCTTTTAATTTTTGGTAGTTTGAGTTTTAGATGATGGATTTTAAGGCTGACATAACTGTTATTATTTTTGAATTTATGAAATGTTTTCAAATTCTTTTCGCTTCAATATGTTCTGATGCATACTCAATAGGATAAAAATTGTTTTTCCATTTGGCAGATCAGCGTGCTATTTGTAATACTATTTTAAATATTATTTTGTGGTACATATTTGTATTTTGTGGTGTTACCTGTGGTTTAACTTCATATCTATTTACTCGATTATATCGTGATTTTTATTTCGATATTTTGTTATTGTTATTGCTGTTTTTTGGTCGTGATCTGTAGGGGGGGGGGGGGGGGGGGGTTATTACACGCGAATTTGTAGTAAATTTTTTAAATCGTGAAGGGCTAGGCCCATTAACTTGACGAACAGTGTACGTGCAAGAAAGGCTGTACACTTTTTATCTATTCGTTGCCGGGCTTAGGTACAAAGTATGCGCCACAGTTTTAGTGAGTCATCAAAAATGGATTTTAACCCTCCGATGAGCTCGAAAAGTCATCCATATTTCTATTTCTATATATCGTTTATATTTCATCACTCTAATTTCGAGTCTCATAGCGCGTATTATTGATGGGAGAGAAAATTCGGTTCAATTAACGAATTCATCGTAAAATAATATTGATCTCTTTGTGTGCTCAAATCATCTGATTTGTTTGGTGGTCTTACAGAATGAAACATTTATCAATGTGCTAAAAGATCTTTTAGAATGTGTTAATGCATTTTACAAACATCATTTTAAGGGCGTTAATTTTTTTTATGTTTTTTTTGTGCGCAATATTTGATAGTGAATTTAGCAACTTAAATTCCGTTAGTCCTTTGTATTAGATTTGAAATAATTAGCTCGTTGAAAGATTCCGTCGGTGAACACAGATTGTGAATATTTATGAAGGTGTCCAAAAATCAAAGTTGCAGCAGACAAAGGACACTCGTTCGCCTCCACAAACATAAATTCGTATTTTTCAGGGTTGTTTTAGGGTTACAAAATGAATACTTCAATACGGCATGGGCTCGGTCTGCGGCAGGTAAACATGTGCCGGGTTTTACCGTGTTACTTGATAGGCACAGGTAAGAGGGTCGTAACTTCTTCCCATGGCCCCTAAAATAACTTGTCCCTCTACTGAATGGGAAAGAGCAATCAAATAAATAACTTATAATCATCTTTGGAACGGTTTATCGCCGCTCAGCTGATATCCGAATGTATTATTTCGGGAGGCTTCGTCGAAGACCCGGTAAAAGACGCTAGCCATCCTAATGTTTATCTTCATTAACAGACCTCATTCATAAAAAAATATTCACGATTAACGTCTAACTGGACATAATTTACGCCCCAACTCGACGCCATGAAATTAGTCGCCTCAACACTAAATTAATCATTGACATATGAGCGAATTTTTACGCTTTGCCAGTCAATAAAATTCGTATTTTATGACACCAACATCATTCTTGTGCTATTTATATTTACTTCTAATCATCCATCGACATACGATGCCAATAGTCTGGCATATTATTTTCATCGCAAGATGTCTTAATTCTGCCAAAGATCATATATCATCGAGGAGTTAGTCCAATTAATAGTAGAAGAAGGGAGAGCTGACAGTTATGATGGTACACAGTCGCTCTCGAACATTACAACAATAATCTTTATGGTCGTGACGTTGAAGTTGAACAACAAAATTACTTCCAAGATATACCGTCACCAACGTTTAATGATTCACTCGGTTAAAAATATATTTTACATTCATCAAGCCATCCCTTCAAACAATCAATGGACTCGATTCAAATCAGTCATTTGTGGTTAACACGAAAATGTGTAATCATTTCAAAATGACTATTCTTGCATAACACATTTGCGTAATAGAGACTCCATTCAATTAAAAATAATCGATTTTATACACACATCGAAAACGTATTTTTTCAAACCAGAGGGAGTTCTTGATTGATCTATTGTTAAAAGAAGGGATCAGAAAATATATAATACCTATTGTTAAAATGGAATTCTATCAAATGATTGCCAGTCTGCGGACAATCTTTTGCTAACTCTGCGATCTTCCACTTTTTGCCAACTCAATTGCATTTCTCCGGGCAGACTTTTATCTCCTTTTCGAATTGATATCGTAGAATCTATGAGAAAATATTCTCCGCCAGACAGCATTTTCAGGAGAATGCGCCACAATTGAGTTGAAATGTATGACAGCGATATGTTAATGGAGAAATTCAATTTTAAAACGTCACTAATATTGATAACGAAAAAATTCTAAATTTTAAAGATTGAACCAATGATGTCTTCTCAGAGTCTTGCAGTTTGTCAGTTATAAAAGCAGTCAGATTTGGTTGATGAGGAAATCCATCAATAATTTGAAGCAGCGAGTTGTCACGAGAATGTGAGGATCTATATAGGTTGTGAATTAGAGTACTGCACGTAGCATTATCGAAATTTATTAAAAGATGCATTCATATAGTGGGCCTGTAAACATATTTGATTGCCGATTTTGAACATTCCAACGACGACCGTTTCGATTTCGACTTTCAACGACTCGATCATAAATCGATTCTTACATTTTAAAAAAATTACCAAAACAAATATGCAAAAAAGAGAGCACTCGAAATTTGCGACAATAACATGATTTTATACTTGACCGGAACAGACGGAATGTTTCAAAGTCACCCCAGATTGTATAATAATGTTTTGCATTAATCATCATTTTACATTTTTATTGCATGAAACACACAACCGGATTTAGATAGTCTCATGCAAAATATTTACATTTGGTTTGAAACTCTCACAGATTCATGGTTCAACTCAACACATAAGCGTCGGGGCTTCGAGAGTTGATTCGTCGATGCAAAAATTGTTTTTTTGCGTTAATTTATGCATGTCAATGGGTATATCATATGTATGTATATAAGGGTGTTAAATGTTTTGAATGCATCTTTTATAGTTGATCTATTAAATCGAATCAACGAATTAGTCATTTGGTTAGCTTTTGAATTGTATCTTGTTGCACTGCATTTTTTGCATGATACTGAGGTACTCGAGGCTCACTGTCTAGCATGTCCTGACGATTGAGTGTTAAAAAATCGTATTGTACCCTAACATTGTAATGATTGAACTCGTTAAAAACAACCCCATTTGAAATCATGTCCTGAATGCGGTATCGACTTATAGATGAAAAAAAATCTATAAATCCATCACGGCAGTCAAACCCACATCTTGTGCTATACAGGTGGATACTCAACCATTTGATCAGCGAAGTCGTTTTTTACCACTGGAATATAATTCTGAATTCTTTACTTTATCATGTTGATAGTGCTCAGGGAGTGTGTTGCTGTAGTCGTAAATTTTATGTGACTTGTCTTTTTTTGTTTGCGATGCTTTGATAAGCATTTTGTTACATTTGGAAGTGTTCTTTCGTTGATTGGATAACTTCGGTCATATATTTTTCTTTAAATAGCTCGTTTTGGAGATCTTTTTAGGGAAAAATCTATGTGCTCTTGAGCTAATTGCATTAGATTAATGCAATGGACCGTGGAAATATCAAGTAATAAGGTTTGAATCGTGCGTAGAAAATGTGTGGTCAAGGATCACAGTGGAATATTATCATCAACTGAGCATACGGATCATTTGTCTAAACTTTATTACAAGTATAGAAAATCAGCTAGGCTTTAAAAAACCAGATTCTATGCAATTATTATAGATTCGTATGAAGATTTGCATAAAATACATCTGGATCGTATCGATGCAATTGCTTTTAATTTCATGTTTTTGACTAACTAAATGCTATTGATTGTCCTCAACAAGTTATATAAAATAATCTCTAGAGTCTAGACTAAACATGAGGCGATAATCAATTGATAAATCAACAAATTCGCTAAAATAATTGAATGAACTGATTTGAAACATCTTCAATGCCTGTTTAATGAATGTTAATTATTTTTTGTCTTATTAACGCCAAATAAAAAGTTATATTAGAACCAAACTTGGACTTGAATGCAATCGAAAATTATAATTATTAAACACGTCCCCATCAAAATCCTTCAAAAGATAACTAATTGATCATATACCTTCATGATCCTTCTATTCCAATCAAATTTTATTTTGATTACTCATCATCCGATAATTTAAAATCGAAATTGGTCGTTGATTCTAGAGACCTTGACATTTTGATGACTCGAACTTTTATTAACCCTTAGCGAACGTCCTTGTTTTCCAAAGCTCATCAGATCAAGATCAATCATCAGGATCATAAAAAATGAATGAAATAAAAATTAGAGAAATATTATGGTGGTTGAAATAGAATGTATATAAATTTGTATACTTGTATTATAAATACATTTTATTATAAATTTATTGATTTTTTGCTACGTTTCACACATAGGCCCTATGTCCTAAGTGTCAGAGTTGTCGAAATGGAATTTTTTTCAACATTTTGAAAAAATATCCAAAATTTCACCTTTAAATCATCATAAGTTTTTAAACTTTGGCCGCCATAATAGAAGCATAAACATGCAATAACCGTGTTTATATTTTGATCTCAGTTTTAAAAAGTTCTCTAGTTTATACCCTTTCCAACGATGTGCTATATATCATACAAATCATTCAACAATCGTCAATAAGTAGCATTTCCTCTTTAATTTTTGCAAAGGCGGCGCTTATTCCTTCGATTAGGATTTTTTTTGTGGGCACCTCTGTCGTGTAAATTAATTCTTTTGGCGGCCCTATTCCGTGGCTCGCACGGTCTCCAGATCTGACACCACTGGATTTCTTTGTTTAGGGACATGCAATATATATCGAAATAAAATGGAATTTTACTGATATTTTTTTGTGGTCCAATAATCAAACCTATTTTCTAATGGCTTTCCGCCCATATTGAGAATTATGGTTGTATGTGTTCATTAAAAGTTAAATGAAAACTTATAAATATCATAGAAGCAGTAAATATAAAAGCAATAGTTATAAATCGAATCATTGTTCCGTAATGGTTAGATTCATCGGTTGAAGGAATGTGTGCATTTGTTACAATTGTTGTTGACCAAAATTGGTATTTAAGTGTCGCAGAGTATAAGGGGTAGCCTGGTAGCAGATTAGAGTGAAATAGTGACTCAAATCTTAATTGATAGTCTATAAATCCTGTGAGCTAATTGTCTGATTCTTTATATTATGTATGATTCACTGATTTTTCGATTTTAGAAAAACTTTCCTGGAATGCATCTCATTCATAATACGTGATATTGATGCACATTTTGTCTTTGTTCTAGTTTCAATGCTGATTAATCGGACAATTGTACTTATTCTAGAAAGCGCTGATGCCAGAATACCATTATCTTTGTTTCGCTCATTGACGGATTGCATCATATGTTCTGTGATATACTATAGTAAAAATTAAAATGTTGAGCTATGCAGATATTTAAGTTATTGTCGCAATATCCACAAATGGATTATTGAATGACTTTTCATTGGTTCGGATTTGAAATAAGTACAGTAATATGTCATATGGCGATATATTTTTAACCTTTTTAGCCAAGACAAGTATTTATTAGTTCTCGAGAGTGTTAGCACTACCAGCTTTTACAGTTCTGAGTCTTTTTCCTTATACGGAATCGCCTCAGAAGTGTTATGTGTCTTGCGTACATTATGGAGGGTACGCATGGGATTTGCTTCGCATATGGTGATTTATAAGATGGGCTTTTTGTTTCGGGGAAGAATACGAGATATGAGGCTCCTTTAATCCTGGAGCCATTTTCTAATTGGTTTTCGTCGAAAAGCTCTGCGTTCTTTGCAATTGCTCGGTTTCGAAAACTCGTTTTTATCCGCAGAGCATTTGAAAGAGCATACACAATTTTGCACTTGATTTGTGCGAAATGCCAAGAAACCTGACCGACGACAATCGTGACAGCAATGCTAATGTTCCATTGGTGCTTTTTGAAATGCACCACAAAAAATCGTCTTATTTGCCTACTCACAGCGTGCCATGTCATCGTGATTTTCTTGGATTTCTGTTGTTTATGTAATAAAGTCGCTAAAAGCCGACTTTCATCAATCATGATTTTAGAAACTACAAAAAAGCCGGCATGGACGATTCCTATGTCAATTCGCAATCATTTTTTATAAGAATTATGCAATCATGTGTTATTTTATAGCAAGAAGATTTCGGATCGATTGTAGAAATACTTGTCGTTTAAATATATTTGTAAATGTAATAATATGAAAAATTTAACCTGTTAAGTCAGACCTCATTATTATTTCTAGGAAATGTTTACACTGCTCTATGTTGTAATTATGCGTTAAATGTGGTGATTAGTTCCAGCTTGAAATATTTTAAACATCTGCTTTCATATGTCCATCGACGAAATATCACAGTAAAGTACAAGATGATATTCAAGCGAATTTTAAATCAATTACAGTAAACAAGGTAAAAACTAAAAAGCTCAGTAGATGAAGAATGCTCTATCTAATGTCATCATTAATCAGTCCAATAGAATCTACTGCAAGACAAAAGCCTCCCCAACTTGCTTTCATTCATCTTTAATTTGAACCAATTCCCTCCATATGTCTATCTGTGTTGATTAATTTATATATATTTTCTTAACATATGCCACGATACTTTCGATAGTTCTTCTGACTAACATTAGCATTTATTTTCCACGTTTCGCAACTGTACGACAGCCCTGATTGATCTAATATTTTTAATGCAAATACTTAAATTTTATTTTATCAGACATGTCAATAATCTTTTCTGGATTCAATAATCTGCTTTAATATTGGGCGTAAATAAGAATTTGCATGTGTCAATAAAAGCTAAAAAATATGTTTGATTTCCTTCAATTTGTAGACCAAAAACAGTATCATAGATTCGACACAGTCGACCGGTAAATTATGTCGAGTTCTTTGAGCTGGTTCTCAAATTACACAATTTCATTTTATTTAACATGGAATTTATCCTCTTGTCCTGAATTTGTCATTCAGTTGTTCAAATTAATCAAATAAATGGCGAGAAAATTATATATTTGAAGATTTGCTCTCCAATAAAATCCTTTTTGATTAAACTACTGAATTTATTATAACATATTTTTTTGTTGCTTTGACTCAACTAACCAAACAAGAATGTTGTTTTTGACACATTCGCTCTGATGACTCAAAGAGTGAGTAATGTATAAATGAAACTTGGAACTCAAAACTATTCAGTATCGAATGCCAGACGAGAGGAATGATTAAATCGGATGCATGACTTTAAATTTATTGAGGATAATCCAATCTTGTAGTGGATAAGTAGTGACTAAATAATTATGATGAATTTTGAACGCTCACTTTCGATCTGCATATCAAATAATCAGTTTTAGAAACCACCATCATTCAAATGATGATCATAGAAAATGATTAAGCACTCGACTTTTCATTTTCATATTTGGATTAGACCAAACAATAATTTTGTTAAGACTACAAGGAGAATGTTATTATGTAGATGGTCTGCGGAAAATGATAATTCGAGTTAAGAATATCAATCTGATTAAAGGAAACTGAATTATGCAAGTTCTATAGGATGAGGATGCTCTAAATTGGTGCAAGTTCTTACAAAACAACAAGGTTTAGTCATTGGATTTCTGAAAATTCTGCTTAATTTAAAGATAACTTCTTCGTATAAAAAAAAAAACAATCAAGATAAAAATGTCATTGGTTAGATCCTGGTTAATAGATTCTGGTTCACTTCTAACTTCAACGTGGCGTAACAGTGCTTTTGTGTTTTTGGTAGGATTCGAAAGAAGCTATTAATTAAAATCAGGATAAATTGTTATAGTATAAGGATATAGTGATCAATTAATTAAAAAGAAGACCGAGAGAAAGCTAAATTAATTTTAGACCATATTTTGATATAGTAGACGAAATGATATTCTGCATCATAGTGCTTGGTTATTTAGGAAGTTTTGTGTCATCCTGCCTTTTCAACAATGTAATTGATAATGTTTCAATAAAAGTTGTTAAATATGCTCAAGAATTTATGCACCAACCTTATGCATTGATCAAGTGATCCGATCAATCGTTTCGAATGAAGTTTGCTCTGAAAGCTCTGAAAATGTAAATATTGGGATAAATGATTAAGTTGGTAAATCGAAAGCTTTAGCTTTTGAATGGTTATTACTTAGTTTTATAGTTATGATATTATTCATTCCCCGATAATATCGTTGATCGATACGCCGAAAAATGTCGCCAGGATTGCGATTACCCCGATTGCCAAACTCATCATTATTCAAAGCAGCGACCGTTCGGTTGTTCGATGACCCGTTATAGACTTTTTCGTCCACCATCGGGATACGCCATCAGTGCATTAATTCGAATAAGGAATATTTCTAAATAAGTCAATCCTGAAATCGTGCAGCGGAATGACGGATGGATCTCGTCTCTGGTATCATGAATGTCTATATTTGTCTTGGGGGGATAACGCACAGAATCAACAAAACGCATGTTTGAAGAATAACTAACCATTGTGGTAAGTCTAGCTGAGACTAAAAGCCGTGACATAAACGCATTTGGACCGATGTCGTTGCACTCTACCGACGAATATGTCAACATGTATCGTGCTTTCACGATGTAAATTTACGTATTTGATACAGCGTTTCGAATTGAAATAAAAAGACGAAGCAGCTTCGGTTCTGTGGTGGAGCACAATGGGAAAAAATAGAGGCATTGCCATCATGGAGTGTAACCACCCTCGGGCATTTTCCCATCCAATCTCGGTACTTAAGGACGGTAGAGTACAATTCGCTCGTGAGAACATTTTTCAACACTTCGACGATGGAGTTTATGAGTGATTTGATTGGGATCTGACAAAGATAGATCTTAGACAGAAATACTATCCGCTATTTGGCTTATTCACATCGACGACGGATTTGGAAGAAGTAAAAAATTGCAATGTGATATCGATGATGCATTCGTTCGTTACGTTATCCATCATTGAGTGAATACTATATAAATATGGACGGATTATCACATTCGACAGACAATGCAGTGTAAATCACGACCTGAATAGATTTTCGCTTAGTTGTTGTCACTCGCTACTCTAAATTATCAGCGAACTTTCCTTTCAATAAAACTACATATTAGATAGTCTATATTCCAGAAGACAATGTTAAAAATCGACCCACTTGATTATTATTGATTATAGGCATTTCAGACAAAGTGTTCTATACGTTCATATATATTTAAAAAAATGTGTTTCTAATTTCAAACTTCTATTAAAATGATTGAAATTAACTAAATTTTATCCTAACTAAATAATTAGTACGCTGCTTTCAGTGTTTGACAGCTACAATAAAACGAAGATGATAATATTTGCATTGGCGAATCTTATGGAATTGTTTGAGAAATGGTTTTGGCTTATAACTAAATCGATAGATCTTCAAATTTATATATTTTATCATCTTGCAAGCAATAGTGCGCTATGAAAAAAATGAAATGGGAAAAATAACCTGTTTAAATAAAGTTGAATGTTGTGTCACAATGTGCATCGATGGATATCATTGTAATATGAAGGCAACGACCGAAATTTTGCACCTATTTCTACAAAGCTAATTTTTGTTTCAGTCGAATATTTCTACAATATAAAAGATAAAATTTACAGTCTTACAAGTTTTCAACGTTGATATTATTAACAATTTTAGAAATATGATGAATTGTATTGTACATACCGGCTTTAAATTAAATTCTATAAAGCTGCTCTTTTATCTACAAGTAGTTTATGTTAATAATTGTTAAATAAACGTCGTTTACTTTCAAATCAAGTTGACTAGGGCTTGGGTAGACGTGGCTAAAGGTGATTGAAGTATTGCAATTTTAAAAGCATTTCACTTAAAATGTGTGTAATATTTATTATAAGAAATTTCAACATATTTTCAATCTTGTAGGTAGAAGACATTCATATAATATTTATTTACAGATCTCAAAAATTGTTATAAACGTCGGCAACAATATCTTCGCAGTAGACTGCTGTTTTAATTCAAGATTTTGGTTTTATTCAATTCCAATTTTTGAAACAGTTCTTAAAATTCAGGAAGAGATAAAAAGTATGTGCTTGTTATGCGAAGAGATTCATAAAGAGACTTTAATTCCAGTAATAAAGATAGCGAATTTGAATCATCAATTATGAAGAAGATAAAGAGGTCGAAAACAACAGCGAAGATTTCGGATAAAATAGTTTTTTCTATGTGGTTTATTATGGTTATTCAAACATATTTTGTATGTGTAGGCACATGAGTTAATTATAATTATTGTCATATTGTATATCATTTGATTTCGCATGCTCTGATTTTACGCGTTTTAGACCTCAAACTTTGAGCTCTATGTTTTTGTATGTGGTTTCTAATTTGTCTGTTTTTCGCCGGAATTTATCTATTGCGTAAATCAAATATGTTTATTATTTTTAATTATATTTTATGATAAGACAGATCATCGTAAGCTGAGAAGTAACAAACAGTATTAGGTGAACTATTTTGATGATTTTTATGGTGATCATTGACCATCCCTGCTTTTAATATTTGCATATTGGGATGTTTAAAGTGCATCGTCCGTACGTCTTGCTACCCACACATCAAGTCTCGCACAGCGTCTAATACACTATTTTCTCATACATAGGTCGTTGTTAGAAAGTCGTATAGATTCGCTAATCCGAATCGCATGCTCGTACTTGTTTTTTATAAGGCAGCTTGACATTTGAGAATCGATGGCGATATAGAATTACCGTTGAAATATGTGTGCATTCAATGATGAATTAGCTAATTACTGAATGTAAATGTATATGCAGCCATTTTAGCAAATATTTGTGCTTGTTCAATCCAAACAATCACGTCTGGCCATTTATCTCGAACGTTGATCGTCTTGGTGACATATAATTTAAATAATGCTATGAAAATGAGACGAAATGTGATTGAAACGCTTTAGACAATGATCTTTGACTCCTTTTTTCGAGAATGTAACACCTACACGTCTGATTTGAGTCAACATTTCACAAGCAGCGATATCAAGATGGGTTCACTAACTTCTATAACTAATTAACATAAAAGGCAACAACGAGAACCGTGTGCACGTGCTGTCGTGTTTCATTGCTAGTTTAACAATTAATGCCAATCTTCAAATCATCTCTTCATTAAGACGTCGTATCGCAGTTTACACACATGCGAAATGTTGACCGAGATACGAGACTAAAAGTTCAGTGGCAATTCAAATTGCAATTGATGTGGGCAAAGATGACATATTAGAATATAAATACTATATTATTTCTATAAATTAACACGTTAACAACGGGACACGAGAATTCTCGTGTTTACGAAGCCATGCTAGCCCGGGACACGAGGATTCTCGTGTTCGTAAAGACCATGCAATAAACCACGGGACACGAGAAAACCCATTCGCAAAATTTACTTATTTGCTAAAATTTATAATTTTCCATATATATATATATATATATATCTAACAAATAAATGTTCAATGAAGACCGTCTCACATGTTTTTTTCCCCCCAAAGAAGTATCGAGTCTTGAGACATGTGTTTTGAATTCTACACGGTGACATTTTTTCAGTCATTTCATATTAATTTAAACTTTCATTTGTATTATAAGACGATTTTTAAGAAAAAGTATAGTAAAAAAAAGTAAAAAGTAAGTAGAGTGTAAATATATTTTTTTTGTAGAGAATTAAAAAAATGGCAGTATTGCAAAAAATCGCCCGCGCTAGAGCATATGCGGTCCGCGCAAATAGCCCGTCAATAATGTGTTAAGGGGGTTTGTTTATGTATGTGGTATACACTTGATTCTAGTTAATTCATGCACGCTTAAAGTGTTATTTCCTGTTCCGCTCTCCTGTAGTTTATTCTATTAAGTCACTGAAGATTATTGTTTAATGCTGGAAACAATTCCATTTTTCCATTTGTAAATTACCATAGTTCATGCCCCGATTAAGCGACAGGCTGACCCAAATAAGCACACATAATGGGTTTTTATATCAACTGATCGCCTAATTAATCGAAATTTCTACATGTATAATTATGATTTTATAATGTATCGAAATTTAACAATTTGTCCATGTCCACTTCAGCGACTAGCTTTGTTCATGCAGCATTTGGGTGTCCTCATCTTATATTTATTTATATTTGAAATGGATCTTTAATTAAATACAGAGCCGCAACAAGGGTATGAAGCGCCCGTGGCAACTATCTATAATGTATATGTCGGCTCCCTCATTTGCAACAGTAATATGTTGGATGGCAGAGTTTAAACGAGGCCGTACGGGCTGCCAAGACAAACAGCGCAGTGGTATACCAATCGAGGTAACCACCCCAGAAATGGCGAAAAAAATCCACAAAATGGTATTGAATGATCGTCGACGATAAGCCTTTCAAAAATTCTGTACGTCGCATATTGACAGAAAATTTGGGCATGCGAAAGCTGTGCGCAAGATGAGTGTCGCGTTTGCTCGCAACGGAACAAAAACAGTATCGTGATGATGTTTCGATCGAGTGTTTAGCGATGTTTCACAGCAATAAAGTCGAGTTTTTGCATCAATTCAGGATGAAATATGGTTCCGTCACATCACATCTGAGACAAAGGAACAAGGTGCTGAATTTAATATCTATGTCCGCAAGGACACGCTCATTCTCAACGGGGGGGGGGGGGGGGGGGGGAGAGAGTCTAGACTCGTTTGCAATCTCATTTGCTGCGATCCATTTATGTATGTTAGCCTTTGAGGGGCTTCCGTGATCGTATAGATCAGAAAAAATAGTCCTAAAAAAGGACGGAGTGGCTGCAAGGTTTGTGCGTCCAACCGGTCCGCTTTTCGGACCGCTGATATGACGAATGAGCACCTCCAGATCGGATGTCATACCTGAACATGTTTACAGAACGATTGCGAACTCTCATTACAAAACGTAATATCAACGTAATTTTGTCTTATGATGATTATTGTCCCACAAACAATGTGTTAGGTATTTTGTAGTTTTAACTGGATTTTTTGAGAACTATTATAGCAAAAACCTGTCTATTCGCTATACAATCGTCCAGCCTTTGACGGATCTAAAACATATTATGCACAGTTTTTTCCCTCCTTATTGCCCATCTAATCGATGATATAAATGTACACTCATCCTTCGATTTATGCGGTTTTATATGATGTAATAAGAAGGTATTCACAAAGGAATGTGTAACTATAGTAAGCGTAGAGTGTTGTACGTTCAATGAACAAAATTTAAAAAAATATTTCGACTGATAAAGATAGAGACTTTGTACTATTAATTGCCAAGAAGAAAAAAAACATTTGTATTCGATCCCAGTATTAAAAATTCCGAATAAAATGATTTATTTATTTTATAATGTATGTAGGTGGAACCACATTTTGTATGAATTTTTGCGGTTTTTCTTTCGTGAAACGTATTTACCGTGTAAATCAAAGGAAGATATGTACAAATGTATGACGTTATGATTTTTTTAAATTCTCGAATATTACAGTCTCGAATTAGAATGCTTATTATTTATCATAAAGCCAAATTTCGTTTCAATTATTGAAAAATCTTTAAATAATTTAAATTTATATAAATTTATTTTTCATTCTCTGTCTGCGTATTTCATTAACATTGTTGAAAGTGTCATATTTTAAACATCAACCCACAATGACATCGACCAAGACAAAAATGCATTCGACAATTAATATTTCAGGGTTTACCTCATCCTCGATAGTTATTGTTTCAGATTGCCACAGGAAAAAGAATATCTATTATATATATTTTTGTATGTGATCTTCCTTTTGTCCATACTGAAAACTAATAATGTTTTTTTTTTTAATGAAACGTAATTCTGAGTAAATTATACAATTGTGATGGAAACATAAAAGCATTATAAAACCGCATGATGTATATTTTGTATCAAGAATACAAATATTTTTTTAAAAATTTGTACGACTGTTTAAGTGCACGTATTATAATAGATAGTTCGATTATTTTGATTTCCTGTTGATATATTTCCTTTATATGGAGGATATTTTCTTGCCTTATTCTCTTGATAATTAAATTGAATTCATAGCTGGTTCTTTGAATCCTTAAGAATTTACGTTAAAATATATTTATATTTGTGATGTCGAGGTGGCAACTTCGGCTTGGAATTTCGCAGCGAAATAATTTGCTATGAAGAAAGTCGCAACCTTACCAGGGTTGTCAATTTTAATATTTTATTGAACGTTGTTGAAATATTCAATACTGAACGAAGAAAGTTCATTAAATATAATAGACAAGCATTCTTACACATAGATATTAGGCAAATATTTTTTTGCAACTGAAACGAGCAGTTTCTGTCGACATCGCTCTGTGAATCGAATCGACTAAATTTTAAAACGCAAATTCTTCGGAATTAATTTAAATCTCATAATGATAAATTTAAGCAACACTCCGACAACCCTTGACCTTTTGTCTGAAGATTCACTGCATCGATAAGTCGGTGCACATTTGCGAATCCCGGCTCAAAACCAGTTTCGGATGCAAAATCTCAGATTAATAAATAACAGACATAGCCTGGTAACCGAGCGCTTACGAAAAAATTCCTCGTCAAAGGATCAAAGAATCTCAGCTCCACTTTTTTTTGTCTTCGAAGGCTTCGATTCTAATTAATATTTTACGCGCTCCGAATTTATGAATATCATTATGTGATTCCTAGTTGAAATTTCTTCGTCAGTGATCTCTGATCCATTGTTTCTCCATGCCCTATTGTTAGGCGACCGGTCTACTGCCATTTTAGGCATTTTGTTCTATCCATCGTGTCATAAATCTTTATCATTTTGCCCACCCACATGTTCTCCACGTAACAAATGATGGATTTGAATGGAATATTAATTATGAAATGTACTAGGAGTCTGAGCTATGCATTGAAATGTGAATAGCTACTTGTCGAGGTAATGAAACGTATGATCGGTATTCTGTGCTGGTATTTCTTATTAAAATATAATATTATTCTCATCCAATATTCTGTATAATATTTGATTGCACGCAATAATTTTTATCACATCAAATAAATACACTAAGACTATTTTACTTGAATATGAATCAAACAATGGTGAGATGAAATTTTGATATTTTATGTACCATTGCCATCTATGAAAGAGAATTTGACATTTTTTCACAGATGCGAATAATTATATCAAAATTGAATTGGTGTGCTTGAAAATATTACAAAAAATATTTTTATTTCTTTCCAGAAAATTGGGTCTAGAACTTGTTCCACGCGAAGGTTCAAGAGCGGTTCAACCCGGAGAGCTTGGAGCCGTTAAACTATATAGAGTTCATCTTAGAAGTGCAGAATCTGTAGCTGTAAGTGTATATTAGTACTATATTTTTTCCAGTCATATTGAATTAATTTTGATCTTAAATACATATTGCCTTTAAATTGTAAAGTAATTGCTCTATGATTTTAAATATTATATACATATATATAATTTTGTAATGTACGTCAATTCATTCATTGCTTAATTTAGTGTTATTCTCAAACTCTCATGTTTATAGACTGGAACCCTTCGACGCGGAGGCAGTCATGGCGGTAATACAAATGCTGCTACTAATAACTCTGGACCTGCTCATTTATGGTGTTGTGCACGAGCATGCACGGCAAACGGAGGCGTCCCAGCTAGGGCTCTACTCAGTTTGTACGATGCTCGCAAGCAGGCCTTCATATCGGAACGATTTTTGGTCCGTCTTGATGCTGAAGGATTCAGCAGCTATCTTGATAGAATGCATGCCAACTGTGCCATCTTTATTGTGAGTATTGTGGAAAATAAAATTCCATAGATGTTTATTCATTTGTAAGAGAGTGCAATTTAAAAAATCCATTTTTTTTAAAAACATAGGATTTGGGAAATGCTGACTTAGCTCGGGATCTTTATTTAGTCACACAAATTGTGAGAGTTGGACGTATATTATCGACTGATGGAGCTCGCCGTGGAACATCTGTTACTTCCGATGGATATAGGCGTCCTCTCGGAGCTGGGGTTTTGCCTTTGAATGAAGTTTTAAATTCTACAGCTTACCTAGATGAACGAGAATTTACATTTAAGGTATATGATGTTTATTTTTAAGTATGCACTTTATAAATTAATTATATTGAACTAATCTTATCGATACTTGATTTTGTAGATCTATCAATGCGAAGAAAAAGATTTTCATCAACTTCATGAATTTATAATAAGAAAACAAAGCAGCAAATATAATATACTTTCTAATCATCCTAATTATGGTATATGATAAAACTTGATTATTTAATAGGTATCTTTATTTATTTAAATAGTTGTAATTAATTAAATATGATTTAAATATAGGAATGATCGTGTCTCTTCGCTTAATCCGCGGTGATATTTCTAATCTTACTCCGGGAACTGGTGGAGTTAGTCCAGCAGGAGCTGTTCGAGCGTGTAAAATAGGATTTCCTGATGTTATCATGCCAGGAGATGTCAGAAATGATCTATTTCTTACAATTGAAAGAGGTGAATTTGAAAGAGGTGGTAAAACTACGCCAAAAAATGTTTTAGCTACAATCGGTGTGTATGATTCTGCTGGTTCCATAATAGAGGTATTGTTTGATTTTTGTTTTCATTTGAATCCATTGATGCCATAATATTTCAACGTACCATTTATATAATATTTATTGCAGGACTGTGTATTTAGTGCTGCAGGAGCAGAAGTTGGTTCTTTTCACGATGCCCCATTGTTATATCACAACAATCAGCCTATATGGCAAGAAGCTTTACGATTGGCAGTTCCTCTAGACCGTTTTCAAAATGCACATTTGCGAATCGATTTTAGACATTGTTCTAGTAATTAAATTATTTCTATTTAAAAATCATTACATCGAATGATAAAATATTATATTGAATAATAATTTTATTATACATTCTAGCAAGAGACAAAGGTGAAAGAAAGCTGTTTGGATTTGCTTTTGCTCGTTTAATGGAAGATTGTGGAGCTACTATGAGCGATGGTCAACATGAACTTTTAATATATAAATGTGAAGATCCTCTAAGGTAAAAATATAATATTTATTAATGACAAATGTTATATAAAAATAGATATAATTAAATTTACACAAGATACTGTTTTAGATTATTAACTGCCAGCTATTTAAATCTGCCAAGCTGTTATAAAGATCCTAATTTCAATAAACAGTCTAGTAGCGATTTATGTTCATTTTCAAGAAGTAATAAAGAAATTGTCGTTATAAAATCACTCTTGTGCTCTACAAAACTAACGCAGAATAGTAAGTATTATTTTTATGTGAATTATAATTTTATAACTAATTTGAAGGATAGTCCCTTATATAAATGTATGTTTTTAATAGGTGACTTATTAGCCTTGCTCCAATGGAGAGCACATCCAGATCAAATTCAAGAAACATTATTACGAGTTTATCGGCTTGGTGACAAATTGCTATGTGAGGAATTAATCAAATTTCTTCAAGATGTGTTAGATTCCTTGTTTGCTTTGTTTTCAACGGAAGATGGAAATAGGTAAATAACACAGTGCGTTAGAAATAATTCGTTTGAGTAAAAATGTATTATAATATTATTTTTTTTTAGCACCGCTCATTCAGGAACAGTTTTCCTTGTCCTCGTTTCTATCTGTAGTCTTCTTGACGAAAGCAAATTTCAGCACTTTCGGCCTGTGATGGACGCATATATAGATAGCCATTTTGCAGCAGCATTAGTGTACAAGTATGTTTTTGTGAATTTATTATGCCTATTGATGTTTTAAATAAGACTATGGAATAATTCATATATAAAGATAAAGTATTTCTCTCTTTCCTAAAATATTGGAACAAACAAACTTTTAAATATGATCTAAAAATTCTAATAGAGTGTTTAACGTAATTAAAAATATATAAAAATTATAATATAAATACATGTATCTATTTATAGGGGACTATTGATATCTGTACAACATTGTGCTGAATGGGCTCAGGGAATGGAAAATCAAGATCCAATTAGAAAATGTTTCCGTTCTCTTGGAATAATATTAAGGTTTGCTGTTCAAAGTAGAAGGCTATTTGCACGCGCTAATGGGGGGCAATATGAAGATAGCTTTAGAAAAGAACTTAGAGCAGCAGCCACGGCGTTAGCAAATATGTTACGCATTCCACCTACAGAATCTATTTTGCCTGCGCAAATTGCCTTATTGGGCTCTTGTGGTGCAGTAATGGAACAAATCGGTGAAGCACTCGGGCCTGTAGAGGGCGCTCGAGCTGCAGCTGCCTTATTAGATGCACCTCAGCCTGCACCCGGATCACCTCCAGCACTTGCAAAAGCACGACTTCAAGCTGCACGTCAACTTGTTGATACTAAACTTTTCACCAGTAACGATGGTAAATTCATTCATTTGACATTTGACAATTTTGAAAATAAATTAAATGGAAAGTCTGTTATTAATATAATTTTTTAATACAGAATCTCGTAATGTACTCTTGGCTGTGATATGTCGCCATGTTCGCTCGCATCTTTCAAGGCGTGAAGAACTCGAAGATTGTGCAGATCTTCTTGGCGATGCATTAACTGCATTATATGAATATCAACGAAATAATAATTCATTACCACCAGTGCATTTAGATACAATATGCCTTGGAATATTAGATGCTCTTATAGATGCTCTGCTAAATCTAGTCGGTAGAACTTCCGCAGTTTTAGTAAGGAAATCAAATTTGTATGTGATTATCACGGATCTATTAATTGAAAACATTTTAATCTTTGTTTTTTTCATTTAAGGGCTCATTAACAGCTTGTCTGCTTGGGCTTTTGGAACTTATAAGTGCTTCCCAAATGAAGCGGTTGTGTGATTCTCTTGCAAATAAACCTTTAAAAGATTTTCTTATGCGAACGTTCTTGCTTTTCACCAAACTAGTGGATTTAGAGGTAATTTATTATACTATATAATGATCATAATGTTTTTTCTCTTATCTTGACAACAAAATTTAAATTTTACATTATTTTTAAATAGGTCTTTCCAAGTGATTGGCTTTTAATGCGTGTCAGTGGATGTGCAGCTCTTTTGCGAGGCCTACAACTTCTTGCACCACCTTTACCGAAATCATTTTTGGGTCCCGATCCACCATTTGATCCACAGGTATTGAATCGTAAAATTGAAAATTATGTCTATTAGTATTATATTTCCATTTGTTATGTTATTCAATTTTTTTTTCTAGATTTGGAGCACTTATTTGGGAGCATTAGTAAGATTTTTGCGACAGCCTGCATTACAAGTTGAATCATGGGGTAGGGGATGGAAAGCACCGTTACAAGAAGTACATGGTGATCTGCGAGTTCCTGCTGCTTTGCATTTGCTTTCCATGTGGTCTCATTTAGGTAAAAATATATTCATGTATTGCTTTCTATTTTTTGTAGATTATTGAAAAATGAAATAATACTTTTTTTTGTTTCAGGCGATCAAAAACTTGTTTTGGCTGGTGAAATGGTAGGACCTTTACTTGATGTAACACTAGTTGCTGAATTGCGACGGGCTGCTTTAAATGCACTAGTAGATTTAATGGCCAGAGAAAGAGCAGTTGCTGGACATGCTCGTCGATTAGAAGCTGCTCTTGTTGATCGATTGGATACTCTGGTGTCTGATAATAAAGCTGATGATGAATACCGCAGACTTTTTAACACCATGTAATGTTTTATCAACTTTTATAATATTTTGTAAATTACTGTATGAATATTTGAATTTTTGGATTCTAACATTTTAAAATTTTAATTTTAACTTGGTTCAGATAAAGTTCTCATATTACTTTATTTTTTTGCTGAATTTTATTTCAAATGACTTAACAAGAACAAAATCTTTCATACACATTTGAGACATACATATTTGCTAAGTGTCATGTTTCATAAGTGAGTCAATGAATGATTTAATGTTACATGCTAATCGTGGATTGTTTACGACTAAAGGGAGCACCTTAGTGCAGTGTGAGTATTCGGACATGCCACTACTTTTGTGCATTTTTATCATTGTTATAGTTATTTAATATTAATACTCATAAAAAAGGTCAAAATGAATTCTATTGTCAACACACTTCTACTTTCAAAGGAAGATTTTGATAGGTGCATGATGAGATTTATATTATTGAAAATATTATTATCTTTTAATAACAAACAATTTTAAAAATAGGCTTATGGAGCGTGTTCAAGCCGAAGAAGGAGGATGGCGTGAAGCTGGTGCTGCGTTTGTTGGCTGTGTAACACGATTACTTGAAAGGCTATTGGATTATCGGGCAGTTCTTCAGGGCGAAGAAAATAGAGATAAACGAATGGCGTGCACTGTTAATTTATTGGTATTTAAAATCTGTATTTTTTATTGTTTGAAACTTGAAACACTTTGAAAACCAAGTCAGCATTGATCCAATAAAAGAGATTGCGAAAAGTCATTAAAAATTGGTTGAATTATCATTAAAAAAATATCTGAATACATATAGTTACACTATTTTTTATTTCATTACAGAATTTCTACAAGAATGAAATAGATAGAAAAGAATTATACTTACGGTATATTTATCGATTACATGATTTACATCTAGCAGCCGAAAACTATTCAGAAGCTGGATTTACTATGAAGGTAGTCTTTTAATCAGATAATTTATTTATTTGCTGTATTATTTATAAGAAAGGTTACATAAACCTTTATTCTTTAGCTTTATGCAGATATGTTGAGTTGGGATAGTACCAACACTGTAGCAGATCCTAATTATCCAGATATCCCTGAATGTGAAAGAAAAGAAATGCTCTATCATAAAATAATACAATATTTTGACAAAGGAAAGGTTTGTAATACTTAATGTACGCATGCAATATTTTAACACTAAGCTGTATTTATTCTGAATCATAATTTTATATTAGTGTTGGGAAGCTGGAATACCATTTTGCAAGGAACTAGCTGATCTTTACGAATCCAAGTTGTATGATTATGGAAAACTTGCTCACATACTGCGATGTAGAGCGAGATTCCATGAAAATATTTTAACACAGTTAAGGCCAGATCCTGAATACTTCAGAGTCGGTTATTATGGACAGGGTTTCCCATTATTTGTCAGGGTAAGGATGCCAATCAATATTGTATAGTTAGTATAGAATTATTCTTATAATATTTACATTTAATTCAATATCTATTTTTAAATAGAATAAACAGTTTGTTTATCGTGGCCTTGAATATGAAAGAATCGGTGCATTCACTACTCGACTCCAAGCAGAATTTCCGGCCGCTCAGATTTTAATGAAAAGTTCCACTCCAGATGACAGTCTTCTAAATTCAGATGGTCAATGTACGTTTTCAAATTAAATCAATAAAAATGACATATATATTTATATTTTTAAAGCTGATGTTTACTTTTCAATTGTTTAAACGTTAGATATACAAATTTGTAATGTTCGTGGAGTACCAGCACCGGGAGCAGGAGGCTTAACTGCATCAGCACCTGAAGTATTGATTCGTCATTATCAAGCGCATCATCTTAAGACGTTCCATTGTGACAGACCAAAACATAAGGGACCTATTGATAAAGATAACGAATTCAAGGTGCCTAAATTTTCATGAAATGTTATACATTTTTATATTACTGGAAATTTCCGATGTTTAAGTTTTATTGTTTTTTCGTTATTTTTTCTAGATTTTTTAAAAAAAATTTACTTCTGTAAGTGTAGTATAATATTTAGTCATATGAATTGTTGTAAAAATGTTGTAATAGCATCAAAAATAATGTGGGCATGATTATATAACTGCTATAAATCTTTTTACATAAAGATGCAAACAATTTGTAATTATCAAATTTTTGCTTTCCATGCATAATCTCATATTAATAATAAAGCTTTGTGTTAAACATTAATGCAGTTTTTGTTCATATGCATTGATCATTTTAATCTTCAATTAATTTTTGTTTTGTTAAAAATTTTTTAGAGTTTGTGGATAGAAAGGAGTACTTTAGTTATCGAAAATGAGCTTCCTGGTATTCTAAGATGGTCTGAAATAATTCATCGTTCTGTTGAAGAAATCGCTCCAATACAGGTAAATTTTATTTGATTATGTTATAAGATATTTATTTAATTTCCAATATTATTTATGTAATGTAATCGTTTATTTTAGTATGCTTGTGAAACAATGGAAATGGTGGAGAAAGAACTACGACAGCATATTGCTCTTTACACTGATGACCCATCACGCAATATCAATCCATTCTCTATGCGTTTGCAGGTAATATTGAAATTAGTCAAGTTAATATTTGACATTTGTATTATGTATTATTTTTATGCAATATTAATTAAAATACATCATCATTTATAGGGTATCATAGATGCAAATGTTATGGGCGGTCCTAGTAAGTATCAGGAAGCATTTTTGTGTGATGATTTTCTTCTAAGATGGCCAAAACTCGCTGGCGAAGTGTCGAGACTACGGTCACTCTTGGTAGCTCAGATAAGACTTTTGGAGAGTGCTTTAAGTTTACACGGAAAATTGACACCACCCAGTGTTCAACCACTTCATAGGTATGCTTCATTTTAAGGCAAAAATCCTTTTTTGTATCTAAGATGGCTCAATATTAAGATTCTTTTTAATTTTTTAAAGACGGCTTCTAGAGAGATTCCAGCAATTGAAACATTCAATGGGCCCACTTATAAGGGTCAAGAGACAACAATCAGAAAGTATTGTAAAGTAAGTATTACACATTTAAATTATTTATTTGATGGTAATTAATATAAAATAAAACTTGCAATGAATAATCAATTTTATTTATATTAGTACACCATTACCACCTGTCCCTGTTGAGAGACGAGCTCAAAGTCTTCAAACAGACATGGTTGAGTCCACATATGAGGATTCTCATCTATATACTAAGCCAATGGTTAGTACAATTAATTATATATTTTTTTGATAATTATCTTAGCATAAATTTGAAATGTATGTAACATTTTCTTTTTTTTTTTCAGTATTCTTCAGATTCTATCGAAGGTATAACACATCCAATGCGGTCCCTTGTTCGAACAGCGAGGTATTTTATATTTTTCTAATTTATAAAATTGTACTTTTGTTATCAAGTTATTTAATTTTAATAATTGGTTTTTAAAGAGAAACGGATGGCGATAATTCATCTCCTCCTCCAGATGCACCTGCTCCTCCACCACCGCTGCCACCTAGAAGTATTGGTGATATTCCCTTTTATTTATTATATATTTCTGCATAAAAGATTATTTTTGTGTATAATCGTAGTGGTTATTTTTAAAAATTTTAAATGCATTATGTTATTGTTAACGGTTTTTTTTAAAATTATGAGATATAAAAATAGTATAATTAATATAATAAAAACTTTTTGTATTAATATTATTAGGTAAAGCGAGAAGTAATCAAAAATTTTTTGAGGTTGTCTTTTTTGAGCGACGTCCTTGAGCTCCCTATTTCCATTTTTAAACTGTTTAAACCAACGGTGACACTTTTAGTATCAGAATATTCCCATAAGTATCGGTGATTTTTTTCAATGCTTCGTAAGCCTTTATTCCTTGATTCACTTATGCGTTTAGTGGGTTGTGTCTGGTAATATTGATTACTTTTCGCTTTTTACCTAATATTTAAAGAAATTGTGTATTCATGTAATTGAGGTTGTTGTGAATATTTCAGGTTTTGATAAACGAGCTTCGATGGAACATATGCCTCCGAGTGTGCCAAAGAGAATTCATAAATATCAACAACCCGAGGAAAATAGTTCTACTTCAGTTACGCCAGATTTGAGAGATTCTGGAATATCCACTGCAAGTTTAAGTGAGCTTGCAAGTTCTTTCGCTCATTTATCATATGATGATGGTCACTCTGTCTCATCTCATTACAATTCAGAATCTCTCGATTTCAATAAATCATCTGATTTAAATGGTTTCGGATACTCTGAAATCTTGAAATCCAATTTCAAATTGGAACATTTCATGAATATCCTACCAGACTCGGAACAAGACGTGGAGGATGGTCCACCACCAATACCTCCTAAAATAGGAGCGATGGAACGAAGTGAAAATGGCATGATCGTTAATGAAGGCTACACTACTCTGCCTAAATCGAGAATACAAGAAAACATTGAAATTTAAATTTTTATAAGATATCATTCAAACATTTAATGTGTTCAAGGTTTGAATTTTTTGCAATATCAATTGACTACATTCCAAATCTTTTTATTTCTATTATATAAAATACGAAGAAAATATTTTTATTAATATCAATTGCTTCTCTTTTTTTTGATATTTGATTCAATCACGAATTTTCATTACTTCTCTCTTAATACATAGACTATTTAAGGATATAATTATTTTAATTTTAAATCAAATTGAATTTTATTGATTGATGAATGAAGACCAAATCTTGTCATCAAGTTTGCAAAAAGTGATTGATTTTTTTAACTTTAGTAATCAATTAGACTGAATGATTTAATGACTTCCAAATATATTGCTATAATATTTACTAGTTATTTTATAAATTTATTTAGGAAAATTTATATGTACATGCACATACATTTTGATTGTGCCCTAACGTATACATTAATTGATCTTTAATACTTATAATTTTTAATTTATATATATGCTACCAAATCAAGCATCCATAAACAATTTAATTACATATTATACACTTGTATTTTATATCTTTCTATCATTGCTATTGTTTGTTAGCTTCTGAAAGAAAATTTAAATTTTTATGTATTTGTATTAACTTTTTTGCACAAATCGTCACAAAGTATATTTTAATACGCTCGAGAATATAAATATACTTTTCTATATGTATATTCTAATATGTGAAATGTTTTTTAAAATATGTATTTCAGAGTTCGATATATTACTGTATGTTATAGTTATATGGTATACATATAAAGTAGCCAAGTAGTGGTAGAGATATTTAAAAGGCTCGAAAAAGGAAACCCCTCTGGTGAGGCAACGCGAGAAATTTTAATAAGAAGGTACCATGTTGACTTGGTTGTGAATTGATAAAAATTAAGTTGTTTATATGTAGTTTTATAAAAGAACAGTTTATAAATATATTTAAGAATTTTTGATTTTATTTTATTTATGGTGCTGCTTTATTACAATTTCATACTTACCTTTACAATAGTTTTTGTACTCTTCTACTCAGTGAAATAAGTTCAAATAAAATAGAAATACATTAATAAACTAACGTATGTATTAATTTTTGGAAACGATTTTTGTATCACATTGTATCGGTGTTTATAGTAGGAAGTACCAGAGTAGATTGTCGTTTTATAAATGTTAATGAATTTGTAGAAATAATATAAAAATCAATACTTGCATGTAATAATTTAACTGAACTGGATCTTAGTGAAAGAAATTCTTTGATTAACGCTAGGAAAGATTTTTATGTAATTTAATCAGCAATATTTGCCTGTAATTCAATGAATCATTGAAGCAGAGTTAGCAAATAGCGTAATTGATAATTGAGTGAATAAAAACGATATTCTTATTTGGTATGCCTATTATAAATTAATTTGATGCTTGGTTTTATCAAGTATATGAGACATAAAATGTCTGATATAGTATTTTGCTGACAAAATGAAGCCTTTGTTTTGTATTAAGTGCTAATCTTTTATCATAAAAACAGAATATGGAAGTTATCCTGTAATTTTTGTATTCGCATTATTTAAATTTTGTTTTGTAATTTCAAAGAATTACACATTAAAATTAATGTGTTTTGTCCATTTATTTAATTTTACCAAAATAATTGACTAGAAATTCATACTGTTTATGGCTATTGATTTAGACTTTAACCAAGTATTTCGTGTATTTGAAATAATTTGCTAAGCTATTGTGCTGCAAATATAGTATCTCAAATATTTATCGGTTTTGTTTAATGAAAGTTAGTTTTAATACAGGAAGTCAACAATATTTATTAAAATGACGATAGCAGTACAAAAAAAAGTGTTCGCGGAAACTTCAACAGTACTGTTGTAAAATATCGTAGATTTACGTGTAAAAATAATTTATAAAGCAGACTTCCTATGCTAGAATTATAATTTGTATATTTTAAATAATTTTTTTAATTTGTGTTTTCCCCAAATGAATAAATGGTTTTATTTGAAAAATTAATGCTCAAAATGGCAGCTATTATATTTTAACTGATTATTTTATGTTTCAAATTTTTAGTTAAGACTGACTTGGCAATCACTTGTGATTTCTTTTTGATTATTTTAATAATATGCATAATTATTTTTATATGTTCTAACCCAGCGGTTCTTAAACTAATGTAGTTTGTGGATCTCTTGAACGACATTTTGTTTGCGGAACCAACCTTATGCATTTTACATCTTCAAATTCTGATCTTTGATCTTTTTTTATGTGTGGTTTCCTATTATGATTTCATTATTACGCGATATATAAGTAGAAAACGTCTTTGTTTTTCAATTAAAGATTGATATTTTAACCATGATTTTTATATGCTGCCGATCCCAGTTTAAGAACTGCTGTTTTAACCTATTGAATTAATGGGATTCCTGAAAATATGTACAAGAAAAAATAAATTCACAGACAATTATGTAATTTTTTAAATATAATTTTGCAAATCAACACTCGTGCTCGTCTGGCTTAGATAATATTTATTATCTGTTATAAGTGATGAAATTCAAGCTCTTATTTTACATTCACCATATCAATAAAAAATGAGTATTCAGCTTTATTCGATATCTGAATAGCTTTTATAAAGAAAAACTGCTTCAAATATAATTCGAAGCCACAAGTGTTTGCTAACGGGTAAATCAATTGATATTTCTGAAAAACTTGTTTTTTTTTTATATTTACATTGTTTTTTACATTTTTTTGAATTGTAATGTTTTATCATAGGTTGATAGTAAGGTGGTAGTCATATATTATAAATCTTTTATGCATTTTATTGTATTAGTATATGATTATTACAATCAAGTAAATTTTACTTTTTTTTAAAATCAATTTTCTCATTTATGGTGTGCAATAATTCTTACATATACAATATATTATTTAATTAATGGTTTATTCATATTCGGTGTTTTAGGATTAATATCTTTAGCATATTCATAAGTAATCCATATCAACATTTATATTAGTGATAAAATTTAATTTAATGAGTGATGAACTTTGAATACATGTATTTATAATTTCGGACTCATTTTGTAACCGATTCGTTGTATACATTGTATGGTGTGAGATTTTAAATTCAACAATTAATTTATGGCTAAATGTTGGAAGAGAATACGATGATGATTTCATTTGATTAAGTGGTTTATTGTCCAATTTGTGTGTCATTTTAAATTTTAAGGAAGTATTAATGTATTGTGATGTATTTGAATACGTTTGATTAAAATTATATTAGATTGATTGTAGTCATAATAATCTTAATGAATTCCTTCCGTGAATGATGTCAAAGAGAAAAGAGATATAATTAAAATATACTAATCACCATAGAATTGAAATCGAAGCATAATTTTAGCTCAAATATGGTGTTATACGTAGATGAATTTTATTTGTACTTACTTATTTTCTTATTCATTTTTACTAATCAGGATTTTTATAATTATTTTACTCCATACATATGAACGTTGAACCCATTTTTAAAATAATACCTACATAGATTGAATGATAATATGAATTGAATAATGATGCTGCCATATTTTGATTGCAAATAGTATATTTTTTGTCTATATTTATATAGAAAAAAATATTTCCTCCGCTGTAATGACCAATCATTGTGTATAGTTATTTGAATATTTTAAGTAATAACTAGATATTGTATTTTTGCAAATATTTTTACAGTGTGCATAAACCTATCAGTGATCGTGTTTTTATTCTATTTAGTGAGATTTTTACAGCTTGTGAAAATAAGTGAATTAGAATTGCTCAAATTTTTATAAATCTTTGTAAAACGAAACATCATCGCATACTTTAATCTATGAACCAATTGTTACTCAATGAACCAATTATTGTTATTACAAATAGAATGAACTCATATGTAACGTAATAAATACAATATTTTAAAAATTATACTAAAAACTCATAATTTATTATTTTCTTTAATATTGCTTAGTTGTGTTATAATATTGTGTTAAATAACTTATATATGTAAAAAAAATTCAAACTTTCTTATTACATAATGTAATTTTTCAATGTGAAATGTAATTTTGATCACAAATAATTTTTTTAATAGTAAACATGCTTTCATGTTGCCTGAATAAAGGATTATACACAAATTAGTTACTAAATCCAATCAAAAAATAAATAGATTCACTTGAAAATCATATTTCTTTGCTGTGCATTTCTAAAAAAAATTATATTTACTTAAAATCAAATACAAAAATTACTTTACTGAATCATTTTTTCTGGCTGATTCTTTACAACAAACGCCTAGAGCAGAAACAAATCAAAATGTTTGCATATTCTTTATAATATTCTTATTGATCAGTGATTTTAATTCAACGAATTTGAAATGTGAACATATAGTTACTAATATTCGTACACAAAATTGTCGATTTATGAAAAATTATATATATATATATTTATATTCAGTAAATCTTCATACGCATTTTCAAATATATTAGCGTGTATTATCAAAGCTTCCTATAATTTTTATACATGAATATCATTCTAATATAAAATCAATATCACTTGCAATTAGACTAATCTCTTGAGGATGCTTCCTTTGAAGTAATATTTTTTGTACATGTAAAATCACTGTTGATGAATACAAAGATAAGACTTGTTACATTCTAAAGTTATATGATACTTCATCCTTGTAAATACAAGTATTTATATATTTTTCTTTCGTGTATAAAATATGACATTTTTGAAATGAACACTAGCCATTGTTACCCTATTTATTAACGGCGTCTAGCTGACACATTACCCTCTTTCATTGAAAACTACCGAGACTTGAAGCAATGTGTTCATAATGAAAGAAATAATGATAATTTTTGTAATTTTTCCATTCATTCATATGAAATATATACATGATTTGCATTTAAGCCTTTATACTAATTTATATACATATTTTTTAATAGTCGAATGTTGAAATTTGATTTCTTGTAGTGCATCTTTCTTTATGAGGATCGATATCGTAAATAGATATTTCATATATTTCTACTGCAACTAGGATATTTAAAATCTGCTAAATAGTATAAACATCTTTTTAAAATATGATCTTATTGGTCATAGTAAAAACTAAAAATGGTAAATATTCAGTATGAAATATGATTGCTTTTACTATGAGATTTTATTTATTTAAATGCATAAAATATACAAGCTTTTTTAAAAGTAATATACAGTAAATTAACTATTTGAAATGGTTTTGGACTTAAATTTGAACTCATTTATATGTTTTAATAGATGTGCATGTGAAAATTTATTTATATGTAAACTACAATATATTGAAGCATATTTTCTTACTATGAATACGAATGTAACTTAGTCAAGTTATTACCAAGGAATGTAGTAGAATATAAAGGTACATTATGTATGGAATTGTAACTGTATTAATGAATACAATGATTAAGTAAATAAATAACTAGTCATTTGTATTTTTTTGTATTCTGATGAATTTCTAATAAGCTCAATATAATGAACTTGATGGACTTCCCAATCTCAAATTATCTAAATTTATATATTTATTGCTAATAATTATCAAACAATTTATCCCTTTTATATAACGGTAAAAGTTATTTGTTGTTAAATATTTTTCAATGAAACATTATGCGTCTCAAATACAGCATGCTGATATACAAGCTGAGCATATATAAATGAAATAAAATTATTTTCTTTTATAGGGTATTTAAAGATTAGTTAATTCGCCATTAGATAATTTAACCATTCTAATATTCAATTATATGGTGTTTTTTAATAATGAAAAAGGTCATAATTGAGAATTCTTAGACAGATATGTCTATCAACAAAGTATATTCATTGATCGATGTGATTTTAGATATTAGATTACCATAAAATTCAGTAAAGCTTAATTTTCTAAAGTTATACATGTTTAAATAAGGCAATCAAATAAGTAAAATTGATTTACTAAAAATGGGTTTTTCTGAGTTAAATGCGATTTTTCAATGATTGAAATAAAACATTTATGGAAGCCGAAGATAAATCCAGTTACAAGAGGAGATCCAACTCCCTACATTATAATATCAAAATTATCTGGCCGTCATCAAATATGTGATGTATTAAGGGGTCATTTTACAGTTTTTATAATAAAACAAAGTTTGACGTGGACGTCGTTGGGCAGATGACACATAGTGTGAAAGCAGGGAGTTTCCGATGACCCCTTTAAGTTTTTTTTTTTTCAATATTTTAGATTTGGTAGTGATAAACAGGTAGATATTATATAAATAATGCATCTGATCAAAAATATCCAGAAAGGAGTTCATATTTTGTTTAATCAAAGATTTAGCTGGAGAAAACAAGGAGAATAATTGCCAAAGATTTCAATGCCAGAAGTTCGAAAAAGTTGCAAAATAGGCTACTGCAAAATAATAGAAGCAATAATTGTTGTATATATTGCAAAATTCATTATATTTGTAAAAAATGTGCTTAATAAATATGATAGTGCTCGTAGAAATAGGTATATAAGAAACGCCCGTAAACCTAGTGTTTATGAGGGAACGTTCACTTTGCGGGCCACCAGAATGAATATGTAGAAGATCCATATTTTCTCTCTTATTCAGTATATTTATAAAAAATATGCTCAATAAATATGATTACCCTATACCGTCAATTTGACGAGTGCTCGTAGAAATAGGTATATAAGAAACGCCTGTAACCCTAGTGTTAAACAGCTTAGTTACAGACTTTGAACATTTCAACAAGACTCATCGCCGTCACACAAAGTTCGTGAGTATAAAAATGTTGGTGAACAAGATTTGGATTTGGATTTGGAGTGCTACGTTCGCGTAGCGTGCAACACGATCATCACCAGACTCAACGCTTTCGCTTGGTACAAAGGCTCCTGTATCGAATATCAAGTTCGTATTCATTATGTACATATAATTAATAACCAAAGCTATGGCGTTTGAAGCTTATTATGATGGTAAAATATAAGATATGCATAATTTCATTCCATTCATCAGTTTTTTAAGGGTGGAATTATTATTTTCAGTGCTTTATTCAGAATTTATAAAATTCTAGACTTACCCATTTGTGTCTGTGACCCGATAAAAGCATTCGCTGGCATGTTCAGCAATATTGAAAGGCTCGCTCGTAGGAAACTATGAAAGTTGCACAGTGTTTGAGGTGAAGGAATATGATGATTATATACATTGAACAGAGTGGCCCATTGATACAGCATGTATTTATTATACGGGGTGATTATTTCCCGCGGAGCATTACTATGATGATTGCAGAAGAATGCAAGGTGCACATGACTCCCAAGTATCGAGTGGTCTTATTATTTATATTAGATGGACGCCGTACAGAGTGGTCCATACCTAGGCACGTACAGGGTGGCCAGTGAGCAAGTTCACTCCGGAGCCCGCTAGCTGCAGATCGTGACGCAATATTTTGCTGCAACATAATTACAATGTTCAGTGCAGCAAAGGGCAGTGCAGAAGATGGCCTGATTCGCCTTATATTTTTTGATATTATTTAAGACATTGTGCCGTTTTTAATTTTTTACCTGCTAAACAAAACAACCCTGTAATGATCTTCTTTTTACACGGGCGATGAGTTCCAAAGACTACCGTGCCAAAATAAAGGTGTCCAAATAAAAATGGAATACAGATTCTATTGCTCAAAACGAACTCAAAATATGATGTTCTCAAAGTCGAACAAATTGAATTTACTTATTATGTATATGTATATAAAAATGTTATTTTACGTTATAAATAGCTTAACCCTTTGAGTAGTGAGCTAATTTAAAATCGTCATAATCTTAGATGCTATAATCGTTTGTACGCCACTTATCGTCATACAAATTCACTTATCTGTCAGGACCGCCACAATGTGTATGAAGCTTGTATTTAAATAAATAAACATTGTCGATAGCACATACTATTCGGTCATTTCTTTGCGTAAAACAACGCGTTTCTTTACAACAAACAATACACTTAAAATTGATTCATTGTATCATTTACACATCATTATTAGTTGATAAAAAATAAATATTTTTTTAATCGAGTTACGTCTTAGTTCGTAGTTAAAACGTCTTAGTTCAAAATAAAAATTGCTTTTATGCATTGCTTTTTTTTCCATTTTTTTGTGCTTGGCCTGGGTCAATACTATCTACTTGATTTCAAGGTACTTGTTAGTATTTTTCTCGCCGGTTTATTTATTTATTCATTTTCTCTCGTTCTCTTAAAGGCTCGCATTCTATACTTGTATTTTTCTCCATTTCACTTTTCACAGAATGGAAATTGTTGACTAAAAGATTAAACTGTGCTTGTGTAATATATTTAAAAAAAAAGTTCTACTGGTCACTTTATGCTATGTAGACATAGTAGATGCTGTGCAACGCATGCGCGTAGCGGGGATATATGCGGGATTACAAACGATTATTGTTTTCTTTCTGACCAATTGTCATTTGGAGTTTCGTTTTTCGGCTCGTTCATTCCAATTTGCCATATCGCGCATATATAAATTTCACTTCAAAAATCTTTACATTTTCATAATCGTAGTGTTATTTTAAAGCGTGCGAAAAGAGGATCAGGTTTATTAGGCATTTTCATTTTGAGTGTCATTTGTAATTTCATGTCATATGAGTCTCAAACGACAATTTCATGATGTATAAGTCTCTTTAATACAATCAGCAACTGTTGACGTGTTTTGCGTAAAGTATGTAATTATGTGTAAAACTAAAAATGGAATATTATAACACAAATGATGGTCCTAGACGAGGGAGCGAAACAAAGGTAGATGATGTCTTCTTCGAATATAATATTGGTGATATCTTAATATAACATGTGAAACATGTTGGCTTGAAAATAATATTTAACGTGTATTTTTTGTGTAAACCCACAAATCTGTGCGCTCAATATTTATAGAGTTAAAGTTCTGATAAGTCTGCCGAAGGGATCTGAAGAAGTGACAATCTGACGAGGTAAAACTTTCCATTCTAGTTCCAAAATTACATTTTTAGTGCTGAATATTGTCTGGCACTGTCATGCTGGAGTATGACATTTCGTCCACTACATCCGAAAACCACTATATTTCTTTGCTATAAATTTTCTCCTGATTTTCACCAAATCCACCCAAATTCCACCAAAAACACGAAGAACTCGTAGTAATAAGTACCATGAGTGTTAGAGTATACATTTTCGGTTAAGCATGGTCTACCCATGACGTCACAAAAATTATCTTTTTTGAGTGATTTGTGTCTTGATTGAGTGTCATTTTCATCAAATAGTGAATTTTGCAATGTTGGCTTGGGGGCTCTGAAGGTGATCAGCCTTATTGGGTAGCACTCCGTCCAATATTTGCTTATTTATTTGGACGGTCCTTGGATTGGAACGGGTAAGATTCACCACAAGATTTATAGATATCAGGAAGAAAGCAAGTTAGGGATAGCTTATATATTCAGATCGCTCATTTTAATTTTTTGGAAAATATACAGCTGCGAGGTTTTAACAATCATGAAGACATCCTCTTTTAGTCAAGACTTATGCTTTAAAATCCCCCTCCCCCTTTCAAAGGGGTTTTTTGACTTTATTGTCTAGTTCTAACGTTTTCCGATTGCCATCTATTTTAACCGACGAAGCACTTTCTAAATACGAAAAAAATCGTATGCGATCAAGACCGAATGTTTGACTATTCCGGCGGATGCTAATTTCATAGTTATTATTAAGTCGTCATTTTTTTCGTCATCTCTCGGTGTGATCAGCGTATAATTTGTCGTGTTTAGACAGGTTTTTTTTAATCATAAAAAATAGTAATATATGAGGATGCCACGAGTGGCCCTGTCGATATCGGACCCGCCCCCTCTAATAAAACGTCTCGTTAGGTGGATCCGTGGGCCGGCGGCGAGGCGAGCGGCCCGGGCTCGCTTCCCGACCCGGCCCTGTACGTAAGTAAGGCACCAACCGACAATTTCGCGAAAATCGATCCACCGTACTGCACAATCCTCGCTCATCATTACTCCTCGATACCGATCATCACCACCGATCCTATCGATCTAGGATCTAAACTTCCTGCGACCTTATTTTGTGCGTTTGTTTAGGATAGATCGTGTTTTATTGGATGCGGTACATTCAACTCGAGCGAATGACAAGAAATCACTCTTGGGAATTGAAAATGCAATGAGTGAGTCGATTCATTTTCTAATAAATGACGGGGTTAATTTTAAATGGTTCAACAAGGGGTTCTAAATACTTCATTAGCAAATTCAACATTATTTAAAATAAGCATCGGCTTGCAAAACATATCTTTATAGTATGGGAAGCAGTGACTGCAATTTTGTACTCAATTCTACAAAGATTTATTTTTGAGTTAGTGTTTATATAGTGTAAATCGGGAAAGTTACAGTCTATCAAACTTTTAACGTAACGGACATTAAAAAAAATTCGAAATATGAATAATTGCACATATCGATATTATATTAAATCTACAAAACTGCTCTTTCGTCTACAAGTAGTGTATGTTAATTATTGTTACATAAGCGTCGTCCTATTTCGATACAAGGTGGCTAGGGCTTCAGTAGACGTGGCTAAAGTTGTAGTGCGGGAACTTAATTGAAGTATTATAACTTTCAAAGCATTACAATATTAAATACATATAGTATTTATTATAAGCAGCGACAAAGTAGCTTTAGTTTTGTAGGTGTAAGAAATTTATATAATATTTATTTACAGATCTCAAAAATTGTTATAGATGTTGGCAACAACATCATTGCGATAGATTACCATTTTGTTTACTTACAATATCAAAACAAGAAAATGAGGGAAAAAAAATGTAGGACAAATAGCCCTGTACTATTATGACACTGTCAAAATATTTTTTCTTCAAACTAATGAATATTATCAATTTAAAAAAAAATCAATTATATCATATAAATAATTCATCTAATATATTTTACATTTTTTTTATCTAGCAGAGGACTTTTGGTAATGCATGTGTTCGACTAATTCAAAGGTTTCTTTTTTTCCTGTGGGAGGGGAATCTTGCATAAGACACCCTGAGTTTGATCCCAGGGCAGTGTCAGATTCTTACTGACTAAACCCCTCCCTTGTTCTTCTCTGCCCTCTGGTATTGTTTTCCACATTGCTTCAGGAGGACAGGTAGTCTGGTCTTAAGTAATCAGCCCTATTATAGTGTTGGAGAGTAGTTCTCTCTCTCTCTCACTGCCCTCTTTGGCACTCAGAATTTCTTCAATGTAATCGCGCCAAAGGTCCCAGTTCTTCTTGCTTGCCATCATGCCGTGGACCATGTTGTCCCTTTACCGGTTTACGGCCTGGATAAGTCGGTGGTTCCATCTTCCCTTGTTGGACTGATCCCACCTTTGTTGCCTGGATTTCAGCAAACACGAGCACCGCTTCTTCAGATACAGTTATTTATGCTGTGGTGACTCGGAGCGCTCTCTGGTTGCTCCTGGCGCTCTTGGTAGTCAAAGTTTGCTTAAGACACTACTTCTTTCTAATGGTTTTTACATCGTCAATTGGAGAGATTTTAAAGTATGTTGAAGTCGAATTAAATTTACATTAATTTACGTCTAAATATTATTGATGATGAATCGTTTATATATCGCTTTGTGATGATTTCAAGATACGAGACATAGATTCCTATGAGGGATGCACGACAAAAATACAAGCATTTTACTTTTTTCGCCCGATTAAGTGTTACTAGGGTAATTTATTGTGAATGTAATAGTGTGATTAATGGAGAACGTGAAAACTGATGCACAAATATACTGGTTTATAGTGTTGATTGAATATTTAACACATAGAATTTATATTATTGAGCTGATCAGTGTATATAAATATTTGAGGATTGCTGGTATCATACTGTTAAATTCTGAACGAAAAATCTAAATTTAAACGTCGTCATAATGAAATTGTTTTAAAATATATTGATATAAATTTATTTTTTCAATAGTTTTGCCTCAATAATCACGATCATCATGAATATAATATATCATTTTCATGGAATGCATTGCATATTTAAAGTAAAAAATCGGGATCGATGTATGCGTTCAGCTCTTTTTAAATTACTCCCAGTTGGTCATAAAGATGTGCTTTATATGAATAATATGACATAATAATAACCCAAATTAAATTACGCTTAAAATTTAAACTTTAAGCCACGGAGTATTGATTGGCAGGGATCTTATAAAAATCATAATACTGAAAAAAATCCGATCAATATAATAAAAAACATCTCCAACAACAAAAAGACTCTCGGCTTATAAAGAGTACGTTAAAAGCGGATGAGGAGGCGCAGCTCTTCACAATTATTTTATGAGAAATATTAAAATCATAATATGGATAAACTAATAAATAATCGATATTTATAAAAAAACATAGGCTATGGTTTGGCTCTGGTTTGTAATAAAAATATGAATAATAGGTTGTATGTAAAATATATTAGAATATATTTGTTTTAGTATTGTTATGAACAATATATGGATTTTTATCCACGCTCGTTTAATTGATTTTCGATTAATATTGTTGATGATAATTTAATTTTTTTTTAATATAAAGCGCATTTAGAGACCTCATCTTTCAATGCTTGTGGCGTTATTATGCAGTCAATAAGTGATCCATGGTCTCCTACAGCTGTTCTATGGTGCATCCATTGGTTATGCATTTCTCATCATGATAATTTCCGCAGAACCTTGGAACCGCGGCTTCACACCCAGCATCAAATTATGACCATCTACAGAATATGCTGAGCAATTGATGATTTGAATATCTGACATTTAACTTCTTAGAATTTAATTAATCGGCTAAAATGTCTATTGTAAAGCGTCAAATGTGAAATAATCTACGGACTTCTCGATCTTAATCAAACTAAATTATTACTTAATATTCTTCAACGCCTATTTGACAGGACAACCTTTGATTTGCACATGAAAAGTGTGAAGTTGTTTGATTTAATATGCAATAGATAAATGTGTCCGATTAGAACGCCGGTCAATTCAAATACGACATTAGAGGATTGGCCAGTAAATCAATTTTTTTCCCAAATCATTCAATCATTCCATTCGAAAAGGGCAACCGTTGCCGGAGCTGATCGATGGTATTTACACTACCGACTTGAAAAATTACCCATCAATACATTAATTAAATAAATTCGCATGCCTAATGTACGATATATTTAACGACGATAGGATCGAAATTATTTGCAACATTAGCCATGAATAATAGATATTGATAATTTACGATGTGAAAAGAATCGAAATTGCTTGTTGCGCTGTTAGAGATGATGTTCACGTGAAGTATAGGGCGTTAAGTGGTTTCGTCCTGGGAGACCTGAACACCATTAATCATCTCTCATCAGCATTGGCAGCATCAGCACCCACGCGGCATCACTCCTCAACACCAAATTAAATAGCCATACGAATAAATTAAAGTCTTTTTGTTCACCTGGCTGATGAAGCTCGCCAAGGGAATCCAAGTGGAAACATAACAATGTATGGGAAGATATAAAAAAAATACTAATACAAAACTATTTTATAAACATGCCCAATATAATATTTATATGTAAATCAATAAAAAAAAATGTTTTCGTATTATTTCCAATGGTAATATTTGAAATTATTTATCAAATTTTCGATGTTTGAAAATTTCCCAAAAATACGCACGAACTTTTGGACTGACTTGATAAAATGAATTTAATAAAAACTAGGCATATTTATTAATTAAGTTTTCTTTTAAAATAAAAGTGAGAGATCGAATCCAGATTAGACAATTTATCGATCTTCTTCTTTTGATTTTAATGCCATAACTGTTAGTAGTTATTCATTATAGAGCTTGTTAAATTAACATCAGTATTTTATTGTCACAAAGTGCATATACATGTGCCAAGTGCATGAACCGTACTTCAAAACATGTACGAAATACAAATTCAGGAATTGGGACTTTCAGGAAATTTGTATTTGATTTAAGTATATGATTTCATAGAGGAAACGTATAACTGCATCAAAGATAAGTTCTAAAGATAAATATAAATCCAGCGGCCTTCTCCAGCACGACCATCCAGAATTTATTTAGTAAAATATTAATTTTAACATATAATCAACTGCATTAAAAGGGTTAAGAATTGATTTTAATTTGATATTAAGTCGCAAAATTGAACATCACGACCTAATCAAAAATGTTTTTTTTTTGGTCGATACTTGCGGATTTCACTTGAATCGTTCCCATAATAACTTATTACAAACAGACTCTAGGCTGTGTATATTGAAAAAATGTTTTTTTTGTATATGTCGAAAGAGATGCAGTTTGCCATTCACGCTCGGAGATGATTGATTTCAGCACAAGAGTCATTATCTGGACGACGAGAGGTGTTACTCGGGGGCAGAGGGTCAAGCGATTAGGTGAAAGGAGGATGGGTGAAATAGATAAGATGAAATATGTTGGGAATCTCGACAGAGACCACATACATCTACAAAAGAAACAGAACCGTTATGGCTGATGGTGATGGTGGTAGCCAAGGCAGTGCCTTATTATACTAATTGAATACTTAGGCATACACATCCGGATATACTGAATATTTAAATGAATACCGAACCTTTCGTATTATTTGACAATCGTGTGATTCACCTCTTGTGCGTGCTATATTATAAGTTCAGCTCGTATTTTTGACATTCATCATTATTTATATTTCATCATTTTGTGCATTAGATAAAAATTATTTTAATTGCAATTATATCGATAGTATTTTCAACTTTCAGAAAGAATATCCCTCAAAATCTAATATTTGCTTGCTTTTATCAGATGTTTAATTTACCAGTTAGACAATGATTTGATCTTCTCACTGCCTACTAAATTCCATAATTTTTACTTCCAAGTGAAAATTTTAGCCATTAAATCACAAAAGTCCTAGCTTTTTTATGGTCACTCACTGCTTCAAATTATTAACATTAAGAGGTGAAAAAATATTCTAGATAAAGTCCTTGAGTTGATTCGGCATATGGAGCAGATTAATAATTTCTCAAAAAATGACCATCTTCTTTGATCATCTTCTTCAATCATATTTCATTAAATTTGGATCTTATGAAAAATTTTCAAATATATTGATATTCGTTATGAGCCGCTATTATTATGTGAAAACTTTATGAATCTTACCTAAAATATTTATACAATGTTAACATTATTTAAGCATATGTGAAAAATAGTAAAAAGCCCTCACATTATAATTCTATGTTTCTAAAAATCTTATATAGTGATTGAACACTGATCAAAATTATTTTTTAAAAAATACATCATTTCTGCCACGTTATTTCGCGGTATTTCTGCACACAGCAATTGTTGAATATTCTTCGACAGTTACAGTTCATGATGTAATGAGACGGAGAGGTTTTAATGGTCGAATATAATGCTGATGTTATTGAGTGCGTGATGATGTCGATATTTTATTAAGTCCTATTTTGCTGTTATTCGTAAGGGAGTGCACCTCGAAGGCATCCTTCGAAGCCTACAATTATGTATCCTTAACATAACTGGATCAGACGTGGTGCGTTCTCTACGATTTATTACTCAAAAATACCGCATTATTATTTACAACCGCTTTTTAAAGGTAACACGAGAATATTGACAATTTATTTAACTTTCGACATGGCACTTAAGAAATTTAACCCTATAGATGCGCGCATTTATATTTACAACTGTGTTTAGTGCGATTAAAATTTCATAATGTCTCCATGCATTCGATACGATCTAGATGGCTTGCATACGCCTCGATTTTTTCGTTCTCAAATTTTGAGCTACCATTTATTACGATCATTATAAGGATATTGATAGTTGTGCGTTGATATTTGAGAAGATGTGCTTGATAAGTCCACGGGACATGTTTGGTTGGACAAATGGTCAGAAAGAGTACTGGTAGCATTTTATAATTAGTCATGTTTGATGTTATCAAGACACCGTATTTGAATGAGAAAACGTTCGGGCGATTGAAGCAATTTTATACATTTTTCAAATCCCACATTTAAGTTTGTTTTTTTATTGAAATTTGACAGTGCCAACATTCGATGAAAAAAGTAGTGATGATAGATGCTTTAAATAAGCGACGAAGAAAAATTGTCCCGATCATAAGCTGTCAATCCAACGATGGAGAAATATTAAATTCTCATCGTTAAAAATGTTATAAAGGAATTCAAAAACTGATCGTTGCCCCCTTATCCAGTGGCAGCATCTTAATTAATAAATCGAAAAGTTTCGCAATTTCAAACAAATTTCTTAGAGCGTAAATTGAATTTATTCCAATAAACTGTCAATTATAATTATTTATAAGTATTATATCAAATATAGTATTTTCTTACACTGGGAGCTTTTATACGTCGTTTTATAACTATGCATAAACAACGTAATTAATAAATAAAATCAAATTTAAAAATCCCTCCAAATAATATTTAAGGAAAGAGGATATGGCAATGCCAATTAATTCTTTCATATCTAAAGAAATTTTAGGTATGAAAGTTATATACATATTAGGAGAAGTTATAATACTAAAAAAATATTTTTAAAGAAGCATATAACATAATTTTTGAATCATAATCGATATAAAAGATTGGGTTCATATCCTGATTGTGAAAAAAATGTTCATCATACCAAAATATTTTCAATTGATCGTCTCGATTCAAATTCACGCTTCTGAAAAAATAACAGAAAACCACCACATGAAAATGATCTATTCCTAGAAAAATCTATTGGCATTGTCTATATTCGATAACAAATATGGAATTCTATGGCTTGCTTGGAGTTCATTGGTTGCTGTTATTATATAATAAATTATGACGACCGTATGTTAAATATAATCTTACGAGGCTAGTCCCAGATATATCTGACCTGACGTATAGATGGCACTCATTGTTTAAAAAAATAGTTATATGATACAATATTTTTATTTGAAAGGTCTCAGTCCAATTAATATCAAAGCCGAGCTAGATTCTACTCTGGGGGAGTATGCTTCATCGTTAACAACAGTAAAATATCGTGTGGCAGAGTTTAAACCAGGCCGTACGAACTGCCAAGGTAATCACACCAGAAATAGTGAAGAAAATCCACAAAATGGAATCGGATCGTCGACTGATAGTACGCGAGCTAGTAGGCATAGTAAGCTTTTAAAGTGTCGTATATAACATATTGATTGAAAAATTGGCCATGAGAAAGCTGTGCGCAAGAGGGGGCCGCGTTTGCTCACAATGGAATAAACAGCGTCGTGAGGATACTTCAATCGGGTGTTTGGCGATATTTCACAGTAATAAAGCCGAGTTTTTGCATCGATTTATAACCATAGATGAAACATGGGTCCATCACTTCACGCCTGAGACAAAAGACATGGAGACCCTCCACTGATCAGAGCTATTTGATGATCCCGCTATTCCAGAGCATACCAGCCTGCTCAACAAAAGTGCACAGCAAGGTGCCAAACCTGGATTTAATATCCATGTCCACAAGGACACGCTTATTCACAACTTCGAGTGACCATTTGCACTCTAAGCGCGAGGGAGAAACTAGCTAGATTTTGTAAATTAAAACCAAAAAAGTAGTTAAGATATATACACATATTGTAAATTAAATCTAGGTAAAATAAATAAGTAAAATTTTATGGATGAGGGGAAGTCCAGTCTCGCTCGCAATCTCATTTGGCGCCAGCTACCTATGTAAATTCGCCTCTAGGAGGGGAGCTTCCGTAATCATGGAGATCGTAGAAAGCCCCGGGGATGCATTTCGCTCTATAACTTAAGCCTTAGATGCTCTAAAAGATTGATGTGTCCAACCGGTCCGCCTTTCAGACCGCTGACACTTGGAATGAGCGCCTCGCGGTTAGACGCCAACATATAAACAGGGTACCAAAGCTATTGAACATCGCTAGAAAAAGTGTATCGAGCTGAAAAGAGACTATTTTGTGAAATAAAGATTTTTTTTAGGTCAGGTATTTCTGGGGCTACCCTCGTATGTTTAGAAAATAAATATGATATGTAGGTTTTACTTTAGATCTTTTTAAATAGATTGGCGAAAATTTGATATTATATATCCTTTAACACTGATCCATCACCAAAAAATATTTTTCAACAATATAGTATTAAAAATGAATATTGATAAAAATGAATATGCATTTTTATTATTCATAAATATAAGATTTTTTTCGATTAAATGACTGTTTATGCCATTATTAAATTAGAATTTTTCTATATCTGTCTGTCGGAAATTAGTCTATATCTGGATTAAGATGATCATCGAAATTGTCATTATTTTTAATGTGGGTTTTTGGATTTTTTCCAAGAATCAAAGGACGCAATTACTATACCAACATTTGTATCACAAATCGATACGAAATCATAATAAATCATGCAAATATTCATCTTGTATTTTTCTATAATGATAAAAAACGAGCAATATTTTAGCACGTGTTGCTTTGGAAGTTTTATCATTTCTTAAATGACGAATAAACATTGTTATTATATAAATATATATGGTCATTTTCAATTATCATAATAACTATTTATGGTACGCCATTGGTGGTATTCAGATCTCAGTTGGTGATCTTAATCATTTCAATGGACCATTTTCTCCTGAAGAAGTTCAGAGCACTCTGTCAACCGCCCTCTTCTTTCCCTCTTACACCACCACAACCATCTCCCTTCCTCACCACCGACAATTGGTGGTCAACCACACCCCTTCACATTCTTCAAACTTCATTATTGAATCGGATTATGTTCATGCAAATTTGATCGACCACTTACTTATGCCACTTAATGACAACTAATTCTATGTCTAGCAATTTCGGCACCGTTTGCATACATTAAACTTTTCAATTTGTTCAATGAATTTTCATCGAATGCGATTTGCGGATGTTCCAAAAACGGCTGTTCGTTTTGGAGCATATTTTCCAAAGTGGCGATCCAATATAGCATTTAAGCTAAATCGATCCATAACTATCATCGTTCATTGGATTCAATCAGTCAAAATAAATGAACCCTGCCATAGTATGTCGAACAACAAGAACTTCCAACACTAAACCATTTATCATTTAAAGTGTGCCGGTTACAAAACCCACTGGGAATCATATATCTTTTATACTCATTATGAATTTACAAAAAAAATATATATTTATACTTAGCAACAATAGTTGATAACGAACAATTTGTTATTATTAATTTTGGTTGTTAAAAAAAGATAGTGGGTTTAAGTGTTTTTTTTTTGTGGTTACATACAGAAACGGCTAGCGCCAATGCCAGTATTTCAAGATGAAGTATTTAGTTGTCAGGATCTTGAAGATGTATTCGACATGTGGGCCGTAACTCAGCCTTTTTCCCTTGTCCTTCCCCAGGTTTTCAGGTGGGTTGTCACAGTGATCATAAATCACGCGTTGGTTTACCTAAATCACACCGCGATACAGGTGTTAGATGTGTTCGAATTTATTCACGCGTTTTGTTCTGCACTATCGAGCCTTCGGTCTACATATTAATTAATGAATAAATCTTCAAACTTACCGATTTGATTGCTAATCACACCTACAAATATTCATAATTAATTTGCATATATTTAAGAACATCATGCAAGAGATAATTTGGTATCAGATCCAAGATATAATCATCATCATTAATCCGATTGGGTCGATGCGGAATAAAAGCCTCCGGTCAATGGTATGAAATTAATTTGATTAAAAACGTCAAATTGCATTGATTGGAACATAAATGCGTAATTTGTCTGCTGTTCATATATCCGTGGGAACTCAGAAAAAATAAAAATAGTTAATTTTATCATTCATTAGGAATGGAATTTAGACGAGTGCAATTAAATCGATGAATTTTATTTTTATTCTTTGTATATTCACACGATCAATTGATCATTTAGCATATTTTATTTTGTTTCAAGTTCCCCGTACTAAGTGATTTCAATAGTTGAAAATCAATAGATCAGTTCAATGTGTTTGATACTTTCAATTGAATTTTGATTTGATTAGGCTTAAATATTTTTTCATATAATTGTATCAGCAAATGTACTGATTGCAACAGGCTGTCCGAGTTTCATATTGACATTTTCATTTTTAAAGTGCCATATCCATTATCATATTATCGTATCATATATGTACTATTATTTTAGGAATAAAAATGTACATGTGCTTAAATTAATTTAAGTTAATAGAATTAATTAATAGGAATTTTAGGTAAGAGAGGATCTATAAGTGAGTAGCGAAATTATCATTAATTGTAATTGGTATTGCAAATGTAGTTACTCATTGAGGACTCTGCCCGACTATATTAATCGCCTTAGTAATTACTTTTCCAGGATAAGAAAATTTACATAAATCTGGATCGAGTCGATCGATCGGAAATACATTATATTTCTGATCTACTAAAATTCTTGGTATGGCGAATTTGTAATAATCTGGATTAGAACCCTAATATTTTAACAAAATACCTAAATTAAGTCCACTTCGTCATTTTGATAGTGACATTCATTATACAGAAAAAATCCTAATATTACATTGTAAAACATAAGATATAAAATACAACAAAGTGTGTGTCCGTTAATTTTAATCCATTTTGTAATGTTCATTTTAAGCACTACGTAGAAAATATAATTTCTTGTATTTTCAAATATTTTTAAATAAAAAAATTGTATTTGTAAAAAAAATGTACATACAAAATTAATTTCGTACTTTCACTATATTATGTTTAGCAGCTTGTTTCTTTAGCTAGTAATAGTATTTTAATTGTATTCAATGTTTTACAATCAACCTAAGACGTGTTTGTAAGTAAATAACGATACATTTTCAATTATTAAAAATATTAGCAAATCCGAAAGTTTCTTAATTGTATTATTCTCACTGGATATAATTACATCCAGTACGTTTTTAGTAGAATTAAATCAGTTTCCAGCGACGATAGTGTGTCTAAGCGGATAGCTATTCCGTGGCTAATATTAACAACATAATTTCTCTCAGATGAAGTGAGTTGAAAAGCGTGAAGATTACACGATGAAGATATGCGGTATTAATTAAATGCGATTTAGTTAACAAGTTTCAAGGACTGCCACTGTTTCATTGGCCGAAGAAAACAACAGTAGTAACAAATACCGAGCCTTTCAAGCTGCAGTCAAAAGCACGAACGTAGTAATTTTTGCGATTGCATTTTTAATTCGTATTTATCCTCTTTGGAATAAATATACAATGATATATCTATGACACGATATTGTTATGAATTTATAAAAAAAAACGGTAAAAATAGGTTATTTTTAACAATAGTTTAACGAAATTCACGAAAAATTATTTCAACTCAAAAAAGTCTTATTTTGATTTATTGTAATTAAGTTGTGGATCAAAAAAAAAAAATTAACGACAATCATATAAATTTGATGAATGATACAATTCTTACAATGCAAAATTTGTATTACCTTGAAAAATATAAAATACAGTTTAGTTTGATCAGTTAATTTTATGAAAATGGATGTAAATATGCTTCAAATACTTTAATTTAATAAAAATCACTAATATAAAAGTACTTAATATGTAGTATAATTAACCTAGCTCGATTTTAATTTGAATCCTTGATAATTGCTATTCAAATATATAAGGTCAGTCCAAAAGTTCGTGCGCATTTTGAGAGATTTTTAAATAGTTTAAATTATACACAATTTAACAATAAATTTTGAGCCTGTTGAAATTTGTCGTCGTTTGACTAATGCATTAGTAAGTTTGTCACCAATTTTTGTGAACATCAGACGCATATTAGTACTCATAGAAAATGAATATCGATAATCAATACAAACTAGATATGTTATATATTTTTATTTTCGTGTGGCGAATCTGCCAGATCTGTAGTGATAAAAATTAATACTGTACATGGTGAATCCTGTTGATCAGGACGTCCTGCTAATTTTGATATAACGACGTTCTTAAAAATCTTGTAGAGTCAAAGCTACATTTAACAGTGGATCAGATCGAAGAAAGAATGGATTCATTTCATGAAACAGTTTTACGTCATTTAAAATTGATTGGAAATGTATCCAAGCTGGGAAAGTGGGTACCGCATGAGCTATCCGAATCCAATTGTCAGTAACGAATATACATCTGCACTACCCTTTTATCGCACTTCGAAAGAGAGTCATTTTTAGATTGTTTGGTAACAGGTGACGAAAAATATAATGTCATAAGAAAAATATTGTGGAGAGATAAAGATAGCATTAATGCAAATGTTTACAGTGTCGTTTAAACTTAGAATTGGTTAAAAAATGCCTACGATTGGTGAATATCAAGAAAGTATTGTTTCATCATGATAACGCTAGACCGTATATGGCTCGAACAACGCTGCAAAAATTAGTAAATTTAATTGGGAGCTTTTGAGGATTTCTGCTTACTTCTCGTATATTGCTCCAAGTGATTTTCACTTATTTCGTGCCTTACAAAATTTTTTTACTAGGGAAATATTTAAACCCTAAACAGAATGTACAAAATGGATTTTCAAGTTTTTTCAAGTCACAATCAGTGTCTTTCTATAGCAATGGAATTAAAAATCTACCTATAAAATGGCGAGAAATTGTAGATAGTGGAGGAAAATATACTATTGATTGAAATGTTAAATTGTGTTTTATTTACACTATTTAAAAAAAAATCCCAAAAATACGCATGAACTTTTGGACTGAACTTATAATTTATTAGATAGAATTGTTATTCTATCTAATAAATTACTAAACTTGTTAGTTTTGGTATAAAATACTAACTCTTAAAAGTGATCATTGAAATTTATATTTCCGATCCATTGTCACGATCTAGGACTTAGTTTGAATTCTTGGATCAGAAAAAGTAAATACTGAGGGGGATTAATGAAATCGTTCAAAGTCGCCATTGAGTAATCAGATTTGCTATATATGAAAAGTATTTAAATATATTTGAAAATAAATAGGAAACCACAGCATACAAATCTTTTGACCCTAGACATACTTGATATGGCGATAATTTATGTCCGATAACAGATATGGCAATAAAAGAAGAAGATTTAGATACAAAAGTAGCCCAGAATGTCAATAATTAATAGTAATCATGTGAAACTAAATTGGCATATTAAAGTCACTCAAGCACAATGATTTAGAATGAATGAGATTATTTTTGTAGGAAAATCCATTCTTGGGATGTTTGAATATCACTGGAGCAAGAGAAGCTGAGTAAGATTTTAATTTGAATTCCCGGTATTGCGGGATTACTTGGATGCTCAAGATATATCATTTCGCTCCGTCCGAGGAATAACAATTTTACTTATACCGAAGATCTGCGACTCGGATGCGGAAACGTGAATTCTAGCATCATCCCGGGAATTGATTAAATCAATCAGATGAAAAATATGGATATGAGCACGTTTTGATTTTGCCTGCGGTATCGACAGGACAATCGTAGTACAGCGATTCCCAGAAATCTTCCTGCCTGTACACCGAACAACAAACATACTGTTAACCATTTAAAATGTTTCTTTAATGGTCAGTGCGATCTCGAGGGAAGGCCACAAACGCCAAAACCTTGTTAACCACATGAGCCCTTTGGGAGCTGCGCGCAGCCTCAGCGTCTTTGAATTTATTATTGTCGTGTATTTGAAACAAAATGTATGGGGACACTGGTCTTCATATGCTTCTTTTTTGTACGAGATAGAACACTGGCGGTTCGTGGCGCAATTTAAATAAAAATAATATAGATTAGCACTTAAAATTTGCTAAAAATTGATTATTGAACCGATATCTAAGCGCTAATGGAAACAAGAGCCTCATGAGATTGACGGTTGACTCAAAGTTTGACGTGAAATGTGTCAAGGTGCCAATTTTTTTTCAAATTAAAATTCAAGCCATTAATTCTTAATTATTTAAATCCTATGATAATTGTATAATATTTAGCTTAAGGGTAGAAAGTCTTCCTGACATTTAGGACGAAATTGAAAATTTGAATGTAAGCGAGAAGGCGTTGTTGTAAATCTTAGCCTGTAATGCGTTTTAAATGTTATGTGCAAAAAGATAAAAAAATGGTTCTATGTAATAAACACGAATAAAAATTAATATTGTTGATTTAAATAACAGAATAGATGTCCATCAATTAATTAATAATGAAGTCCCATAGAAAATGTCACAAGCGCATTGTAAAAATATCAGCTTTTTTTGCATTTCGAAGCTAAAGCTTGTGCTTGAATGAAGCTTGTGACCATAATATTACGATCGAGGACAAAGAAGTGATAAATATAAGATAAATACCATTCAATTTAATAGCTGTTTGAAAATATTCTGAACTTTTACCTATATTTGATATGTTGAATGCAGTAATAATCCTAAAAGAAAAACTTTTATCAGAAGAGTTTGATAATAAAAATGTCATGAAGCTTTTGAATTCCCATGACAGAGAGTTTAAAGATGTTAAATAATATTATAGCGGAAAATACTAAATTGTGATACATTGGAAATGTAGCCAAAGAATTTGAGCTAATTGGAATGCCAATAAATAATATATTAAAATAATGACCGAATAGCGACTATTTCAGATATTTGACTGCTAAATCTCATAGCAAAATATTTATTGAACTAAAGCTATTGTATATGTGATATGAAAATGTCATATTTAGCTCATAATTGATTCTTTTACATTGATAGAATCGACATTAAAAACAAATTATGTCATAGTACTGTTTAATTTATTGAATTTGAAATATCAAAATATTTCATTTTTATAAAAAAATAATTAAAATCTACTTTACTGGTATAATTAGATTACCAAATTCTAAATATTTCTTTTGCAAAGGTATAAAGTTATGATGAAATTTTAAGAATGACATAAACCCTAGGTTAAATAATGTTTTTCCTATATACTTTCTATTATAATAATGACAATAAAAATGCATTTCTAATGATCCAATTCAAATTGTCTTGAAAATGTTGATGGCATTGTAAGACCTTTCGTGCTTAAGGCAATTAAATATGACAGATATTTTTAAGCTCATAGATAGCTTGATGGTTTTAAAAGCAGTCTAGCCAAACTAGAAATGACGTCCTGATATGCAAGTTGCAATAATAAAGGACGAGTTTGTGTGCGTTCGTCCGTCGAAGGTCCTGCCTTGTTGCGAAGGACCTGCTTCACGGGTTGGGTTCAACCGTGTGAGAACATTTCAGATTCTTGTGTCACTTTTTGGGTCCGTCGCATCCATCTTGCGGCCAAATATTTTGTCCCCTCGACTATTTTTTTTTCGAGAAATCATCCGCACGGACATGGTGGGAAAATCTCGCGTTATGAATATGTGAATAATTCAAGCGGCCATCCCGTTCTATGCCTTATATAAAATAACAAAATAAGGTCCTGGATGCCCGACAAAATATAACATTAACGTCTTTCGGTAATTAATGATCTGGATGGAATAGCAGAAATATTTCACATGGAATTTTTATGTATTTTTTCCTTGTCATCGAGACTCACTTTATTACGGTCATCAATATTGGGCTCTGTCACAATTGTTGTGTGACTTGAATTAAAGCAAATGTGCCAATAAATAATGATCGATGGAATATGAATGATCATCCTTTATTAAAAAGCAAATAACATCGTACATTTTTAATAACTCTTCCATACAGCTTTAAGGATTAATAAAATGATTATTTTAAGAGAAAATATAGCAAAATAATTTCGACATCTACATAAAAAACGATTCAATCATTCAAATAATAATTTGGACATTTTTAAAGCATAATTATAAAACTTAAAGATATAGTTTGCTTGCAATGACAATTAATGTTATATTTTTGAATCCAATTTAATTGAATATAGGAAATCTCCATAGAAAAGCTTTCCATATGAGGATAAAGTTATTTAAATATGAATTTTAATACATGAATGAATGCGTAAGAAAGATGAAAAATTATCATCAATTTAAAATTTTAATTTTATATAAATGGACCTGCCCTACTTTTTTTTCAGAACCTGGAAATCATTCTAAATATGTATTGTGAAGATCAATACTTTTAATATCTCGATTTTTTAACATTATTAACACTTAGTATACAATACATCTAACCTTTTTAAGTTCTTAGAAATATTTAACCGGTCACGAAATCGAATGAAAATAATCGTGAACCTATTAGAATGATTCACATCCTCAGAGATTGAGGGATCGCTATTGTAGATAAAGATAAAGAAATCGTACGCCTGTTGGCTTCCTTTTATAAAGACATTTTTTTAATCCAATCTAAGATTTATTTATGGATGGATATAATAATATCCAACCAGATTTCCCTCTTTATGATTAACCACTGCTCTAAAGTTTTGATAGATTTCATAAGTAAGTCTACTGTTATTAGAAATCAGCTCTAATATAGTTGGTTACATTTGGTATGACGTTTTATGAAAATGTTTTTAGATATAAAAACGCAAATGATAAATATTTGGATACAATATAATTCATAACTTTCAATTTAGTGGAATAAATCGACTATAATTATTAAAAAAAATATAGTGATAAGCCTACGTTCATGTCTTTTATATCGATAGCTTCGTATTTTTTCAGAGTTGAATCATTAGGTTAAATTGTAAATGTGTTAGGAGGATTTGTAAAATGGTCATAAATTTTGTAGTAAATCCATAATACGGAAGGTCGAGTAATAATTTAACCAATTTACGAAGTATCCACTCTTTTTATTGCCGCATCGAAGTGCAGGGGTTGCCATAGATCTCAGATTCGAAACTCGATCCCTACTCAATTAGAATGTAAATGGAAAACGTTAAATAAGTGAGATTTTCAATGGCGATTTACTAAAATGAAAGGCGAAAAAAAAGGATGACTAGGAAAGACAAAGCATCCGTGGAATGCGTCTTGAATGCCACATCTCTTCATTGAATAAATCAAAGTGGTAATCTTCAGATCTAGAAGCATGCAAGTGCTGGTGGGTTGGGGCTACCGTAATGGTTGCCGTGAACCCCATTATAATTTTCAATAGTGAGCATTAGTCAATTTCCATTCACCGATCATTTTTTGGTCAATTCAATAAGAACATCTATCATACGGACACTATCGTTCGTGTATCGGACGCGATTAAATCCGGTAATGGGTCAACTGCAACCACAACTGGATCAAAGGCCTCTAACAATGGGAAACCAATTCAATAGCCAATATTCCAGTTATGTATCCAATATAAATACATACAAATGAATCGATACTAAATTAATCTTATATAATGAAATATTAGATTATTATAATGACGAGTCGTATGAATATACAATTCCTTTTCCAATTAAAGTAATTTCTTTCTAACAACATATTCGTCTAGTTAATTTGAACTTTTAATTTCAATTTGTATAACAATCTTTGTATCAAACAAGCAGTAAAAGTATATCAGTAAGCATAGTTTACACGAATAAGTTTGGAAACATTGACAGCTTTAATATTTCCGATCGATTGCCTCAAATCAGATTTAGCCTGGTGTCTTGATTTCGAAAATGTAAATGCTGAAATGATTAATAAAATTAGGCAAAATCATTTGTAAGTAATTGATATACAATAATAATTAAAATATGATTTATAAATAATATTAATTTTGCCACTCACTCATAGATCATCTCCTACGCGAAAAAAATATCCTTTTCAAATAATCTTTTCTTGTTATATCTATATGTAGCTATATGAAAATTCGTTATCATTCAAAAAATAAATCCTGAAATTACTATTAAAAAACTCACATTAATTATAGTGAGCTTAACAAATTGAGCTTTAGAAGGGTTAAATAGTTAAATAGGAGTCATTGCGAATGTGAGAAAAATAATATATCCCGTTAATTTATAAAAGATATGGTAGTTAATAAATGTTCATGGGGTCTTATCATGTCCGACTATTAAACAACGTCAGCATTGTCAATCGGTTAGTCCTATTCTTGAGCCTTTTTTGTAGTTAATAGGTTGGCTCGCATAGTAAAGTAATCCTAGACGAAAGACAGAACATAAGATGGTATCGATAAGCGAACCAAAGCCAGTATTCCATTATGAGCATTTCATTTCCATTCCATTATAGCGAGTTTCTTATTATCTTCCAGCTTTTAACAATGGGATTTGAAGAGCCATCAGTTCATTTTGCCATTAGCTGGCCATGGAACGCACTTGACATTGGGTACGTTCATAAGCAAACAATCCTTATTTTTCCAATGTATTTTTATTGATCTAAATAGCCAAACGATTGCCAAATAATTTGAGTATAATATAAAGGAGTGTTTAATTTAAAAATAAAATTAGTATAATATTTTCAGATCATAACAGCGATTGAACATGTTCTTATATTTTTATGTATGTGGAAAGCCATAAAGTATTTAGGAAATGAGTATTATTATTAAATGGATATTATGATCAATCATGTTAGAAGTGATTAAAGAAGATACTTGTCAATACAAATATTTCATTCGTTTTTAACGAACATTGTGTATTTGATAAGCAAAAAATCAGAGATTTCAGGACAAAAACGAAAAAATCGATCCAATATTTAGTTTTATTTCATCGCTTATAATTTAAATAAAAGATATTAACAACCCTGAATGAAGTATGAAGTCCTTTCTTAAATTTTTGCTTCATTCAGGGGAAAAATGTAGCAAAATGTATAACAATTTCAATGCAATAATCTATACTATTGTGCTTTATATTTTGGATTATCCTAGATACTATTTACACCAAATTTGCTTCGTCAGTTTCTTAAATCACGGATTTTTGAATATTTTTTTTTAAATGATACAATTAAATAATAGTTACATTTCTATGGAGTTTTCCTGTGTTTTATTAATGTTTGGGGAGTATGATATATAACATGGGTTAACTAACTCCTGCTATGTGTTAAGCCTACTTTTAAAGAAACCTATTTATGTTCGGTGCTTTGAATGGCCACACTTATAAATTGTTCTTTATAATACTTCAATATTTTATATTTTTTCGATTTATCAATTGAACCTCCCTTGACAAATGTACCAGGATGACGTCTGTACGTCTTCCGTTGTACGCAGCTCCCGCTGGCCACAATGCTGTCATTTGTATTGTGTATTTAGAAGTCTGCACGGTCCTGGTCCAAGCCCGCGGGTCATGGTCCAAGATGAATTTTTGTTTGATTTACTTATAGAATTATTGATTTTATCCAGCTTTTTTAATGTATAAATAAAATGGATAAAGATAACGATAGTTATTAAAACTATATTAATATAGAAAGTAGAAAAACGGCAGTTGAAGATGCAGGCTTCTCTCTATTCTATACAATGTAATTTTGAAATAGCATCATTTTTACTAATCAATTTATTAATAATATGTTTTTTTAAATTTTTTGATCTATCTATAAATATAAATAAATAAATTTAGGGTAGCAATACGTTATATGTGTTTAACTACTGAATTACTCAACAGCAGAATTAAATTCGGATTGAATTATTATTTAATGGCATACAATTACTATATCGTAAAATTTTACTTTACAAATAATATAGATTAAAAGTTGATACAATAAGCTAGTTTTTGCCTTTTCATTGTAAAAGTTTGGGTTCAAATCATGAATGTGAAAAATAAATCACCCTAAAAAATCAAATTTGGTCGAAAGTATTAATATGTCTGATCGATTGTTTCTATCCAGTATTAGCCTGATTTCCTGAATCTGATAACTGAAATATAATTTTAAAAAAGCTCATAAGCTCTTCTACATCTAAAATAATATCCTATTATAATATTCTAACTTAAATATAAAAGGAAGACAATTGATAATTACTCCATGAAAATGCTTTATTTTCTAGAATGTCTTATATGAAGATTGTTGTTAAAAGACGAAGAATAAATGATAGGTTTTTCCTAGAATTAACGTATTTATTTCTGAATTTCAAAAGATCATTCCAAGTTATAAATGTTTACCTTTAAAATTGTAAGTCCTTGACCCCGTGTATAATGCGGTGATTTCTTTGCTGGAAAGAAGTATTTCGATATGTTATGCAATTTTTATTTCTCCCCAGTCTATTATCCCACATGTTGAACTTTAAAATTTAACAGCATGCCACCTCAAGTATTTGAATTATTTATCATCTAAATTTTGTTGTTTGTATAATATTTTTCGAAAAGTCAATTCAATATTTTTAGAACTGCCATAATTGGTTTTTTCTGGCCTGATTTAATTTACGCATTTTAATTAAACAGCTGTGATAAAACTATTAGTTTATCAAAGTTTCAACGATCTTTTTCTTTAATTATCAAGACATTTTTCACAGAAAATCTTCCAACTTTCCTATGTTTTTATCATATTTATAACATTATCGAATCCTTAAATAAAGGCAAATATTGAATTGATTAAACTGAAAACTTTAAATAACGAGCAAGAGGAATAAAATACGCACAATAACAAAATATTGCGAAGAAGCCACAATGTAATTTACACGGACAAAAAACTCTTTGTATAAAAGGCCGTTATGGGATTTTATAGGCCCACGATGACACTAAGTTGCAAAATAAAATGTAAATTTGGAATCGTTTAACAATGAAGAAGTCAGATAAAAGAGAGACCATTACCTTAAAAGTATTTATTATCTTGAAATACAAAAAAATAACAAATTGAGATTAATCGACCATATGATAGGAGGATGTCAGCAGCTTTGATTGTCAGATTATGACACAATGAAAGAGGAATAACACAATATTTTATGGTATTTATTCAATGGCAAATTATTGCCAATTCCAATAAATATGTCGATATTTATAACACATTCAACAAATTTTAGTATTTATTTAACATCATTCGTATTATAATTAATAATTTAAAATTATCACCTCGACAGTAAATTTAAGAGTGTTTTTGACATTTTAACGAGCACAGGTTTTCATAGCAGCGATAATTGACTGAAAAATATTTTTAGATATTATTTGTATCACGAACGTGATATCTAATGTATTTAAATTTAATAGGTCTAATCTCATGCTGTAATGGATAATTAAATCCGAAATAAATTACACACTTGCAAACATACAATGCTTAAAAATAACGATGAACACCATTATTATTGGATTATTTAAAACATACCATATCGGAGCTTTTCAGATGCTATATATTTTTAGCCATGAGCGAATAATTTGCATACAAAATCATTTAAATTTGTTGAAACAAATAAATTATTCTGATTTCAAATTTGAATCTTAATAAAGAAATTCAATAAAATGGTCGCCTATATAAAGTTACTTTAATTGGGACTCGATATGATCCAATAATGTCGAGATAATCTCTGAAACAAATGTACGATCCTTCAAAGATATCAACATTCCCAATCAACTTCTTTTTATGAAGAACGTAAATACTAATTAAAAATTATCGCAACTAATTGATCCTTAAAATAAAAACATCTAGGCGGAATTTAGAATCTTCATCGTCAAATTTGCATGCAAAAACATTATCATCAGCATCGAGATTTTATCCGTATTTTTGCGAATTTATTTTTAAATGACCATTTGTTTTATAATTGGGCCAATATAGAAAAATGTGACTGTGTTTTAACACTTTTTAGGCGGGTACTAACAGGTTAGACGTTGTATCGGGCGAAATTTGGCATCGAATGCAACAAATTACTCTCATGTAAAAAAAACGCTATAACTTCAAAACAACCTAATATTTTAAAGCGAAATTTATTTAAATACAAACAACTATATCTCTATATTTATACAAAATAAGGGAAAGGAAAATATTGTATTAGGTTAAAACACTATTTTTGAATGATATTCTTGATCGAACTTCGAACTTTTGATACCAAATAATAAATTGAATTTTTAATTTACCTCTCAATATATTGCAATATTATTGAATATTACTGTAAACAATTATAGATCGATATGTATTTACTGATAGTAGCATTAACTTTTTTTTGCATATTCCAAACGTTTGAAAAAAGGGGGTAGATTATATCAATTTAAAATTCCAGATGCTTTCCCGAAGGCTTAAATGCCGGCAGTGCTATGCATTATGAACACGTATGTTTTTAAGGTACAACTTTATTTAATTATATTATAAACATGTCATTTTGATGAATTTAAAGTTGAGTTGTACATGTTTATATGTGGGGTTTCGGATTCGTTCCTTTTTCTTCGGCGAGTTGACATGTTTCGAAGGCACGTATTAACATAAAAGAAAATAGATCGTACGACATCTAGGCCATACGAGAGCCGTCTTCACCATAAAGTGTTTCTTTTTATTCTTGGAGCGTCTCAGAAGCGCGCGTAGCACCACTCCTCAAAGTGCATTTTTCCTGGAAATCCAGCAAAGACAAAGTTCACCGCGCTAATGCAATCACGAGTGCGCGGTTTATATGTAAAGCAGGGAGGGTAGAGGTTGTGAGGTTCCCGTCCTTTTGAGGTTCCCTCGCCTCCGTGAGAGAATGTCACCGGGACTTCCGAGAAGGACCTTGCGTCTTAAGGTAATAGCCATTACTTCTCTCCGGGCGCTTTTATGGTCCCCGGATCCGTAATGAGGATCACTGTACAAAGGTCATTCCGAAAAAATAACACCAAACGAATTCAGCCGAATCGCCATAAAAAACATGTCATATTTAAATTAAAAATACATGTATTCTATCAATGACCATCACCATTAACATACCGGATTTCTTCGGAACAAAAAGACAACAATGACGTGCCAACTCATCCGCATCGTCCGAAAAGGATATTTGACGATGTGAGAACTATAACCGGAAATCTCGAAAGAGTGCCGATGAATTGTCGTAATGGTAGTACGATTATGCTAATGACAATGCGACATCGAAACAATGACTCGAAGAAGCACGTGGAGTGCGAAGAAGTGCTGATGGTCTCTCGAATCAGAAGCGGTATCCTCGGTGGCTTAATGGTCAGCCTTGTTGCGGACCTGCCAGTTCGACTCCCACTAAACTGTTGGGATTATTAATTCAGCCGCACTCTGTGGGCAGCTGGTTAGTTATTAATGACTGATATATGTAAATACACCGAAGATGCAAACTTGATGACCCCCAGGAAGAACCTTACAGTCGTGTGTCTTGGGATCAATACTATTTATTTTTTTGAAAAAGAAATTCATCTATATATAATATTTAAGAACTATTATTGACATTAAAAAAAACTTATAATTTAATCTTAAAACATTTATTTTTAAATTTTAGATTTTAAGACAAATCTGCTTTGGGATTTGATAGACGATGTTAAAATCTTTCATTGGCGGTTCTCTATAAAGACATTGAGATGTGCCCATAATACTTATGACGGCGAACACTGCACGACTTAAATGATAAAATTGCTTTTAAAAGTCCATCTAAAGAGTTGCACTGCACATTTTTTATGGCTTAACCCTCTTAGTGTCAAAAAACTATATATTTTCGTTGAAAATACTTGCGTAAAATGCTAACGACGATATATCGTTGCGTATGCGATGACACTCTGTCCCAAATTAGATGTATAGAACGTTATATAAAACTTTTATCTAAGCTTTAAGCAGAAGTTTTTCAGCCTTCAAAACTTCTAACGAAATTCATTTTCAGCGCGTAGTTAATCAAACTGTTCGATGCTTAGATACACGAATGTCTTATCAATATTTTGCTTCATTTAAACCGTTTGTTTGAATAAGATATGGGAGTTGGCCAATTAAATGGTTCGGAATTTTAAAGCTAATTATTATTTATTTTGCAAGCCATCATTTCAAGATTTAATTAATCATTATAATATCAATATCAAATTTCTCAGAACTAGGATATCAGAGTTTGAGATAATCGATCGCTCTTCCAAATTAATTAGCATGATGATCTTTAACAGTATGGGTTCAAGAACCAAGCCACTGTGTCAACATTTGATCAAAGATTCCATCTTGCATACTTCACATATCTCGATATATCTATAATATATTCAATGTTTCCCCTTATGGAAATATCTTTTAATAAAGATCATTATCGACAGGAATGAAAATAAAATGACTATGATCTTTATATGTAGGTAAAGTGCATTGTAAAAATACGGCAGTTTTAGCATGTGATATGATTTGTGCTGCTTAATTGTTAGTAACAGCATCAAGCAAATAATATTTTGCTAAAAATATGCAGACATCAATGAGTATGTAAAATACAATTTTAAGCAATTAGAAATGTTGCTAATATAATCTTTGATAAAAAGTTAAATTATGCGTATTTGTACATGATTTTCATTATGGTTTTCCTGTATAAGTTTCGCATGGATTTAAATATGTTTTCATTCCTTCCATATTATAAACTATTAATTTTATTTTATTAACGGAAATTTCGTTTAAGGATGTGGTCAAAGACTTTTGAAAAAAAAAACTGGTTTTATTGCCATATAAAAGTGTTAATCTGTAGCACAATAAATCCGTTGAAGGATATTAGGAAAAATATAAAAAAATACGTCTTGTAAGCTTAGATTTATGCCACTACGTTACACGAAATGATTTGTGTAATAATTTAGATCGAAATGAGCATGTGCCGAAGAGTTGTATTGTCGTATCGTGGAACATCATCTTGTTCCGAAGGTCCGTTGTTCCCGGCTACGCACCGCAAGGGCGTTCGTGGGCGATCGGTTTTATGAAGCACTAAATTTTAATTTGAAACGAGATGGCTGCTGCCACAAAACCAGAAGTGACGAAGTATATAAAACAGCGATTTTCAAGATCATTAAGGATTTGTATAAATAATGCACGGGGGCCCGGTGGTGTCGGCCCACACGCCGGACCCCCAACTGGCGCGGATTCAAATCCCGGCGGGGCACCTTTTTTACTTCTCATACAAACCCATCCGAGGATATTTTCTCAGGGCACCCAGCCATCTAATACCCGTGATTGGTTTGTATTGTATTTTTAGTGGATATTGTTGCAGCAGAATGGCCTTATTGATTACATTATACTTTTATACGTTTATATTATCCTTGACTTCCAAATTAAAACATTACATGCCTCCTGTGCTAAGGAGGCGACAATTAGAATGGATGGGATGATTAAAAGATGCTTTAACTCAATTGTAATCCTTCATTGATATAATGGGATCTTCTTAAACATAGCCGCTATTTAACACATCATTTTATTGGCATTAGTTACCATTATGACCATTAGCTTGATATGGTCTTATAGAGTAAGGACCTCTGCAAATTGCCTCCATTAAGATCCACCCTGAATCAATTTTTTAGATAGCAACAATGCATTTTTATTATTTCATGTTGATTCATTTTTCTTATTGAACTCACAAATAATCAGTAGGTTCATTGATTTGGTATATTTGCTCATATATATCTTGTGTAACATTATTGGTTTAATCCAGGAAGTAAACCTATTCTGATTTCTTATTTCTGAAAATATAAAAACTTCGATCTAAAAATTCCTGTTGAAATAATCTTATTCTAAATGTATTGAGAAACCATTATATTAAAATCATTTCCATCAGGTAACCTAATCTTGCGATCCTCGTCTAATGATAATACACTTGGACCTCGTATAACACGATTATATGGTTCAGAAAAAACGTCGTGCAATACAAATCCGTGTTATATAAGGTTTGAAGTTCTTACAAAATTAGGGTTTGCGTTCCAAAAAAATATCGAAGATAGTTTATATAAGTATGTACTTTATTTTTTTTTAAATAAACACATACATTTACGAAATTGATTGAAAAAACCCTTTTCGACTTTTTTTTTCGAGATCTATTGTGGGTTTCCATCATCAGAAAACAAAAAAAAAGTATTTTTGGTTTTAACCTTCAAAAATTCGGTAATAAAAGATTGGCTACTTTTAGTGTATAAATTATTCCATATTTCATTATAAGGTGCCAAAAGCTGTAGTAATTCTCTCTTGAATTTAAAACTTCTTTCTATTATAGGATCATTTTCTATTTAAAAAAATCAAATTTAATAGCTAATTCTATACCTTCATCAATTGTTTTTAATGTGAAACATATAGCTTCTTCACTGCGATTGCTTTCTGAGTCATTAACTGTGGGAGATTCATTTAATATTTCGACTAATTCGTCTTCGTCCAACGTACGATCCTCCAATATTTCTTGGATGTCATGAATATCCACGTCATCAAAACCTTCTCCACCAATATCACGACAAATGTTTATTGTCCTTTGTATTCATCTTCTACTGATGGTAAAATATTTTCTTCAAAGACTACTTCTGTCCACAGCTTTTTTCAGCGAGAATGTAAAGTGGATTGTTTTGATGCAGAAACAATATCTAATATTTTTTCTCAGACTTTTGGAAGTGTTAAATTTTCATCTTAATCGATGTCTCCTAATATTTTTTCAAATGTTCGACGAATATAATGTGCTTTAAATATTGAAATTATACCTTGGTCTATGGGTTGAATTATAGACGTAGAATTTGGCGGTAAATATAATATTTCAACATTAGGATGTTTTAAATCCTGCGGATGTCCTGGTGCATTGTTCAATATCAATATTACTTACTCAATACTACTAAAATTATATATATCCCCTCCCCAACCGTGCAATATAAAGCGTGTTGTATAAAACTGTGTTATATGAGGCCCGAATATGTTTATTCATCAAAATCATGCTCTAAAAAAGGGACTCTTTAGCATTTAATACAAGAAGTAACATTTTTACAACCTTAATTAATTTTATTTTTGAATGTACACAAATTAACTAAGCATTAAAAAATCTTCTTTTATGATTTTTCTTGAGTTAAAACACGAGGAAAATCTTTATCTCGTGGGATTTTAATGTCACCTTTTTTTCGCATGCAAGATATATTAGCCAGAATTTAATATTATATGATAATGTAAAGCACGTAAATTGAAGATATAGATACGAATAGAGTTGTGAAATCAGGAAATTGTCAATTTTCTCACAATAAAATCATTAATGAATTCATTGATCGATTGGTGATTTAACAGTTATGATTATATAACAATTAAGATTTTAAATTTCAATTTATACGATGCCATTCATACAGCATAGAACAGTAAAACAACCAGCCATTGATCCACAGGATCAGAAATGACCAGCTACTGTGCTCAGATCTATAAATAAGTCTTAAGATGATTTGAATTTGAAAGACTTAAGCCTTTTTCCATTAAAGTTAGCATAGAGCCTTACAAAATCGTCAGCGATACAAATTTAGTGGATTTCGTTCTGCATAATAAATCATCCATCTGCGTTAAAATGAATCGATACAACAAATGATTGATTACTGACGCATTGAATGAATAAGGAGCTCATAAAATATTCAAATGTCTCTTTAAAGAGCATCGAAATACAATGCTATGCAAATTGTTTGATGATGTCGAATTTTTTTGGCAGTATGCAAAATAGTAAAAAATATCACATGTTTGTACTACTCGTTTTCTTCTATCGTGCATTCTCATTTTATTGATCCGCACGTCACGTCAAGGAAATGCCATTATGTGGTTACTGTCAATAAATTATGTCCGTCCTTGTAAAAAAACGGTTGGTCGTCACTGAAGTGCCCATACGAAATCACGAAGTGATTTTTTCAAGTCGTAAGCGGATAAAAAAAAGCATTTTAAGGCGACTCGTTTTATATTTATATATAAATGCGCTTGTCTATTAGTTTGTGAGTTTGTTATGCGCCTTTTTTTCGGTTGTTATTTTTTAATATCTCTCATTTTGTTGCTTCTCATAGTTATTACTGACACGCAGTGGTGTAATCTTTCAATCTAACACTGCTGTAATTATTAAATATTATAATATAATTAGATTTTTTATTGATTTCATCCAAGCGCTTGATTCTTGCTTCACTTTGCAGAGAAAGTTATGAAGCGCAAAAAGCATAGACTGTTCAAATTTCTAGAACATTTCCTATGAATTCGATTTTGAAAATGCTCAAAATATTTATTATTTTGCATATATGCCAATCAAAAAAATTTCCTTAATAAAATAGAATACCAAGCAAAGCTATTTTTTTATGGAAACGAACTAGACATCGTTGTCTTGCATATTATTTAAAAATATTATTCATGGTGAATATAGTGTTAAATAGTGTACATTGTGAACATACTATCAGTGTAAGGACTGCCCAGAAATTGTTTTAAAAATTTAAAATTGGAGAAAGCAGCATTTATGATGAATCCAGTTCAAAACGTTCTGTGAATTTTTAAACGTTCTTAAAAATCTTGTTGAGTCAGAGCTATATTTAACAGTGGATCAGATTGAAGAAAGGATATATTCATCTCATGGAACAGTTTTTCGTCATTTAAAGGAGATTGGGAATGTATCCAAGCTGGGAAAGTGGGTACCGCATGAGCTATCCGAATCCAATTGTCAGCAACGAATATACATCTGCACTTCCCTTTTATAACGCTTCAAATGAAAGTCATTTTTAGACTGTTTGGTAACAGGTGATGAAAAATGGATTATTCATCATAACTTCACAAAAAAAGACAATGCACAGATAAATATTGTATAAGCAGGTAATTCCGGCAGTAGAGGTGTTTTTACATCCTAAAAATAAACTTTTAAGTGTTTGGTGGGATATGTATGATGTGATTTATTCTGAACTGTTAGAATCGAATCAAACTATTAATGCAGATGTTTACAGTATCGTTTAAATTTAGAATTGATTAAATAACGACCGCGATTAGTGAATCTCAAGAATGAGTTGTTTCATCATGATTTGATAACGCTTATAAGTTTTCTTTTTTACTAGGGAAAAAGTTAAATTCTAAACAAGATGTACAAAATGAACTTTCAAGTTTTTTTTGACTCGAAACCAGTGTATTTCTATAGCAATGGAGTTAAAAAGCTACCTGTATTGTAAACTGTAGATGATGGAGGAAAACATCATTGGTTAAAATATTAAATTGTTTTTTATTTACACTATTTACAAAAATCTCAAAAATGCGCACGAACTTTTGGACTGACCTGATATTATTTGACATAGATAATCTTCATAGGATATTTTTGATAATTGCGTACCATATAAAATTATAATAAGCAATTTTGAGTACATATTTTACATGCAAATAAGGGCTGAAATTATAATTTAATGGTCGTTACAAATCACTCATTCATAGACAACTCTGTCTGATTTCGATTAATTATCACAGTATTTACACTTCAAAAACTAGAAAATCAAGCTGATCCTAGATCGAAATGATCGATCGAAAATATTAATATTTCTGATCTGTCATTTTTCATCATCTAAATTTAAACTAGTGTCTTTATAATAAGCTCAGAAATTAATCAATCACATCAATACTCAATTATAGCATTCACAAACAGCTTATTGAAAAATGTCACGATAATCTGTGAATTTACTTATTTGAATGGATATACGGTTTAATAATAGATAATATATCTGAGAGTAAAAATATAAACATTGATAGTAAATCAGTATGTTAGATGATTTTTGTAATCATATGTAACCCTAATAGGCGTAGATGAAATGAACTGATTGGAAGAGAATATGTTTATTTAATTCAAATAAAAAAAATCAAACCATCTCAACGTATATTTTTTAATTTTATGCTCATGAAAAGGGAAATGTCATTCGAGAGTATCCGAACGCAATTATGCATAAAAATTAAACCCAATTAAGTTTTGATCTCATCCATAAATAACCTTTTTGTCCCAGCATCCTTCGGCCGGAGGAGCAACGCGTATCGGACATTTTTTACTCCTTTTCCGTTCGTTTTTTTAAATTTATTTTGGAGATCAACAACCGAGATAATCCATAAAACAGGACTCCGTATTTGTTTTCTGCCTTCACAAACAGGACCTTTTACAAGAGCAGCCGGTCGAGTCATCCCCATTAAGTTTTATTATTGAGTTTAGTGGATGCCGTTTTAATTTTATAAGGCATCTTATTTGTTCGAATACGCCCGTATAGCCGTGTCAAAGTCATGCTCCCTTCATATATCCGACCATACCGGGGATTCCTTATACGGCGACGCGAAATTCACGCGCGCACACAATAAATACAAAAAATCAATATTGACTCCAGTGTCAAGGACACAGACGGCCAACTCGGGAATGACAAACGACTTTTTACAATCACATTAATATATATGTATTCCATTTAGGATTTTTTTCTTGGCGATGCTGTGTGAGACTTAAGAAATTCATAGTCGAAAAAATATGACAAACGTCATATGAATGAAAATGGGTTCCTTTATGTACTTCCTAGATGTATACAATAGTTCCTTGGTATATCTTTCAGACAGCCAAATATAAAAATGCTTACAAGAAGTATGGTGCTTCTCCATCAATATATGGTTGATACGGATATAATGTAAATTGGATTTATAATCATCTGTAGATAGTTTTGCGTTTAAGCCGCTAAACTCGTGAATAATATTAAATCAATCTACAGAAGGTATGATTGGTGATCACATTTTTAAAAATATGTATAAATCATGAAAAATCATGTTAAAATGATTGGTAATAGTTCCATAAAAGGGATAGCTAAAAGTCACCTCAAAAAAAAGTTGACTGATAAATGTCTCTTAAAAAGCTCAATGCTACATCAAGTTTTCAAATAATGTTTACTTTCTTATTATTTTTATGGATTGAAACATGCTAAGCCAATAAATTCAAATATATTAGGCTTGAGGTTTAAATGCTTCTAAAGTATAGTCTTTTAGTTAGACTACTGTTACTTTTATATACAAATGATAAATTTGAAATTGATTAAGGCAATATCTTAAAATTTCGACGATTTTTTTTTAAAGAAAGCTGATAAGAAATTATAATTTTTCCTTACTGTAAGTTTTCAAATTATACTAATCATTTTGACTTTAAAAACCCTCATCAATTGGCATTATAAATCCATTAATTAACAAGTTTAAATATTGTGTTTAATATAATCATAATTTAAAAAACTAATGAAGACACTTAAGTAGAATCATATTTTAATTGTTATTGGAAATCTAGTCACTTGTTAGCAATCTAGCAATCACTAGCTTTTTCAGATTCAGGAAATTAAGATAAACCTGGATCGAGACAAACAATCTGTAATATTAATACTTCTATTATCATTTATTCATACTTAGTAGTAATTAGAATTCAGGATCTAAATAAATTTTTAACTATATAAATAAATTAGTAAAAGTTGATAAATTTGTATTTTTAATATATTGATAGCATAATATTAGATCAAGACGAATTTTAAATGAATTCCAGTTACAATTTTGTATTGATATTAATATAAAAATAAACTTGTTCATATAAAGTGTACAAAAGATGATAAGAAAACCACTTTGAAATTTGGGCAATAGCAATAAATAATCAGTCTCCATCGATATCGATCCGATCGAATCTTCCAATTAGCTGCGTTAATGTATTTATTTTCGGTGTCGTACTTTCGTCCAATGCTTAACCACAAGATCGGGCATATATTAGGTAGCAAAGAAGTCTTGTCCCGTGAAGCATCTTTCGGTATTTAATATTTTTAGTTAGCCGACTTGACATTTCATTGTGGGTCTGATGCGATAGCAACCGCGTATGTGCCTGAGAATTGATATGACGATGTTTCCATGTAAGACAGGTTGCCTTTTGAGATTTCTGAATTATTAGGAGGCGGAATATTAACATAAAAAAATGGCAATTTGCAACCGAATAAATAATACCTCTTCGTGAAATATGAACATAGGCTAAGACACATTTGTTTTGTGTGAAAACAATAACTATGAAAGATCATCGCGTCAAATGATTGAACAGTGACAAAGCGAAAATAGCTCGACACAACTAGACAAGCTCATCTTTATTCATTATTTTTATAAGGTGCCCACTTTATAGACGAGATCGAATCAGGATACGAAAAAGGTCCATTCCATTAAGAATCGCCTGATTTTTTATGTATAAGGAAATCATTGAGTTAGTATGCATTCATAGCATAAAATTTGGATAACAAGCTTGCAAATGACACGTCATGCAAATGAGCTTATCGTTAATAATCAATGCACCCAGTAATTTCCATTTCATCCATTTATTTTTAAACATCAGCATAATGCTTAAAATCATTTTTTAAATTTGAAATAATGATTAAATTATGCGAAATTTGCATGCCCAGCGAACGAAACAATAGCGTGATCAAAATAGACAACAGCATTTTTTTGCATTAATGGTCTTATTAAAATTGCATGTTGAACGTTGAAGAGAAATTTCAACTCAGAAGAAATTGTACATTATTCAAAATAAAATCATATCAAACGCATGATCTAAACACGTTATTATGTATGCTCGTATAATGGACATTTTCTTTGCTAACAAATGATACTTCAATTTAAGCCGGGCCCTATGAATGGCCCTTAATAGTGAAAGAGCAGATGTCCAGAAGCCAAAGTGAAGGCTTAATGTTAAGCTTATAGACCGTGATAAATCTTAGTCCACTTCATATTCAAATATCAAATAATGTTTAAATGACTGCTTGCCAGAGCGATCTACTTTTAAATGATGAGATATATTTTAGAAATTTATGACTGCTGGAAAAGCATGTATTACAATGACTATCGTAAAAAATAATATTTAAAAGCAATTTTTCTTGATAATATTAACTCAGCTAAGCACGATGTCTTTGATCACTTAAAATTATAATTGTCACAATTGAATGAGGGAATTATGCAAAATTTGTAGATTTTACACTCAAAATTGACTATTATGTAATACGAAAATTGAAACTGTTGAAAATTTAACGCTTAGCATAATTTTTTAAATGTATTTTAGTATGGTTATCAACCTTGTTTTACGATATAAATGAGACGAAATTGAGCTTAGATTATATTTGTAACGGATAAAATTGCTCAAAATACATTTTTTTAAAAAGTTGTATAGGATTTGCATTTTATTTATATTTATATTTCAGTTTGAACATAGCCAATTATCACAATGGATCGATATGATCGATCAAAAATCTTTATATTTACGATATTCCGAGTAAAATAATATCTGATTTTTAATGATTGAATAATGAAAAACTTATTTATAAAATTATAGACATTTCGAATGGCTGCTCTTTTATCTTCAGGATTTTCTGTTGGAAAAGAACAAAAACAGGAACTGGACTCTTTGCATTCCAGAAAACTCTTGTTTTCTAAATTGGCAAAAATCACCATATACAATATTAAATTATCATTTTGAGTTTATGCGTCTGTGAAAATTATACATCAAGCCATATTTTACAATAGAATGTTTTTAAAAATAGTATATATTTCAAAAATCATCATTATCATAATACGTTCCAGACTGCAGTATTTCACGTAAAATGTGCAATCTTTTACGTGAAACAAAAACTTTTACTCTCATGCGAGTTTAGAAGGACTCCCTTATTTATATCGGAATAAAAATAAACACTAGAAAAAAATAATATGTAACTAGGGGTCCCAAATATTCGTAAAATCAATTATTCGAATAACGAATATGAAATTTGTAAAGCATTCAAATATTCGAGTACTCGAGCGAGTAAATGATTGAGAGAGGTATAAGTTCAACTATTTGAAATTGAAAAAGGTAATATATTATTTAGTTGCCATTAAATATTGAGTCATTTTTGCCATTTTTAATTATTATTCAATCACTTTCAAGAGAATGGTCTCAACAAAAAAAAAACGTTTTATTTGAATCAGTCAGTTCATGAGGAAGCCACACATCTGAACGATTGATGTAGCCCAATTTTGTCAGATGATTATGGACGGATGTTCTTGGAATTGGTAACTTATTAGCTATTTCGCGAACAGTATATCGCGGGTTTTCTTCAACCATGGCTATGATTAGATTTGTTTTCATTTGCGAAAGAAACTTATGGGACAACCTAATATATTAAAGATAAAAGCACGCGTTTTCGCATGAACGGCCATTCAAAAGCATTGCGCTAAACACGCATTTTCAAGCAAGCGAACAAAGCGAAATAATTATTTAATTTCTATTTCATAATATATAATAAAAATACAAGTATTTGGATGGATATTGATTAACTGTCGTTGAAGATCAGGGTGACGTTATAATAACATCATTATTTATGTAAAAATTTATATTAAAATCTTAGCTGCATATTGTTTTCTTATCATGAGAGCAAATTTGTAAAATCGGACGTCTTTAATAATTTTGATCGATCTTATTGAATCAGGTTTTTCCCGATTTATGTACATTCGATTTGCAATTCTAATCAAATTGTTATTTGAATAAAATGATGATTTGCTCACTCAAAGACAAAACCTATCATCACTTCAGCATATTGAATTTCTTCGTATGATTCATTACCTTTGATGTTATCGTCGCAATTTCATAACGCAGGTTATCCGTATAACTGAAAATCATCTTCTAATGGTATGCAAATGTCTCATCCTTAAAAATATATCATCGCCGAAAGGTCAAAGATTTTCGGCCCCCGAGACTAATTGAATATTTCGCCAAGGGGAGACGAATAAAAAGGCAATATGAGCATGTGATATGGATGGTCCTTATACGAGCGGTGCTCCATCCCTGTCTTTGGGTCTCACACGCGAGGTTGAGATTCGCCCGATAGGCTACCGGTGTTTTTATGACGGCCGGACAAACGGCCACGACATGCTTTAATGAGGGATTATGGATTAGTTACAAGTCGAGTCGTCTTATCTCCGGATTCGAACCCGGGCTTCGAGTTACGCAACCGGCCGCTGAGCTTTTGTGCCCGGGCCACTGACTCAACGGCATTAATCACGCCCGACGAAACGCAACTCTAATGCGACCATCAAAATGTAGATATTTATTTAAATTGAATACGTTTATATATTTGAGTTTATCTCGATCTGTTTGTACATATTTGCGTTGATAAATCACCTCATTGTTTTCCAGGGGCATCGCTACTGTGCACCCCGTTAATGGCCTCATTCTTCGGGCCCGGATAATTAATGAGGCTCATAACCTTATGGGCATTTGTCATTTCCTCAAAAAAAGTGGTCCAGTCGTGTTGGGATTTCTCACAAAGTCGCCTTTTTCACTCCGGGATAAGATTTGTGGTGGCGCACACGTCCGTGATTGATTTATATGTAATCTTAGAACAAGACACTGCGTGGGTCGATATTGATACCTTACTATCATACCCATTTAAAAGACATTTGTAAATCAAACAATAATCTTATCTAACCGCTTGTTTTGCTGTATTGATTTTGTTACGTGAATTACGACCATTATTCTTTTGGAGACAACATTGTATGAAACGTATAAAAACCCGTATTTTTATCCGGTAGATTTCACTTAATTAGGGTAGCAGTTGATCAAAGAAAGCATTAATTTGGATCGAAATGTAAAGCACATTTATGTCTTGATTTACACGATAAATATGTACTTCAAAGCATCAATATTAGAGATAGTTATTTCGATGATATGATATTAGAATCGAAAACGTAATATAACAAAGAAGAAACATTAGCAATTAATCATCAGTTTCATACAAAGTTGCATTAAATTTTTAAAGCAAAAATATTCCCAAGCAATGATTGGTTGAACTGAATAGTTTTTCAGATCCAAGAAATCAGAATTAGCCTGGATTGAGGTAATGGTTCGGAAATATTAATAATTACGATTTTGGAGTTAAAATAACTTTTTCAGTTTTTATACTTATCCTTTAATGTATTAATTGCAGATAAATATTAGTGCCTGAAAAATATTACTTATTTTAAAAAACACTTTTTTTCTTATACAATAACTATAAGACTCACACAACAAAATGAACACAATACTAAAAAGTGTGATACTCTGATAATGAGGCAACTCCCGAAAAGTACATGAGGTGTTATATAAACAGATCATGATTAAAGAAATAAAACTCTTCAAAGCTATAAAGGTGACGCTTGTGTCTTAACTACCAAAACAAATGCTTGTTCTCATGTTTTAATTTCATTGGTTCTTAAAACAACTGAGACAATGGAGTTTAAGAAAGTTTGTTACACGAAGCAAATATCACAACGAGTGTAAGATTTTAAAAAAGGATCCGAATTGATATGAGACTGGAAACGCATAAAGATCTCATAATTTAAAACGTTTGGTGACTGGGAAAGTAAATAAACATCGATCTTTTGAGGGAACTCCAATGAAAAATCTTCCTATCCATTATCATAGCCAGAAAGGGTACGAATAAACAGGGAGATTTTTGAAGATTGGCTTAAAAAGAAATGGATTCCAGAAGTGCAAGATTAAAAAAAAAATAAAGGATTGCCACAGTAAGCAGTATTATTATTAAATAATACTCCTTCTCATCTGAACGAAAGCATGTTCAGAACAAGCGATGGACTTATGATTGCGTCTTCTGAAATTTTTTGCTAAGGAAGATGACAACTTGATCAATACATAGAATAACACAACAATCTTGGTTAAAATTAAAGCAAGAAACACTTATTCAATCACGGGGAAAGATTATTCCAGGCATGGAAACATGAATGCATTCTGATGTCTGTCTGAAATATGTGGATTATTGGAAAATTTGAAATGTTTTGAAAATGTTGATAGGGAAAACAACAAACAAAAGTGTCTCGATCATGATTTAAATGATCCAGGTTATGAATGCATGGATGATGCAGATATCGTTTTCTCAAGAGAACACTATAAGTGAAGAAGATACCAGTGATTATAATGGTCATAAAATGGCAATCTCAAACATTGCTATATTATGCTGAACAAAGAGGATATTAATATAATATTATATTAGAGTATGATATAATAGCTTTAAGAAAAATACAAAGTGATATTGGAAATTTGGTTGAAAAAATCTCAAAAACATACAAAAAATGCAAAAAATCTTAAAAAAATGCAGATTTTTTTAAAATATACTCGTATATTTTTTTATATTTTGATAACGCTTAGTACTAACTTATCTGCTTAAGTATATGCGTTTTCATAATAAATAATAAGCATTAAAATCATTAAAAATAAATATTGTATTGTAAATATGATATTATATTCGAAACCAAGTAGATATTTGATGATTTGGATTATCCGTATTTTCCAGTTATCTATGTCCGTCCTCCCCAGAATTATCCCGGATAATCGAGAGTCTACTGTATTTTGCTGCAACGAAAATATTGGTTTTCAGGAGCAATTTTCATTAAATTTATATAGAATTCAGACATTATTTCAAATTAATCGACACTATTATATTAGTTAAATCTAAAGATTTTAACACATTCTATTTCGTGATAGATTCTGATCATAAAATTAGTAAACAAACACAATTCTATTGTCCGTTTGAGTTTTGACATTTACGTAAATATTACTTTTAAACTTATATAGATCAAAATATAATTGATTTATAAATATATTGTAAAACAAAATAGCTTTGAAATAGTCAAATCAATTTTCGCAATACCGAAATGTTTGCTATGTTATTTAAATCATACAATACAGTCCACGTATCCGATTTCATTTTGCGTTATTTTTGAAGCTAAAATTTGTATTATTTTTTTTTTTAATAAGGACCTCTTTCAATTACACTGAAAAGTAGAAAATTGCTGAACTTAGACCTTTTTAAATAGTAGATAAATTAGAAATCAAATTTTCAGTGCAATTAGATGTAAAACTTTGTTTTGAAAGAATTAGATGAACATAATTGACACAATTTTGAATACATTGTTCATATTTCTTAGATTTCTTCTTGTGTATCTCTTAAATGATGATATTATATGCATTATTAATTAAAAAAATGAGTTTATTTAATTGGTCATAGGTGTCACTAGAAAATAAATGTAAACATGTTTATCATTTCCAATACTGTATGAAGTTGTCAGAAATGCGTTTCTTAATTATTAAAATGTCAGATTTGTTACGATTTATATACTTTTAAACCAAATTTATGAAATGTCAAATTGATATACTGCAAAATTAATGTTATTAATTGCATTTTTTAATTCTTGATGGCTGATTTCGTATTCATAAATCCCACGCTGATTGAATGAAATTTATGGCTATGAGTTTTGTCGATATTGATTTCAGGCACTCTTTGACCCATGAATTTATAAAATTCGGTAGTCATGAGGTCAAAGCAGCCACTACGTTTACGATTTCCATAATTGTACGGAGTAGGACATCAAAGAACATATAAAAACCGAAATGGACACAGAGCGGGCATCAGAGTTGATACTTAAATAACACGCAATATCCGATTTCTCAAAATCGATTCGATCCTATGATTGGCATCGTTTAGTTCTTCTCAAGAGTATCGTTTACAAATTAATAATTAAAACTTTGTACGGGTCACAGAATGATCGGTCATTTGGTATACACGCGTATTTGGAGAACTCGGATTCTTGAATATATTCCACGAGAACTCTGGATAACTTAGCAGTTTGAATTCTTCAGCTCCTTGGAAATACTGCCTTACATGGACTAATGTGAAACGGAAAATTTTATTACAAAAAAAGTCATTCGATTCTCATAATATGTGTATATGTAGGAGCATCGATGTTATCTTTCTCCGCGGGAGGGAGCTATCCCTTCATTTACCACCGAAAGTTCTCACATCTTCTCCACATTCTGCCGCCTTCCAGGAGTGGCATACCGTTCATGTACATAATACCGTCATCATAACCATCATACCTTCATCATAAACTAAATTCCTAATTTTGAACGTACGCCTTTGGCTACCGATGCAACCATCAAACAGTAGCCTCGCGGGGAATGGACATAATTCCTTATATTTACGATCGAAAAACGCTTGTTTTATATCTTGTGAATGTCGAATCGAAGCATTTCCCACTCTCCAGGAGATGAGATATTATTGGCGATCTCATAAATTGGTCATTTATCTATCGATTAGCGGAAAAACTTGATTCATCGGGAGTATTTAAAAGGACGTTTCACTGCCATATCGACCGCTCATCGTCAGGGCCGACGATTAACTCGCCTCTTCTGTCAAGATAAGAATGCGGCGGGTTCGAAAAAGTAGTTATGGACCAGTATTATTAATTTATCGGATTTTATAAAAATATTTATCGCTGGTTCATGATTCGCATTCATAACCTTTGAGCTTATGTTTATGCAAGGGCTTGAAATATAAGCCGACAAGAAACATGACAATGTACTAAAGAGGCTACAAACAATTATTTTTATCATAAATATTGCACATTGTAAGAATTTATAAATATCATACTATCCAGTAACATCGAATAGAACATAAGATAATAATTTCATACGAAAATAATAAAAATCTTCCGAAAGTTCCACATCTGTTGTCAGGCGTAGACAATCTCCATAGGAGATTTTTAAAGGGTTTGATAGTTTTTATGTAATGGTTTCCTATACAATAGTTTTTCACAAAAGATTAAATTAGAATAAGGCTATTTGAATTGGATTTGTTTAGATAAAAGTCGATTTATTAGCAAATGACGAAATTATTTAATTTATATATTCTAGCTTAGAAAAGTTTTATTGAATTTAATACTACCAATTCTTTTGAATTTGAGATAATCGATTTCGATAATCGAATTACCTAAAAATAAAATTACAATTAATTGATAGCCAAAATCTATCAATGATGATATGTTAATTAGGTTTTAAAATAACTCAAATTCCTTATAATCAACTGTTCACTCAAGATTGTTCGAAGTTTACTAACTTTAATATTTTTAATGTAACCTTTGAGAGAGAAAATCTTTATCTGTAAACTTTTAGATAAATTGTCACAACATGAAAATAGGGAAAAATTATATTGAATAATATTTTTTTTATATCCTACATTTGTTTAAAATCGAATGATGCCATGATAGAGATATTTATCCCATCCTTGCAGTTTTAATTAAGAAGGCAAGAAATCGTAACTACTTAGGATTCGATATTTCTCAGACAGATTTCAATTTTTCAGGTTTCATTCATAAGTGAAATAGAACAGAGAATAAGCAAATTTATGAGTTTTTTGTTTAATTTTCTAACATTTATTGCTAAATATAATCCTTTTTTATTATATTAATTAAGACATATTTATTACTAATATTCATTTTTATCCATAAAAAATTCAAAACAATCAAAAAAAGTTCGAATAAAGAATTTATGTTTGTGCTGAGTTAGGTTCTTCCTCATTTGACATTTTTGTTTTTTTGTGAATAAGTCACCTAAAGCCACTTTCCTCGTTTCGTTTAGCAAGCGATTTTCGATAGCAAGACATCGCATCAACGACATTTCGTCATTTTATATAAAATTAACCCAATTTTTTTTTTATAGGGGCTAGATTTTTTTTTAGAAAATCCGTTGAAAGTTCTTTGATTCTATTTTTCTGAAACGCTAATTTTATCTTCTTTGTGCGGTATTGAAAAGATTTTCACCAATTGTAACATGCAATATTTTTTAAATATCCAGTGCGTTTGTATTGTATTATCCAAGCCCTGTCTGGAAAAACTTGTTTCATAAAAATTCTTAGACTGCGCATTCTAAGAAAGATTGATGTTATCAACAGCATCCATGGTATTGTAGTTTTTCCAAAAATCTCTAATGGATCGATAATCTCTCCATCGGTAAAATGTATTCGATGGCTTAGAGTCTTACCAATCAAATACAAAGCTTTCGGTTCTCGTTTTTTTAAATTTGCAGTAGTATTTAACAGACGGGTAAAATGTTTCGTGATTTTGAACATTTTTATAGTGATCCAAGACTTCAATACTACTGCGTGATATTGATACATAGTCTTAAATATATAAAAAAAAATCCTTTAAGGGCTGGATCCAACCCGTGGGTCATGGTTTGTTAACCGCTGATCACCCTGGTTTGAAATTTTATTTATGGATAATAAAATATTTATTATTTCGCTAAATTTGAAAAATAAATAATTGGCATAATTTTGGGAGATAACGTATTTCTTATGGCGATTATGACAATACGATATAATTTAATTTCGAGTTTATAGATAATTTACAATGGTATTTTCAAAACAAACATACGCCTGAAAATGTATTATTAATTCATTTGCAACAGAGATCCTAAATACTGAGGCGATTAATAAAGTCGTGCAGGGACGCCCATGAGTGAGTGATTGAATTTGCAACAATAATTAAATTAAAATTTATATATAATGATAATTTCACTACTCACTCGTAGATTCTCTCCTCTCCTACTTTTCCAAATAATTCTATCCTTACTTTACGACGGCAACGGGAAACCACCACATTAAATCCTTTCCCTAGTAAAATCTCCTATGGAGATCGCCTACGTCCGATGATTCGGATATGGCACATTAAGAAGAAGATATAAATCATGCTATCGAGGTATGATTATTTCTATTTTATTATAATGAACAATTACAGCAATATTTTTGCTTTGAAGGTCTGAAGATTAAGAATTCACTAAAATCAGTTTGATTAAATAAGTATTGTTCTTGATGTTTAGTATTGTAGAGGTTTCAGTTCTTAAATTAAATTGATTGATTTTGGATATCGTATAATTATTTTAGGATAATATACAAATGAATAAGTAGAATATTGCAATGTAGATTTTACCCTTCTGTCCAAGAAAAGTTTAATTTCCTCTCGCCAATGAAATACGTAAACAAACTATTATGCGAAATATACCAATCTGATTTTTACAGGTCTATGGTTCGAAAAAAAAATCTACAGCACAGGTAAAAGAATAGGGGTTTTCCAAACATATGATGCATAAAGGATTTCTTATGACACAGATCAGTGTAAGAAATATCATAAATTATTTTATGGAGCGAAAGGACTAAAATTTCTTTACGGAACATAAAGATAGACGTGATATCCTGTACAAATCTTGTGAAATCTCGAACTTTTATCGAAATTTTAAATTTTGTAAAATCCCTAAATGGACAAATTCAGGGAGAATTGGTAGGATTTATACATAGATACTTTTAAAATAACTCATCGTAAAACCATAATGAGTCTGGCCAGACTATTTTATGGACAGAAGAGTTAAAGTCTTATCTGAAGAGTTCTAATTCAAGGAATTTTAAAGTATTTTCATGAAAATTAATATAAAGAAATAATATTTAATAAATGCGATGAAGCGATTGGAGTGCTGTACGTTATTTAGGGAGCATGATCGCGAATATTCGTTTAAAAACAATCGGGTCATAAATAAGACGGAGTCCGGCCATGACAAATGGAAAAATGGTCCAGCGGACGGGCGGAGTCAGCATCCAGGCCATCTTCGTCCCGTTCGGACAGCTCGGCGCGGACGGAAGCGCGAAAGAGACGCCATCCGGTGCAAAAAGCTCCACATCAATTGTCATCGTGGCTATTTTGGCGGCAAATTTATTTGAATTTTTGATCGGAATTATGTTTGCGGTGCGAGTTTATAAAATTGAGCGTAACATGCATGTGGCGGCCGTCCGTATTTATGCGACGGCTAAGACCCGCGACATTTGTCACAATAACAATGCAGACCATCTCAACACTGCCCTTCACCGCATACATTTATTTGTCATCGCCATACAATAAGCCAAACATCTCATCGATCCCCTTTAATATTGTTTTTTTCCGACACAACATAAGACATTTATTGACCCAAATAAATTTCTTAATTCATGAACTACTTTGTCGACATTTTCCTTTCTTGTCCTTTGTCATCCGTTCATGTGCAATAATATTTATATACCACAATGAGATTCTTGCACCATTCGCTCTTAATAAAACCATGCTTGAATATATACTAATACTAAAAGAAAAATCGCTCATAATTGTATAAATATACATATTAAGGCATAGACTTTTAAAGTCCATTTTTTTTAAATTTAACCCTTTTATTAACGAATAAATATATCCGTTGCAAAAATATGTATAAGTATATTACGCGAACATTCTGAGTTTACTAAGTTTATAATAGGGAAAAGTTCTAAAGATATGAATGTTTAGGATAATCAAAAATTATTAGTTCTTCCAACGAAAGGTTTTATGTATCTTTTCCCCCTGTAGTAATGCGAAGTAATGAAAGTAATGCGCCCAAAATAACCTAAATTGAAATTGAAAATTTTGGCTTAGGATTGAAATTTTTCTGGTAAAAATCATAATAAGTAATAACCTTATTTTATCATAAATTCAATAAATAAATCGATAAAATTGATCGTTTTGGAGGCATAAATAAATAAATTGAATATTTGAATGTTAATTTTATATTAACTCATAATAATATTATAGTAATTTTTATATCATAATTACATAATCAGCTTTTCATGTGAAATATTGAAAGACTGCAGTCTCCATTTTGAAAATAATTCTAAGTATGAAATCAAAGCATCTAGCCTATATATATTACAGCTTTATAACTTGAGAGTTTGCATATCGATCGAATATTATATCAGATATTTAAAGAAACAGTGATTTTTTATTAGATTTTCGCATGAAATTGTTTGTATATAATAATTATTCGAACTTTTAAAAAATGCATTCCAAAAATGTTCCGACATGACAAAATGAACAATTCAAACGATCAAAAATAAACGGCTTAAAAAAGAGAATTCACTCCGAGAACAAAATGTTCACAATGAGAAGCATCCGCGGAATGTTGGAATTTCCTAAAGTTTATTCAAAATAACCGACCGTTATATGAAACTATATAGATTTGACGGAAGATTCTGAAAAATCCTCCAAAGCGGGATTCCTGCGAGACGATAGAATCCGACGAGATTCGATGACCTATTTATCGTCAAACTTCTATGAATGCATGTGAATGCGTTTGGGACAAATGAAAATGTACTCGTATTTGCTCTGAGGCTTTGCTCAGGCTTTTTTGTTTTTTAAATGGAAAACATTAAAATGGATAAAAAAATGTCGACTGGTATCTTTACACATATTTATACATGACACAACAATGGAAAGCCTCATCAGGATGCTGAAGGTGGTCTGCTTATAAACATCGCATCGATGAGATGAAAACAAAAGAGATTATGATGATGAACTTGGATTCTTGGTGGAGCCATGGAAAAATGCATCGACTCCTAATTTTGATATGTTTTTTATCAATTAATAAAAAAAAACAAATCAAAGTAAAATTAATATTTTATGACAAATTTGGTTATTTTAATTAATAAAATCACATATCAAAAAATACGTATTTATATGAACACTTTTAAAAGTCTGCCAATAAACACATGATCGATAAAGTTTGATCGTGTCAAAAAAATTTATAAAGAGTTACTATGCATCATTTTTACAATTTTTATGTGTAAAACAGCGTAACGCTACTCATATGAAATTCTCAAAATAAAACAACAGTTGCATATCTTGTATGAGATATGTTTTGGCCAATTTGTCAGGCGCTTGTGGCGGCGGCTTAGAGCTGCGTACCCTATTTCCTTTTACGTCAATATCTGCAGTTTCAATATAAAACCTTTGGTCTCCGAGCCGAATAGCAATTAGATTTTTTCCACAGGACATTATCATTTTGAACGCCCTAAGCGGCTAGGACGAAATGACAACGTTTTCGCGTATAGCGTCGTTAGTTCTATCTCAAACCAAATCTGACGCTAAAAACTTAAGTATTCTCCCTCGTAAAATTTTCAATCGGAATTTTGGTTCAAATATGCACCCAATATAAAAAGATGCATTATAAATGTTTTGGGAGAGACTACTTAATTTATATAACTTTTTTGTGATTCACATCATATTAATTTGTGACATGGTGGAACGATTTTATAATTAAAAATTCATTATTTAGCACTTGTGTGTCATACGAATCTTTACATTATAGCTCAATATAGAATTTTATTGGTAATGTAATATTAATCAGCTACAAAGATATAACAGAACAAACAAGGACAGAGCTTAATATATTGAGGTAACAGGAACGGGATAAATTAAATAAATCCTAAGTTTAAATAAAAATGTTAAATATTTAAAATCAAATATAGAAGAATACATTTTTACATATCATGAAAAAATAAATCAAAAGTTTAAATACACTATGGATTTATATAAGATTCACTAGATCAAGTGCTATTACTACTAACAATTGTTCATATACAAAATATTTGTATATCATATTGTTAATGGTTTTATTTACAATAGCAATATTATGAAATTAATCTTTTTTTTTTGAGAAAACGATAATATTACCGGAAATAATTCTAAAGTAAAATGCGGAAAATTCAACAATTTTCTACATATCGAAAATGAATTTATTGGAAACTAAGAATTTCAACTAAGAGAGAAAGTTTACTAATAATTTGAGTTGCACAAATGTAAAAATATGTGCTGAAAACTCTGTTTTTATTTTATCTGAGTCAACCAAGTTGACAAATGTTATTCCAACATTATATCACCAAAAAAGTTAACATTATATCTATACGCTAACTGACATTACTTCAGTATTCTTTGTTAAACCTTTTATGCCGATCATAAACAACTTTGATAGCTCATTATCGACAAATTTAACATGATTGAAATTGATCGTTCATTTTATAAACCATTTTTTTTGTTGACTTGTATGACTTTTAAACGGATAATCGTTATATAAAATTGTAAAGGAGTGTAAGAAACACCACAAATTGATGAGTAAATTATTGCAGAGCTAAAATGAAAATAATTAGCCCTGCCTTAAATCAAATAAGAACATAAACAAAATGATGAACGCTAAAAATATCTCGCATGGATTGGATTATCAGCGTACTTCCTACATCACTTTCCACAATTTGTCTAGATAAGTGCCACTTTTTTTTATTTATGTTCGATATTTAATAATATGGTACTGTTATAGTACTGTTGTATTCGATACCGTAGTATAAATGATCTAATTATATGGTTTTAATACGTGATTAAAAAAAGTAAGCCGACTAATGTGCCGTGGATTTCCGCTCGGCGTAAAAAGATCCGTACCTATTTTTTGCCGGAATTTAATTTTTGCAAATTGCATTTTCACATTTCAAAATTATTGCATCCGCAATGTGATGAGAGCGAGTTCAATAATTTATGTAAAGCCTTTCCACGCCGATGGTACATATTTAATGAGAGCAAGACGCGAAATAACCAGTTCTTCTACATTTACCGGATAAGTGCGCTGAGGTTTCAATTTTTCAGTGACAAGCACGACAAAAATAGTGATCGATGGCGGAGTTGACGTGTAATTTATGGTGTCTTTTCTAGGATTTGAGCATCGGAGCAGGTCATTGGTCCATGGAGATGGTTGCGCATCTCTCGCGACGGAGTGGTCCGTGCGCCAGGATGCGTCCTCCTATGTCCTTTTGCGCCAGGCGCGATCCTTTTTGCGCTTTTTGCGCCAAGCCACCGTTCCCGCCGATGATCGACACATAAATATCCCACCGAATGTGATTTGTCATCCTTTTGTTTTGATGCGAGCGCCGCGGTGGTCCGACAACCAACGGAATTTTGATGACAGTGATTTAAGCTTTTTGCTAAGAAATATTCAATAGGCGCTCCTACCAGAAGATAACACACATAGATGCTGTGATATAAACACCAGCGGCTACCGACCATCCACCAAATGTATCAAGCCACGATAACATTTTACATGTTTAATTTGCATTATCAATCTTAGACGTTTTTTTCGTGTCCGACGAAACAACAAAGAAACACACGATATGCTGTTTGGACATAGGAAATTATCGTACATAGAATTCCTTCGGTGGTTTGAACGTATGTTAATATGCCAATTTATATTCTTACATGTTGGAATTGCTGGAGAAGGTGGCGTTAACACCATATTTGGGTGCTAATCAAACAAACGTCATTAATAAACTCGATTTAAATTATAGCGCTGGTTTGTCAATGGACGTATAAAGAATTGCAAACCATAGAAAAAATCTCTTCAACGCCATATGGGGAACTATTTTTATCACTTGATTAAAATGATCGAAGCTGAACAATTTGCTTATTTAAATTTTCAACGCTCAATGTAAAGATTTGAGGTAAATCCACACTGTGATACATTTTCATCATAATCTATAAAATTTTGACAAAAAATACTGGTTTACAATATTAACCAGATTCAAATCTAAATTTATAAAAAATAATCAATTAATGCATTTGAAGAATGATATTTCTGATCGATCGTCTCGAGAGATTTGTCTTAATTTTATAGATCTAAAAATTACAAAAATTTATATGATTAATAATTTAGTTTAGAGGTTTTTGCGTGATTTTGAGTGAATTTGCAACATTTTCGAAACATGCTCATATATCACATCTCACGCAAAAAAAAACATATTTCAATACCATTTAATCTTAATTATAGTGATTTAATCGCATGGAAGGTTATCTAGAAGGCAACTGAAAACCACCCTACAGAGCTTTCCTTTCCGAGAGAATATAATTTTATTGAATATCTATTTTGAAATTAAACTGTTTTGATAAGAATACAAAGACTCACCCCATATGCAAATATATGAATGTATATTAAAAATGGTTTTGATACTTCAGATCAGATCAAATTCAGTGAAATTCAGAATTGGCTAATCAAGGATTTTCATTTATTGATATTTTTTATGAATCAAATAGCTTATTTTTACATAATTTCATCTGCATCATAGCCTTTATAAAAATGTTTTTCTATGAAACAATATAAATTCGAAAATAAATTGAATTTATCTGCAAAAAATAGCCTCATATTTCAAGAAAATTGTAGCGATTCGCCATAACAAGTTTTATATAAATTATGCATACAGTTGCATGTAAGCATTATATGTAATCGAATCGAAGAAATAAAATTTTCGAATATTTGAGCTGCTTTCTGAACAAGGAATGGGAACTGCTATGTCGAAATAAAAAGATTGAAGCAACCACAGTTGCTTTTATTAAATGAAGAGATGCAATTAAAACTCGAATTTCATTGTTACATATTTTCGCTTCTTCTCTATGGAACAAGCATACACGATCGACATAAATTATTTCATAAATACCGTATCCGAAATTGGGGTGCAGCATATTGTCGTAGAAATTTCGCTTGAAAGATTAATTAGATTCTTAAAAAATCTTCAAAATAAATCAGCAAATATTGACATTTAATTATGTGATAGACTCAAAAATGCGCCTAGATTGATTTAAAATTACATCATTATGCAACATTGGAAAAACACTCATTTTTATCATATAAATTAATCCAGCATACTACAATACTAAATATTAAATTAGTTTTTCTTTAAGGTACAAATCTTAACATCGTCCAGATGGAAATTTTAAGCACTAAGCTATCGCAACCTCTTGATGTCCAATTAACAGTTAACTGATCTATATATTCACCGTCGTAAAGATTTCACTATATGAGATTTCTTGTTACTCTTTTATGCGGAAAGTTACGTAAATTTCATTCTATAATATAAAGCCGACAAGAATGACTCATCCAAGTTTGTCATCATGATGTCTTAATACTCACATATTGCACATAATTTTCCTATATAAATGTCAATAAATCTGCAGGAAATAATCATAAAATATTCCTGAAGTTAATTTAATAATGTGTTGCGATTTTAATCCAGATTTATGGTTGTTGAGGTATAAATCATCAAATATTCGCTTCTTTATTCATTGCCATTTAAACACCAAAATTACACTATCATTATGACAAGATCTGTATTTTTAACACTGCATTAATTTACGTATTATTAAGTTTTTTTTAGTAAAGTTTATAACAATGAAGAGTAGACGATTTACATATTGCTTTAATGCTTGAGTTTCCTTAAAAATATCATCTTCTACCATATGTTTCTTAGCCTTATATATATTAAAGGTTTACGAACTCAGATTTTTTTTTTAAATTATGTTATTAAATAAAATACATTTACTATTTATATGTATAATAAAAATGTAAAATTTTGTCGTTGAATGTTATAAAGTCAAATTGAATTAATTTTCATTATGGACATCATGACATTGAATCCACCGTTTATCCTAAACCAATTTAAATTGATGAAATTTCTTATTTTTTTGTTATTATGGTTGATGATGATTGCCTTTGAGTTTGTTTTAATATTCCATAAAGATGATGAGTGTTTTAGTTCTTAGGGCTTCGTCAATTTAAATATTTAATACCTCCTTACAATCTTCCTTTACAAACTTCTATTAATTTTATTGCATATTTAATATCAAAGTGGTAAAATGAAATATTGTAGCATTAAAAAGTAATTTATATACTCGAAAATATAAAAAATCGGAAGAGGATGGGGTGATATTCTTTGCAAACAATGCGGTTCATAGTCGCCTGATTCATTCACAACATAGCGTCTTCGGAACATATATAACGAATGGCATAATAAAATAGGCAATAACAAATAATAAAATGTTACATGTGAATATATTAGCTTTGCAAATCGTTACAAGTATTCATACATGGACGATGAAAATATTTTATATGCAATGGATTTGAATATATTACCTTGGGCCGGTGGATCGTTTTGCAGGAAAATTTACATGCGTTTCGGGAACGGGCGGCACAATGTCTATCTTGGCTGTGAGGACATACGTCCACGACGATAAATAATATTGGGCATAACGACCCGAAACACGTACAGTCAATTCAATTGAAGAAAAACTCCTCGATTGGCGGTTTATTAATACTGAAATTGAATCGAAAAAGTTGATCGCTTATTGGGTCAAATGCATATTATAAACATATTAATAATATTTTTCATAAATCAATCCATTGATGAAGAACTTATGATAATAAATTGGTCCTACTTATTGAAGTTAATTCTGATTAATCTATATTTTTAAAGTGATTATTGATAATTTTAGACTACTGGTTGTACGAACATTTTGCACATATTTTTAAATTACGCTAGTTAATATATTTTTGTACAATTTATAAAATAGTGGCTTTCTTCTCAACAGATTGTTCTCGGTAGAGCCACTGCGTCTACGGTTGAAGGTAACATAAATATGGCTTGTTTCATCGAAGCAAATAAATATCTCCGTTGTGCAGCCAAAAATGCATATTTGACCCTTTAATACGACCTTAAAAAAACCTTCGAATACATTAAAAACCCCGTAGAACAATTCGGGAAAAATTAAAAAATCAACGACATTTCATATAAATCAAACAACGTCAGTTAAAACCGACGGAGCGATTTAAAAGGCACGTAATGAATTTGCTTTCACACACCTGTTATTGCCAAATAAGGACATTCGCATGGCTTTTACGACAATTTCATCCTGACAGCTGTCAAAACGCAACGGGGTGAAATAATTATTGTTTTTTAATGAGCCGGACGATGTCGTTGCGAAATATTCTTAATTAGACGTGTAAAAATGCTGTCAACATTTTCGGAATGCTAAATACTTGTCATTTCCAAATATGAGAAGAAATGAAAAATTGAAGCAAGTTCTTGCGACATCAGCTACGATTTTTATCCCGTAAAAGGAGACGGAATTTTATCAAAGTGGAGAAATTACGAGTATTATTGCGTATCGGTCCAGATTTAATGTTCTCATGGACGCGAAATGCTTTAAATACTATGAGGGCAACTTGCGTATAAAAAGTAATCGGGAGGTTTCATCTTTCACTTAACACAATAACAACCAAAAATATTTTCGCAATAAAAATAAAATTTCATGTCGATGCATGCAGCAATTCCATGAAATCATTTTCCAACAAATCAATCAATGTACATTTTATGATGACTGAAAAAATGATTTAACTCTACTAAAATAACGCATTATGCAATATATATATAGAGAGGGATGATATTGAATCCATTGGTTTTTATTTTTCAATTTTGAGATTGATTAATATATTATTTCTTAGGCATAGATGATTTTTATGTAGTAGGTTTCCATTGTATTTCACACGTGGTTAAGCTAAGATGAGATTATTTAAATAGAAATGTTTAAATGATACTTTAATGATTGTTGTAAATCAGTCACTCTTAAGCCCCTTACTTGATTTTATTAATCCTCTCAGTATTTATTTCTTTAGAACCATTAAATCGAACTAAATCTAAATCGAAACGATCGATCGACTAATTACATTTTTCATATATGCTTATAATAAATAAAACGAACCTCGTGCATCGAAGCCAAATGTTTTTACAGCATGATAATGCTCACCCCCATACGGTGAAAATAACGTGGAAAATTAAACAATTATTAATTTCCTTATTCTCTAAATATAGTTCCATCGGATTTCCATCTTTTTAGATCTATGCAGCATTATTTGGATGGGAAAAATTACAAAACAAACAGTGAGGTCAAAAATGAGCTTTTAGAATATTTTCGTTCAAATACTGTGATATTTTATGACAAACGCATTAAAATTTTTACAAATAGATGGAAAAAAAGTTATATCTAAATTTGCAAAAAATATTAAAATATAATTTGAAAATAATGATAATTTGCTATTTATTCATAAATCTTCTCCTATCTAAAAACATCCTATTCAAATAATCCTATATAACATTGTGAAAAACATGACATAAAAATCCCTTCTCTTGAAAAGAACTCGAAAGAAGAATGTTTATTTATAAGTTCAGTAATTGCAGTACTAATGATATTTTCTTCTAATTCTTAAGACGGATCTAATGACGAATTAAACATTCGGTTTATTTCAAAAACTTAATTATATTGTTTGTCATACTTATACATACCTTATGATGATTTTCTTTAAAATAATGTTCTAGTTTATTAGTCAAATTTAAACTCTTTTTATGTTTTTAGCATGAAGTTGTTTTACTTCATCAATTATTTAAATTATAACCAAATGGTCATATCATTAAATCCATTCCACCAAAACTGTATACAAGATTGATGGTTCAATTATATTCGACATCAGTTTAAGAATAAACATTCGAACGATATCTATGGGTATCAATTAATTAATGAAAGGTTAAAAAAAATGTGGTAATTTTTGAAATTAGATTATTGGTTTTCATCCGTTTTGAAAAATATCTGTACTCAAAAGAAAATCGATCAGCGTTACCATACGGACACATTAATTGTTGCAGGGTTAATATTTAATTAAATCATTATGAATTGGCTCGTTTGCATTAAAACAACATTGTATTTAATCGATTAACATCGGTACAAATTACAGCTTCTCTAAAGGAAGAATCAAGCGATTAACCTTCCCAATGTTAATGAATACGAGCAGCATTTAACTTTGAAATGATCAAGTCCCTTTTCAATAAGGCCATATTACAATCTTAATATAACTATATAGGATCATCGCTTCTAAAAACTCAAAGATATTATCATTAGATTATGCTCTCAAGGAGGATCAAGCTGGCGTAGACGGGTAAAAAACAAATAATGGCTCTTTTGATAGAAAAATGTAAAAGGTCTCGTAGCTTTTATGGGTGACAGTTTTTTCACGTATTTATGACACATATAAGAATATGTGGGGCCGGCTTGGAAGAAAGAAAGTTAAAGTTTTATAATACATATGTCTCATGGACCTGGACGTGATGAGAAAACATATTATCTCCCGTAACATATGGCATGAGTTTGTCGCGTTTCCCATTAAGGCATCGTCGGACATTAAAGAAACGGCCATACGCATATCCAGGCATACAGGGTGCTCTGTTTTTGTGACGTCTCATAACTCTATATTAAAAACAGAGACTCTTGGGACCCATTATGATCAAATTTATCGTGTATTGCCGAGGATGCATTAAATATGACCGAGGACAAGTGCAAACTGAATTGAAGCAAATTTGTCATGGCTTTTACACTTCACATCCATTTATATCTTTATGGGGAAAAAACTGCATAAAATCATAATATATATAAATGATGCATGCTTAATTAATTTGTATAGCTCAAACATCTTTCGGAGAATGCAGTGAATGGTTTATGTAGGTGCGTTCGAGAAGACACGAATTCGACCGCGAACATATTTTTTCTGCATTAATTACTCGTTATAAATTCAAAACGGAGTGCATTTCAAAGAGACGAAATATTTTTGTGCATTTAAGATAAATTATACGTGATATGCATAAAACTGCATATTTTTTCGTACGTGAATGTGCTTTTCACACGGGCGGTGCTTTTGATGCGAATTAGAGTTGTGCAGTCTGATTATGTACCATTTATGGGGTGTAGTTGCAACGTTTAAATAGAATATAAATTATTTCTGTAGAGTGTAGTGTTTGAGTAAACGCTCGAATACAAAGAAGATTTATAGGAAATTGTGTGCTGATAGCATTTTGAAAAATATCGCAACGAGGAAACGGGCTGAATGGATTAGATTTTGCACTGCGGTTGTGTAATATATCAATGAATGGTAATAAATATTCTTATACTAATGGTTCTTGCTGAATAGATTAAATACCGAATAACGATATTCAAAAGGAATTTAAACAGTGTAATAATTATTTTTCAGAATAAGAAAATTCGTGATTATCTTGTATAAAATATTTATAATTTTACTTAGGTTATTTATATAGAAATCCTATTGAAGTTTACATAATGCAACCATCGTATTAAAAATCAATATTCTGATGAAAATTCCATTAGAAGATAAACCACCTCCGATAAACGTTTATGGCACAATAAGAAGAATTTGTAAAACGGAAAGTCGCCCAATATATAATATGAATAACCTAAGTATTGTATATTGTATGTAGCATCATAAATCATTTGAATATGGAAAAAAAATTACACAAAATCATGAGAATTGCAATATTGATGAAGTTTGTCAAAGTGACCATGGATTAAGTTATTATTTAATCATTTTAAAAAATAATCTTAGGTATACCAATAAATAGTTTCAATGATTGCTTTATTTTATCGTTATTTATTTCATATCTAATACTAACTCAATGTCCTCAATGAGTTTTTCCATTGTGTGCGTAAAACGCAAAATCTACTCACAAGTTTGATTTTATTGTAAAATATAAATATGTCTGATTTTGTCAAAAATAATCAAAACCAACCTCATAATAACGAAATAAATTTGATAAATGATCTCTTCAGAATTGCACCAATTTAACGTTCAATCGCATCTAATAAATTACTCATCGTAATTTTTGAACATTGTTCTATTAGATTATCATATTTTTGATCTTTCATTTACTATATGTAACCTATGAGTGAACAAATTTGGAACAAAAATAATGAAAATTTCAGCACTGGCTCATAGAATTTGCTATATATCGAAGATAATTGGAAACCCCCACATAAAAAATATTTTCTTGGAATAGACTTCTATAGAGATCGGCTATATTCTTTATATATTATTCATATTCGTTCATATATCTTGAGAAGAAAAATAGCTTTTTGAGCAATTTATCTCAAAATGAATATATTTTATGAAAGAGATATTCAAAAATTGACAAATTGATGGAAAAGTATTACGTTGGAAAATGATTCAAGCATTACTAATAAAAAGCGGGAAAATTTAGTGTTATTGAAGAAAATGGGCTAAATTGTATGTAGCATAAGAAACATTTAGATTCGATTTAGCAATTCAGCTATGCAGATGATTGAAGAAGATATATTTATGTGAGCTTTTTCACTGACCATACAAATGTTTGTGATCTGTTTCCAAATGGGTTCTTTGACCACGGGTTGAATCATTCGAAGGATTTCCTCTTCGCCAAAGACAAACACGTCGATTTCCGTTTGTTTACCATGTTATGGAATCCATAGGCTACACACCTGGATCGTAAGGTGACGATTAAATAAATCCATCGCATTGGTTGGGTGAGTTGCCGAGTTGCTGGCGCAGGCGTCTGCAAGGTGACACGTCGCTGCAGCGGCGGCAGATCTTATCTCAGAAGCAGCTCTCTACTTGACACCTACACGCACGTTTCCATTAATCGCTGTGCCGAATTGCCAAAGGAAGTCCTTAGACGCATCCTCGTCTTCGGCTTCAACTATCGTAGTTAGCCTGAGCTTTCAAATCGCGCCATCGATTATCTCGCTTCGCTTAAAGCAATCGAGCATTGAGGTTAAATCCAGCCAAGATGAACTTTCTTCCCAACAGAAAAATATGGATTCGGAGAAAAGTTAATGGGGGGTCGCTTCTACATCAAAACTACCCGCACGTCTGCTGAAAAAGTGGCACGTGTCACGGTTAAGTCCGTGGGATGAATACGAGATAACTACGAATAACATCGTGAATAAGTCGAGCTTATCTTCATCCATAGAACAATTACCGGATGAACCATTAATTCATATTCAAGGTTAAATTAACATGTGAGAATTTTCCTTAATTATACATCTGTTGGGAAATATTTGAGTTATCCTATCGATCCATCTTGAAATTTGTTTCCCCTTTCGACGCGTTCATATCCTTCGATTGTGATTCCTTCGACAAATTCTCAGTATGAAAAGTGACTACGTTCATAAATCATAATGGAATACTAATTTTTTAAAGAAATTAAAATTCAGTATACTTGTGTTGTTTCTTTTTGAATATATACGTACAATCCCAAAATGAATCTATTAAAATATATCATTCATACGAGACAGATTTATTTATCAGAAAGCAGCGGATTATCTCACTGTGTTTTTCAGCTGTATTTTAACGCATTGCTAATATTTCACCTGCAAGCGGAATGTTTTCTAAAATAAAATTTCATACGTTCTTTTTATTTCATTGGCGAATTAAAAAATGTTGTAATTACAAATTTGTAATTTTATTTTAAATACTAACCAGATTATAAGTGGATGATTTTTAACTTTCTTCAATATAATCAATTTACAATAGATAAGCAAAATTAAAATAACGTGAATTTGATGAAGTGAAAGATCAATTCAATTTTTGCGTTTTATTATTGATAGTTTTTACAATTTTTTTTTCTGTACCTTCTATGGACTACATTACCGATTAAAATAGAAAAGTTTTCACAGCATTGATCTAAATGATAATTGCAATTGAATGAAAGTAATGATAATTGAACACATTTGAATTTAATGATATAAAAGTAAGCATAGAAGTAATATTATTGATATATTTAGGATGTGTTTTACAATATCTGCACTATTGCCAAAATGTCGTTTTATAACATAAAGAAAAATAATTTCATACATTTTGATATTTAGAGAATAAATTATAAATTTTAAAAAAAATTAAATGGTTTTGCAATTCTGTTTTAGAAAATGTTGATCAAATATTAGATAATATTCAGAAATAGCCACACATATCTATATTTAAATTATTTTTTTAAATTTATATTCCTTTTGCTATCACAAAGAGCTTTGTTAGATATTTTAAATCGAGACGGTTAAATTTGACTATTTTTTTGATATATCGTCGTCTAATTTCAAAATAATGTGTGAACACGATTTAAAATACAACGAAGATATTATAGAGATTGTACAAAACGTGATGAAGTCAGAACATTTTAGTGGTTTTAATAAGCCTTTAATTTTAGATCCCATAATTTAAGTTCTTTATTTAGACGTACTAAATCTTCATTGTCAGTTCAAGTTGTTAAAATGAATCGATAGCGCATATTCAGGTATCGCATCTTAGCCTCATTCGATCTTGATCACACTCTATCCTTATCAGAGTTCATAGTTCGTGACCATAGTTAATTTTAATTGGTCAAAGATCTACCTCCAACCAAACTGTAAAAGTTCTAAACCACCGAACGAAAACGATTGTTAACGAGAGAAACAATCCTGTTAAGTATCTTCAATTCTGTTCGACGATAAATCGTAGTTCGGCCGAATGCACTGCAAGGAACAATTAAAATAAAATAATGTTCCTCGGCGCAAAGAATATAAAGAGATGGCTTGCGAAAAGGGTTGAACCGCTTGGATTGCATCGGCTGATATTGCACCTAATTAAAATGCATTCCGGCGGAGCAGTTAGTTAGGTGCGCTGACAAAGCAGAGGTACACGTGTCGACACGCACAGCCTCCGCCGGGTGTCGAACTTGCCACCTCAAGACTGTTAATTAACACACCTCGCAGCGCAACCACAACAACCGCTATCTCTTTTCTGGAAATCTAGTTTTTCACTGAAGCCGACTCAAATAGCGAATAGCGTCCGATGCACCACTATTTGAGATTAGCGATGCTAAAATATACCAACGTCCATTCTAATGTAAAGCCATTATTTCCTTTTGTCTTTCCTTGAGTCTTTATTTTTTTTTCTAGCTATAATAGTCAATAGATCGAAGCAAAATCTGGAGATTAGACTTTAAACATAAGATTTCATGTGGGCTCCTTGGAAACAATTTAATACCATAAAAGCTATGAGATCCATCGACAAAATGTGGAATAAAGTTATCCAGTCGCGTGTTTGGAAAAAGTTGTTCTGGGAAATTGTTTACGATCGAATCAATTATAAAAATTATATTGAAAATATTACCAAGGAGATTAGTCTTTAAACCATTTTCGGAGACTTTGTAGATGTCCATATAGATGATATTCAATATTTGCTTAAATGACACGACGAGCCCTTAAGCAACGAAGAGCTGCAAAATGTCCTTTCTTTTCAAAGCAAACAATGCATGGATTTTTTAGAAAAAACGTCGAAAATTAGGATCGAATAAATTAAGCAAAACGTGCTTGTAATATCTTATTTGGCAATTGTTGTCAAGTTTTATCTAACAAGCGTAGACAGGCTAAGCAAGAAACACTACAACTTTGTAAAGCAGAACCAAGTTATTAATTAATCTTTCCCCTTAATTGTGACCTTCGTCAGAATGTATTTACACTAACTGTCAATTTACACATTTGACGACAAATGATCAATTAAATATTAATTTCAGTAATAAACATCAGTGAACATTCATGTTCAAAAAAATAATATACGTTTACAACAGCAAATGCATTCATATTGTATGATTCGAGACACTAACTTAACTATTGCACTTTTTGCCTGTCTACTTTAGGCAGATTGTAAACATCAATTTGTGTATGACATTTAACAAATAAGATGATTAAATTATATTTTAATCATCTTATTTGTTGTTAAAGTGAAATTGATTACCAAAAATTTAATAAAACATAAAATTGCAAGCTTTTAAAAATAAAATCTATTTTCATTATAGATTTCCCATTAACTTTCCTCATTTATCTCAATTAGAAAAAATACAATCTATGAAAAAGTAAAGGTATTAATATTTTTCTTTAATATTTAAACAATTGTTGTAAATCAGTCACTCATAAAGAATTATTGATCAATTGAAAATTTAATATCTTCCGATTTTCCAAAAACTATTAGTATGATGAAGTTTTTTTTCCATAACTTGGTATTGTACCAAGTTCAAAAATTAACCAACTATAGCATCATTTGGTTCATATGTTAATTAATCAAATTTAAAAAATCTTTGGCAGTAATTTTAAGATTTGTTTGCAAAATCCTTTAGGATAATAAACAGCAAATCTCAATTGATTAAGTTTGTTAAGCTTTAAAAAATACTATAATCTCCTAAATTTGTTGGTATGGTGATTTTTTTACGCAAACTGTGTTTGAACCCATTTTTTTAATTATGAGAGCTCAAAAACTAGCATATTATAGTAACATTTACGTAACATTAGCAAAATATAATATACAATAATTAAAATTAAAACATAACGGCTGAAAGATTAACTGGATTTAAATCGTTTAAAAATGATCATTCAAAATAACTTGAATGTCTGTCTCTTATTAAGTAATTAAGTAATTTTGTCAATCAGCATATAAAAATTTAAATATATTTTGTCAACCATATCAATACTTATTTATGAATATTTAAAATAAGAGTGATTATTTACTGAAAAAAAAATCAGCAATATCAGTTGAAGAACATTATGTTATTCAGTATATGGAATTGTGTAAGTCTTATAATGTGCATTGATAAAAATACAATTTTATGAACCAAGGATCCAATTATTAAATTAACGTATGATATTGTATACGTTTACCAATTTTAAAGGGAATTTCTGTTTTTTTCATGGAAAAAAAATTGAAATGTTTAATTATTTAACAGAAAAATGATAAGAATCGAATAGTAATGGTCGCTCAATTTTTCACGAATATTTTTAATATGTGTTTTTCGAAGGAATCGATACGATGATCTGATGAAAAGGAGGAAATCTTGCACGGGTGGCATTTCATTAGCATAAAAACGTTTTTTTATTCGGCCGATCCTGTTCTGTAACTGAGGCTGTCAATATTTAAGAAGATGCGATTTTGTGTTACATCTTTGCAGTCGATTGACTTAATTGGATGGACTGTTCAATTGATTTTTTGATCGTATTAAAATCATAATATATTGAGATTTTATTGGCTGAAAAATTAAAATTTGCGCGTATTCCACTGACGGTCTTGGCTTTATTTCGCAGCGTAGCGGAAAAGTCTCCCACGCTTTTATGGGCTACCCCATGCGAAGAACCATTCAATTCGTATGTAATGTTTTCAACGCACAAGAATAAACGATGGCACGAGAATCTGCTGTATAATAATTATTTTCAGAATAAATTTCCCGCAAAATAAAAAGGCGAATTATCGTGAAGAATATATGAATGTTTTGATTTAAATATATAGTTGCATGCATCGCTGTATTATCCATTAATCTTGTTTATTGTACATATTTTCTTTCACAGGCAACATGGCGAGTTTCCCCACTCGGCCAGTTCGTGATAGATAATTCAAGCAGATATAATACACCTTGTTAAGGTTCTGCGAACCAACCGAAAGGGACTCGGAGGGATCTCCTGAGAGATTTGGCGAGGTGATCCGTTGGCAGAAGTTACGAGCTATGGCGAGCCAGCCGCCGGGACTCGAACCCGGACCCTTTAATCTAATTTGATCCCGTAACGTGTAATTTGCGATAGGTGAACAGCTTGGTCAGAGCGACCATCCCTTAGGCCATTTATGGAAATAATAAAATAAATATGAATATGATGCTCGGGGACGTCGAACCCGACATTAAAACGGACCCTTGCGATTAAAACTCAAATCGTTGAACATCTTATTTGCTCAAAATTATGAGCTTTCATTCTTACTCATTTAAATTTTACAATTCAGAATTGATGAATAATTTTATAATGTATATCATATATATGAAATTACGTTTATTAAATATGTTTTCATATAAGAATATGTATGTGAAATGTTACTAGCCGTCTGAATTTAATTTCGACATTTTCTTTTTTAGGGTGGAATATCCATTATCAAACGTAAACGATTTCCATAGGAGGCCTTTCAAAGGTGGTGAAGTTAAGATAGAATAATGAGACGATTGATTTCAAATATTACTACTTCCATTCAGTAGTCCCTTTTTTGTTTTACTGTATTTTATTATAATTTTCTTTTACTATATTGCTTTATAATTTCCATGATTGGATACATACAAACCTTATAGAAGATTTTTATAGTAATTAAAGGTTATTATATGATAAATTTCAACTACCCTTTAGTTTTCAATCACAACATACAATATCTTATGTATGTTTTACATTTTAACGCATAAAAATATTCTCTTAAAAGGACTGTCTTCAAGATCACCAATCACCAACAATTGTGTATTCGAAAGATTACGAATACATTAAAATACAATTTTATGGCATTGAAAATAGCTGAAACATTTCCCACAAATTTGATATATGCAACTGAATCCGAATCTATTGAGATTTGATTTTATTTTCTTGAAAATGTAAGCAAATATAATTTATGACCGTCTTAATTCATTGACCTTAATATGCTAATTGGGATCGTATAAAAATAATAAATTCAAATTCTGTTTAATATACATGGCCATAAATTTCCAAGATGATATCATGTCGAAATACGCCCTTGGTTTTTCACAATTAATATTACAGTAATATATCTTATTAAATTTGTGGTTGTCCAAAGGACATAATAACACTATGAATTCCGGCTATATTTTACATGTCTTGAATATTTCTCAATCTAATCGGATTTGGAAAATATAAATTTAAAACAATGATTATGAATAAACGGTTTTTCAATACTTCCAAAACATTTACGAAGTCATACCCAACTAGATATGTATAAAATGGATGGTTTGGTTGTGATCCTTATCCTTGAATAATTGTATAAAAAGCTCTAGTTCTGCAATAGATCGCTTGTGGCTGCGATATGATGATGGTGATATCTTATTGTTGAAACAACATTTGCTCATGGAATAGGAGGACATTGTATTTAGTCAAACTGAAGAGGTGGTTGGTATTAAAGATACACGGTAGCAAAATAGGGATTGTCAACTTTATAATTATAGGATGTAAAAAGATGATTTATTAAAGAACTTGGATTCGTTCTCATAGCATTACTTACGTTTTTGACGTCTCTGATGGATTATTTTGGCTGGAAAAAAGATGTGGATGCATATGATTTTTTTAATAGAATTTGGTATGCATTTTTTATACTTAGGAATAAAGTGGTATGAGTTAATTCTTTAAATAAAAAATAGTTAACATTGCACATAGCTCCGGCATTCCTAATCGGTGGATAACCGGTCGGTCGGGTCCCACACGGATGCCTTCGCATTAACTTTTAACAACAAGGCGCATAATGTCCCGAAATGCCTAATAATAATCATTTGACCCTCACGCGCGGTTGCCGAGACAAAAATTATCGTGTTTAGGAGGTATTTACTCCCGCCCCGAATAATTTCATATGAATTATCCAGCCCTTTCATCTTGTGCTGGACCGAAATCTTCCAAACCTCGAATCAGTCATCCATGAGCTCAGTGGAGAACAATCGCGAAGATTTGAATTTAATCGTACTTATCTATAACATGTGACTGAATTGATGGCAACGAATATGTTAAAATTACCTTTGAGTTGTAGTCATGTTTGATTTTAATTTTGCTATCGCATAGCTTTTGATTATATGCAACATTAATAACGTAATATGATAGTATCTCACCGCGTAACATATGTTTATTTTAATACCCATGTGTTATGTTAATAAATTCGCATATATTCTTGGCTAAAAATGCTGCAATTCTTATGTGCTTGATATTTAAAAAAAATCTAAACGAATTCATCTTAATGACGAGACTTTTATGTGGCATCAACATCATCGTATATTCTTGTTAAATGCTGGAAGAAAGTAAAGCTTGTTGTTATTCATAAGGAAAAAAATATTTTTTTGTCGATAATAAATATCACGCAGCGCCAATGGCTATAATATAAAATTATAATGTCCTATCGAAATGTGTGCTTATAGTCGATTATTGTTATAAAATTTTTATCACATATAATCATCCTTAAGCACCATACTATTATAATCTGATCGATTAAGATTTATGAGATTCTTCACGTGTTTGATCCGATAGATATTGTGTAAATACACTAACAAGATAAGCCTCTTTATGCATACATATAAACGTGCACAAAATACATATTTTGATACAAATATTGATTGATAAATTAATGCGAAAATTCTACGATAGTATCCTCGACTCGTACTCATTTACCACCATGTGAATCCTTACTTGAATACATCATCAAAAAGCTGCACGAGAACAACGCGTACGATTGCATGATTTATGCTCCGAAAAACGTATTATTAAGCTTATTTATATGCGTAATAATTCAATGCTTAAAAATTCATTATAAACCCCCCTTTGGAAAATTTTGTATCGTTTAATATGAAAAAAACCGAACCTCATTGTTTTCATTCAGAATCGAGATTTCACACGATAAACTTGCAAACTGTCCGATAAGAATCTGTTTGAGGTGTGAAAAATTAACTGATTAATAAAACTTCATTCGTCTTGTCCGCATCTGCCCTTTCTTTGCGTCGTGGTTGCCTTTCTTCGTTCACCAACTGTCCGTACTCCTGGCCTTAGGGTGTGAAACGCCCACCTTTCTTATCTTGCCACACATCTTCATCATCACATATTCCCCGGAACGTTGCATGACTAAGCATCCTCAAACTGTATAATAGATAAATTTAATTAAAATTTGTTCCAGTCAATATTTTTTACTAACCAAACAACCCTTTCATGAATATAATGCTTGCCATTTAATCATGATCACTTTATATTAAACGTAGACATTAATAACGTACTAACTAGCATATAAATAATCAACTCTTCAAATAACACTGAGAAAGCCTATAATCATTATTTAAAAAATCTTCAATGCGTTTTGAAAGACAGCTCATGCTGATGTCATACCATCAATTTATGCTGATGATATGATAATATTTGCTGAAAACTTTGACGATATTTATACATACATCCCAGGATTAAAATGAATAAAAGCTCGAAGACTGAATGAAGATGAATATCATCAATAAGCTTCTTTTATAAATCCGACAATCATGAAATTGGATTGAAAAAGTAAAATAGTTCAAATTCTTAACTAGATTATTAGACCAAGAATTTTTACGAAAATGTTCATCATTAGACTAGACCAAATAATACAAATTTATTTTGATGAAGATTGAATATTTAAGATTAATACAGGTGCAATAACGAAACTACCTTATTTTAAAAATTAATAACACAAACAGTATAGAAGATATCAGTTTAATTGAGGCTCTAAGGCGATCACGCGATCTTCTCTCGTCTATTGCATGATTATTTTTAAATCTATATGAAAAAAAACATTAGATCTTCTATTTTTGAATGAGTTTCATTTTACTTTTTTTTAAAAAATAATCATTGCTTCAGAATTTACATTTCAAATAAGGAAGTTTCCCTGCCGCACTGTGTATTAGCTTTTTTTAATGTGGCTTTGCAGGTATATATTTAAAGTGTCATGGACTAAAAATATGTATTAATAAATGGATTTTCTTCAATGAAGAAACCAATGAGACCGTGGATGAAGATGACCAGACATTGCTATGCGATTGAATATGTGGAAAATATACTTGAAATAGATTGGTAAAATAGTTTATATTATACTATTGGAATAGTTGATAGCACAAATAAATCAAATCTTCTTATCGACAATTATTAACTAAGATTTTTACCAGCAACTAATCAATGAAGAATATGATAATTTCTTTAATCCTTGTGTCAATGAAATATTTAATGTCCTCCCATCAATGAAACAGGTAAACAAAATTTTGCACGAAATATACGAATCTGGTTTTTACAGACATATGGTTAGAAAACATTTTCTGCAGCACAGTCAAAAGCAAAATATAGGTTTTTCCAAACATATGACGCAAAAAGGATTTCGTACGATGCATGTGAAAAATCAGGTCATCGTAAGAAATATAATAAATAATTTTATGGAGCGAAAGAGTTAAACTTTTTTTACAGAGCATAAAAAAACGTGATATCCTGTACAAATCCTATGAAAAAAAAATCTAGGTCTGGCCAAACCTATTTTATTTGCTCTAGGTACAAACAAATGTACTTTTTTCTTGAAATACAAGTACCTCAATATTTTTTTAAATTTCAAATTCTATAAAGCCCTTAAAATGACAAACTCATGGAGATTTGGTAAAATCTATACATATCTACTATTAAAAAAAACTCATTGATATTGTCTTAAAAATATTTTAAATAGGTATCCATTAATGTTTACTTTATATTATATAGGCTTAAGTTATATAAAATAATTGAAAGAAGAATGTATTAAGCCACAAGAATTGAAGCTATTTAGCAAATATTATGGTATCGATTTTAAATCAACATTTTAACCGTTTTAAGTCAACACTATGTCACCAAATGGATTTTGACTTCCACTCATATGTTGACATTATGATGCAAAATTTTTAAATTCGTGCATACACCATATATTACGTTCTATACATTATTATTTTTTAAATTATTGTTGCATTTTGAATTTCGAATTTAAAGCCTGAAAACCCCGCAAAATTTATTACAAGCTGGAAAAAAAAATACGTTGGGAAAGAGTTAATTTACGATTCATAAGTTCATTGGATGATCAGGCAACGTTAGTGTTTTAACCCTTTATTTAGAAAAATAATCCGAATTTTCAATGTCCAAAAAAATTAAAGCCCACGTAAAATATTCTTCGTGTCGATATTCTTCATTTTTATGCGACGATAAATAAATTCATAAAACACCGGCATCCACCGTTCGACAAACTTAATAAGATCGTGATATGCACGAAGCAAAGAACGTACCCTTGTTAAATTATTATAATATGTAGAAAAACAGTATAATATCATGGTTGATATTGGTTTTTATGGCTTGTTCTCAACTAGTTTAGAGCGCCTTCGGCTGGAAATATTGACGATTTTTTTTTGTATTCTTTCGTATTAATACATTTTTTCCATGCGTTTACTCTTATGCGCTATCTTTATTTCCTAAGAGATAGAAGGCGAATGTTACTTAACGCCTTTTATGTCGAGGAATATCGCCATTGTTGTAAAAGAGCACATTTCGAACGGATAATTTGAATATTGGGCACGATGTCCATTGTGAGAGGCGCCGTTATCAGTGAAATATTACAATAAAATGATTATACGTCTTATAGGGCAACACTGATGTTGGCTTAATTTTAATGCTCGAAATAAATCACGCTTATATTTTATTTAAATAAAACATATTAATGTTGGAGATGTGTCAAAAGTTCATTGACCCGCGTTTGGATGTTCGTTTGTTTATTTTAGCGCAAAAAATGAAATGGATCATTTGAATTTTGTAATACATACTTAATAAAGCACGTCGAGATTCGGCCAATCGGCGCTCGCTTGGCTCCGCCCTCCGCCGAGATGGACCAATGGCGGCGGGGCGCGATTATGGGAATAAGCAGCCAGCAATTGTTCCGATTGTAGTTTATTGTATTGTGGTACATAAATAGCATGCATTAAGTAGGGATTGTATCGAACGAGATAGATTAGTGTTATGCAGCAATTTACAACAAGCCACCACCGTGGTGACATTGGCAAACCAACTACAATACACCTAAAAAATAATTATTTAAACATGCAATCTGCATATTTAAAATACGTCGCATGAGCATATGATTCAAATCATTCTAAATAAACCTTTTACATGTTTATAGATGACATTTACAAATAAAATCGTCGTTTGTCTCGAGCCTTTTCGCTCACCTGTCCACTTATTGTCGTCAATCCACGAAGACATCAATCTTCGGATCCATCCACTGCTCCGGATCTGGTAGGTGCTTTTCCCTAAACGCCAACACGATAAACAAATGAAATCCAGAAGAAAAAATACAATTAACTTAGGGGACACAATGGTTTTGTCTTCGAGGAAGAACAAAAAAAAAAACACCACGACAAAATCGTACACATCTATCATTCTCATCGTGGAATTCAAACAACAAATGACATCCTGTACACGATAGAGAAATGATCTTTAAATGTAGAATACTGAAGAGCTCGATTCGCCTGACTTTTTTAAAATTTAAGCTTATATCGTGTTCTCCGAAAAAAAGAATCTTACGGACAGAGATGCTCAACAATTAACGGTGGATATTTTTTACAATATCTTCCGCGTCCTTGCGAGATAAGCATCTTTGAAGACATCATCGTGTTAATAAAATCCCATGTTTTGTTGAACTTCAACATTTTTCTGATTCAGTAACCAAAAAACAGCTGCATAATATTATTATACTATTATACAAATATATTTAATATTTATAAGCAAATCAAATTTATTAACACTAAATGATGTGCTTAAATATTAATTAGCCAGATTGAATGATACCAATTTAATTTGTCAATTTTCCGATGATTTTTGATTATATTTACGCTTATTCAAAATATATTTTCTTCTGTTCATCGGGAAGTTTTTGCAATTTTAAGATTAATGAAGAAATGATTAAGACTTACTAAATAAATAAAGGTGATCATTATATTATAATCTCCATAGGAGATTTTACTAGTGAAAGGATTTAATGTGGTGGTTTTTCGTCGCCTTCTACACGTGGTAAAACAGGATAGGATTATTTGGAAAGGTAGGAGAAGAGGGAATCTATGAGTGAGTAGCGTAATTATCATTATATATAAATTGTAATTTAATTTTTGTTGTAAATTTAATCACTAACTCATGGGCATCCATGTACGACTTTATTAATCGCCTCAGCATTTACTTTTTCAAATCCAGGAAATCAGGGTAAACCTGGATTGAGACGATCGATCAGAAATATTAATATTTCCGATCTCCAAAATTTGTTGGTACGGTGAAATTTTTTTCCACAATCTGGATTTGAACCCAAACCTTTATAATAAGTGTCCAGGATCTAATCCACTATACCAACACTTTAGAAAAAACCTGAATAGCATACATATTTTTTCCCCACATAAGCAGAATGATTATGGTTGATCATCCTTAATGTATGCATTTTTATGTTAAAATTTTCATTGGGTGCTTATTTGTTACCATGAAAATATCATCACTGTGTGGACGCATTTTTTGTTGGAATATAGCTTATATGATCGGTGTTTACATTTCATTAGTCGAACTCATTTAGTTCGCGGTCCCCACATTCGATCCTCCTTATCTTAAAACAACCCAAAACCTTTGTCTTTTATAATTGACATTTTTTCTGTTACTACTAATCTCGTATACAGAATATCCCAAATAGCTAAGGCCGGTCGGCTCCAAACGGTCTTAAGGATGCTGCTCCGTCCGGCGACATACGTCGTGTGGGCTGCAGCGTCCAGAGTTGTTAAAAAAATTGTCAACCTGTTGGAACACGGGTCACGGAGCGTTCCTCGAATTTGAGATCATCGGCGAAGATATCGACCGTAATAGGTGTATGTTAGAAATTTTTACGTCCTCTGTACAATTCAAGTCCTTCTGACGTCGTCAGCATTCTCGATGGCGTGTCCTCGGTGAATCTGGCGAATTCTCGGTATTGCCGACTGGAAGAAGACATAAAATTCAGGACGTCTCGTTTAATATCCTGTATCAATATTCAAAATTTCTTCGTACGGCTACTTAAGTATTCACGCGCTCCAAGGCGAAGATTTTCACAGCAACGATTGATTGGCGGATTTCCGTTAACCCTGAGCTTAAAAGCTATTGTTTATATCACAATAGAGCTTAAGATTTTCATGATGAAAATATGTACCACCATATTCCCGATATATTGAGTCTATTTAAATTCAAAATGAATCAGAATTATTTTCATTTTCCGTGTTGTCTCCTTCGAGACGACAGATTTTTTGTTTGGTTCCGTGTGCCTTTTTAAATCCGACTATATTAACCCTTTTACAACGGATGAAATTTACCATGGATAATTTTTGAATTAAGTCAAAAAATCGACACGATAATATGCTTAAAAATATCCATGTATACATATAAATATAACATGCTATACTGAATTATACGTAATAACATTATAATATAATCTTAATGCGCTCAATAAAAATTATTTTTAAAATAGTTTAAAAATGGTTTCAAATGTAAATATTTCCAAAAATAATGGTTACTATAATTATTTTGCTTTGATCATAGTTATTTGATACCATTTTGAAAAAAAAAAATGGGTTACGTTATTTTTTTTTTGTTGTGATCAACACCTAATCAATATATAATATGTTATGTAAAGGATCGTACAATGTATGGCGAATATAATCGATAATTAACAATTTTCAGGTCTATCTCTGTGGTTTTTCCTTATGTATCACTTACTTTATACATCCCTAAATTATTATAATAAAAATACATCTCCGAATTAAGTCTTTCTTCGTTTTGCTGAATTATTCACAATATCATCTATAGTAAATTCAGTTTGAAGGCAGTGGAGAATTTATGCAAAATTCAAATATCCGATATATAAATCTAAATCAATTAAATTGAGATGTTTTCATTCGAGGTAATCCCTCGATGTTTCTACTATCATTATTAAATTTAATAATCTATGGCAATTGTCAAGCTTTACAACATCCCAAGAAATATCGCCAATTCTCTATGTAGCAACAATATTAACTATCGATTGATCGATAAGCAAAAATAGCAATCAAATAAGATAATTCATTTTATTTAGCAATGATTTTGCCTACATTATATGTTTGTTAAAAACGACTAAAAACCAAAAGTTCCTGATCGAGGATCAAAATTATTATCTTCTAATGAATTTCTTCATGAACGCTCATTCAAATGGATTAAAAATGGGGTGAAATTATTCATTTAATATTCATAAATGTGCATATCTGATTTCAGGTCATCTCATTCATGCGAATGCATTGACGTAAAAAGCAGTGGAATGTTGAAGACTCTTCTGCTTCAGGATACGACTGTTATTTAAATGTAAAATAAATGTAAATCCTAGGGTCATATCTGGTTAGACCCAAAGATCGAGTTCTAGACGATCTAAATTGACAGTATTTCGTGGGGTCCCGTGAATTAAATTTTCACTCAATTATCTTTATAAATCACCTGTCCGAATATATGTTTTTTTCTTCTGACCTATTCCGTTTTTTCCTCAGCAAGGTATTTTTATCTCTTGTTTTTTCACCTAACTCCCGGACTAACTGAATTGGGAGTGACATTTTGATTTAATAACTATGGTGTGTTTGAGAGGTTTTTTTTGGTGTTGAACTTTTAGTGTGTGTTTTATTTTTGGGGATCATTATCTACAATGTCGTCCTTAAAGAGCGTTATTTGTTTTTGTGTAGCTGTTGAATGCTGCGTGACAGCTTTTTTGACGACAATAAGCTTCCATAATTGGCTTGAATTATTATATTAGCGGGTGAGCTTTTATAATTGACTTGAATTACGATCGAAATGCAACCATTGCCGGTTTTGTCCGAGTAAAAAAGCATCGCGAAGCGTTTGAATTGATTTCGTCTAAGAACATGAATCTAGGATTGACTTTCAAAGCACGCCATACAAACTCATGTTTATATCATATAATCTGAGCAGGTGTATGGTTGGTCTTATTACTCCTCGCACATTATTTTTTATTCGTTTTATATGAGCTAGTATAAGATTTCGTATCGTCAATATGTTATGCACATTTCGTTATGGTCACGACTTTGTTAAATGCCCTCAGGAGTATATGGTCTACCACGAAATTCACGCAATGCCTTATATCTACACTGATAAATTTAATAAAAAGCACATATTTTATAAATATCGCATGATACTACGTAATACAGTCTAGATGCTTTAAAGAATTTACTCGTAGCATAAGATTAATTGAACGTTCACCATTTTTGATGTGGAAGTTGCTAATTGGATTTTCATACAACATTCGTATTAATAAAAGACCACCAGTGAGATATGGTCACACTTATAAGTCTAGCTTATAGGTGGTCTATTATATTAGCAGATAAGATATCTAAAAATCAAGATAAACCGGTCTTATCTTGTATATCTGCATTCGAAATGAAGAAAGTAACATTCGCGAAACAATATGCAATAATTAAAAAAAAATATCATAGTGGTATTTTTTTAGACTTATATGTATGGCATAATTTCGATCATCCCTTATTTCATAAATTTAATAATTATTTTTCACAGCCCGCTAAGATTATAACTGACAGATTTCATTCCGATCCGGGGCCACTCTCTCGCAATTTATTATATTAATAGTGGCCGCTTGTTAGACGTGTGTACTCTTGTACCTGCGTTTATTTATTCCAGCACACCAGTCGTATATATCCAGACTACCTGTTCGGATATTACTCCGTGGTCCACCGAGTGCCTGATCACGAAACTGATTTCATGAATCTATTAATGAAATGACACAGGAGGACATTCCTGGAAAAACCAGACACACACAACAACGAAATCCAACGCACGATCAGATTTAAATTTATATCAAACGCAATTCAAAATAAATTCGAATTCAACTTTAATTGCCATAATATCGACGTAGTATTAATTAAGAAATATTTCATTTGTGATCCTCAAAGTTATGTTTATATTGTATAATAATTTCAACGATTCTATACCCAATGAAATCCGTGTATTAATGGCCTATTATAATATTTTTCCTAGCTGCATGAATAAATCAGTATGGATTAAATGGAGTAGTGGTTTAGATACTCAGACGCGATGGGAGCGAGTTCGATCCTCGGTTAGGGACATCTGCTGCCCGATTCCGAGAAATATGTTTGTTCGGGCGATATCATTTCTGGGCGCATACCAGAAACGGTAGTCGAGTGGTTAACGTGACCATTTACTACATATCGCAGAATAGAGTTCTTAAACAGTTACCAAATAATGATGAAATAAATATATTAATTATTTAAACGATAAATATGATTATCAATGCTCTTACGCGTGGGATCTGTAATACTATGAATATACAAAAAATGCAAGTAAAAATTTCATGTTTACTAATGTTATTAGAACGAAATATCTACGCTTATAGCAGCAAGCTCAAATTTGAAGTAGAAATAAATAAATTAAGGAAAAGGAGCATTCAATTTATTCACACAATCAATTGGCAATAAGTTATGATAATAAAGATGAAGAAATCAATCTATTGACCCTATAAGATTTCTTTATTTAGAATATTAAATACAAGACAGGTTTAAATAAATTCACCATTCATTTTATATGATTGCTTGGGTTTATTGGCCTACACGAGTCAGAAAACTAGAGTATAAATATCAAGTTAGTGCAAAAGTTCGTGCAAATTTTTGAGAAAATTTTAAATAGCTTAAATAAAACGCAATTTAACATTTTAATTAACGATATATTTTCCTCTACTATCTATAATTTTTCACTATCTTACAGGTAGCTTTTTCATTTCATTGCTGTAAATGACATTGGTTTTGATGAAAAAAAAGCTTGAAAGTCCATTTTGTATATCCTGTTTAGAATGTAACTTTTTCCCTAATAAAAAAATTGTAAGGAACGAAATAAGAGAAAATCACTTGGGGTAATGTCCGGGGAGTAATCAAGATGCGGCAAAAACACCAAATTAAATCCACTAATTTTTTACAGCGTTGTTTGAGTCGTATGCGGTCTAGCGTTATCATGATGAAACAATACTTTCTTGATATTAACCAATTGCGGATGTTATTTAACCAATTCTAAGTTTAAACGACACTGTAAACATCTACATTAATGGTTTGATTTGGTTCTAACAGTTCATAATAAATCATGTCATACATATCCCACCAAACACTTAATTCTTTGAGGCACAGGATTTTTAGGGAAAAAAGTACCCAGTTACACAGAAATTAAAAAAAACACATTTCATAGCACTGTGCCCCAAAAAGTTAAAAGTTCCTCTTTAGGATGTAACGACACCTTTGCTGTTGGAATTGGCTGCTTATCTTTATCTGTCTACTATATTTTTCTTATGGCGCTATGATAAATAATCCATTTTTTGTCCCCTGTTACCAAACATTCTAAAAATGACGCTTCGAAGCGCTATAAAAGGGAAGTGCAAATGTTTATTCGTTGCTGGAAATAGTTCATGCGGTATTCACTTTTCAACCTTGGATACTTTCTCAATCTCCTTTAAATGACGAAAGACTGTTCCTTAAGTTAAATCTATCCTTTCTGCAATCTGATCCACTGTTAATTGTAGCTTTAACACTTAAGAACGTCGTTATCAAAATTAACAGGACGTCCTGAATGGGGTTCATCATAAATGCTGCTTTCTGCAACTTTAAATTTTTTAAACCCTTTTTTGGGTAGTCATGTACACAGTATGTTCATCATGTACACTACTAATTTTTATTGCAGCAAATCTGGCAAATTCGTCACACGAAAATAAAAAATATAACATAGCTCGTTTGTAACGATAAGATTATCGATACTCATTTTCTATGGGTACTAATATGCGTCTGTTGTTTACGAAAATTGGTGACAAACTGACTAACACAATAGTCATACGATAACAAATTTCGACAGGATCGAAATCATGTATTAAATTGTGTTTTATTTACACTATTTAAAATTTTCCCAAAAATGCGCACGAACTTTTGGACTGACTTGATATTTTACTGTACGTCCAACAAGTAAATCTGAGAAGGCTTTTTACAGCTGAGTTAATTTACATGAAGATTATATCAGTCCCTTAAGAGGCAATTTTGGTTTAAATCGATAATAAATTAATATATTACATTTTTCTTCTTAAAATGCCATATTCGTTATTAGCAATTGGCTAGGCTTCACGTGGGATTATATTAGTAGTTAAAGATTTTCATGTGATCTTTCAACGGGAAACCACCGCATTAAAATCCTTTCCCTAGTAAAATCTCCTATGGAGATCGCCTACGTCCGATGGTTCGGATATGGCACATTAAGAAGATGTGATCTTTGAGTGATTTCCTATGCAATTATTTTTTCAGAAATAAGACGCCAATAAAACCAGGGTTAAAACAATCAATCAGAAATATTAAAATTTATATAAATAACCAATACTTGGATATCCCAATATATTTATTTTTGCATCAAGACTTGGTATATTTTCAATGGGAACTACTATATAAGATTAAAAAAGTTGCTATTCTATAATAAGCATTCATTAATATGCAGAAAAAGTTATATGTAAGAATGTATCCATATTTTATCACTAAGCATATTTTTTGAGTATTTATAAGTTGGATGGAAGCTTTGTTGCATGGCTATGCTTGCTAAATTTATATGTTACAAGCCGCTTAATGTCATCTTATAATAATCCTAATCATATTGTATTATTAACATATAGCATTTCAGCTCATGTTAAGACTGTATTCATTGCTCGAAGAAGCGATAGAATATCATTATTGAATTAACGTCATGTTTGACATGGTTGAAATTTTATTAAAGAACTAATGATTTCCATTGACAAAGACAACTTCGAGTACTTGCTTAACACGGGCAATTGCCTTTATTTCTAGCATAATTCTTGACCGAGTCTTATTTGGAGTTGAAATATTCCGTTTAATTAATGCGAGACGATTTCTGTTAAATGTTGATTAGCCATTTACATACAAAATGTTTAATCAACATTCGGTCCGTTAATTAAACTATTCCAAAACATTTGTTAACTGTTTGGTCACGTCGATACAACTGTGTAAACCGTTGCATCGCAATGCAATTAAATAAAATAGTTTTACTAACAGGTATGCATTATAGTAATTGAAAGACCCACTGAACTAAAATGTAGACTCAATAATGGGTGATTAAAGCAATTTATCGCCTTGAATGCTTTTCTAGGGGATATTACATGTCTTATATGATCATAGTTCATTTCATATAATCCAGTTTCAACTCATTACCCTTATTTATAAATAATTGACAAAAGGACGTTTCGTTATGCGAGTGTTATAATGTCAACATTGTTTATATCAACCGTATATCGTTTGCTGTTTAGGAAGTTGTGGCTCTGGACGCAAATTCTTGTAATTGCAATCACCGTGACTGGAATTGCCACAAGCAACGAGGCTGTTCCCATTAAATTTTATATATTTGTTTAAAGCCAAACAGTCTCATGCGAATAGATGTCTAATAATTTGCAAGCTGTGTGACCAGAGTCTGCTTCGCCGCCTTCCCACGTTCGAAGACTCAAAAAACGCATATATTACCGGTGGCAAAGTGATGATGGTTTTATCTCCCAATATTGGATAAGTGAGTCCCTTATGGAGGTCGAATGAGGAGGTATCAATACATCTCACACACATTAGCGGAATGCTGTAGGTTCTTCGTCGTTTAATAGGATTTACAACTTGCTTCAAGTTGGGATTTGAATACGGAGCGGCGAGCGCGTAAGCCTCCGCCCACCGAACCCACGCAGACACTTGTCATCGTTAACATTCCCTGTTGCTACCGAAGTGCTGCTGACTGCTTTAATGATATTGATGCTGTAGCTGACGTGGGGGTCGTTAATTCTTTCTCGTCTCTTTGAGAGGAATCCTCATAGCATTCTATGCTAACTCGACAACCCAGCGACCAATCTTATAGGGATAAGTAATTGTAAATCCCATCAAACGGTGATTCATTGGAAAGTTTTCATTTCTAGCATTGCATATGTCACAGAATTTCTACGTGGTTGTACTATTGAAATGTCATGACAAAATCCGTTGGATGATCAGCGTACATTACCGTAGTATGTGACGCTAGGCACTATGTAGGAGTCGGCGATGTAATCCTCAACTGTTAACAGTCAGTTTTTGTCGCATTTAAAGTAAGAATTATAATGTGCTGAAAATTATCTGTATAATCCTATCATAAATCACGAATGAATATTAAATAAATTCTCTACAATACTTCATTTGAACCATCATAAACAATTATTATTATAGTAATGAAATGACAATAGAAACATGGATAGTCTCATCTTACAAATTGATACAAATTAAGATTAAAACTGTTAATCAGATCATTTAACCCAAAAGTAATCATACAATTTTGATATATATTTAAATGATCTTTTAAAGTTAAACTTCCATAGTCATGGTAGGGCGAATTGGCCTGAACGTCACGAAGATTGAAACGCTTCCCCTTCTCTAGCCAAGAAGAGGAAAAAGAGGAAAAGTCTTTGAAAAACATGTCGAATCTCTTTCTCCAACTACAAGGGGAAATTAGTAAGAAAGAGAAAGATAATGTATGTATATCTATACTTAGCAATAAGCAAACACTAGACCAGTAGCGCGTCTATTTTATTATATATTGTACAAACACACCTTCTTTTAGCTAAAAATTTTCATTTAAAATTAACCTAAAGGATAAAATGTTTCACTAATATCACGCAAGTCTCACGCATTTTTTAAAATTATTATGACGTTAGATGAATAATGTTTTAGCATTATTTTGTTGTTCAGGAAGTTTATCATATTTTTTATTCTAGTCAACAGTTGTTTTTATGTATACGTAGACTTTCAATCAATAGGTGAAATTCTGCATCAAACGTTGACTAGCTAAATTAGAACATTTATAAAATCCACATCTGATTAAATTTAATGATTTTAATTGACTATTAAAAATAATTCATCGATTGAAAATAATAAGTCGTTAGTATCATTTTTTCTTCAATTTGCATTATTAAGCCATCATCGTCTAACCACATAATTGTGATCATCCCTAACCGCAATGTTGTTGTTGAATGAGCATTTTTTTCATCTTTCTCCATCATAAGAAATATGAACCACTCTATATTACCTTATATAAAATATTCGATTAAAATGCTAAAATCAGATGCTAAATTTGAGTGTTGTATATTTTTAGGAAAAAATAGTATTGATAAATTATGAAAAGAAATAAATTTAAAAAATATAAATTTTACAAAGAAAAATATATACTGAAAGTACAAAAATATCGTCAAATTAATCCATTTGTATGAGAAATAGTTTTAGAAGTTCATCAAAAATAAATCTAGGGAAGATTTATGTGAAATTTATTATTACATTTACATCTTCGTATGTTCAGTATTGAAGGCTGAATGATCGATCTTCAAATTTTATTTGTGGATCAACGAGTTTCAAAACGTTTCAAGTAAACGTTTCAAAAAACGTTTTTTACACTATTTTGATAGGGAATTTGGATGATTATAAAGACAGTATTAAAAACAGAATAGAAATTGTATTTCGGAATACATGAAAACGTATATATAAATGAACATATTTTGCCTGTACTAATTTAATACATATGACTGTTGTTGGACTTAATTGAAGATATGATTAAAAAATGATGGATAACCATGCTTTAAACGGTCAACGATACATCTTTTTCGAGAAAAGCTCATGAATTGCAGAGTTCGTACGATGAATTAAACAATTGTGCACCCATCTGAGCAAACTGATATGAGATTTCGACGGATTGATATCATAGCCGTGATGCATCAGCTCAACTGTCCATTTATTACGAATCAATTATTTTTAATTAAAGTTCTTATTAACGTAAGAGGTTTTATCTACAAACGGGTTTACCGCATCACACCTGTCCTATCACACGTGATGAACTGCGTTTTGAGTTCGATTTCGTGTCCGTTCATTTTTTCAAAGGGTCCCCCCTTACCGAAACCGCATGCGATCATCACCTTATGTTTGGCGAACAAACGAGCCAACGGATGGACTAAATTATTTTAAGCACGTAAGACCTCCGATTGTGCTCGACATTCTTAAACTTTTCCGACAAACGCTTATATTTTTATTGCACACTTAATATTTGCAAGTTACACCTGTAATGTCGTCGAGACGCACGATGCTTATCGTTTTTGTGTTCTGTACTGATGAGGAAGGATGGTGGTTATCGATTGATCCATAAAAAATACGGCCTTATTGGTAAACGGTTAAAGAGTCGTAAAATTGAATTGATAGTTCGAGAAGACTTAATTTAAGATAAAATTGTAAAGCAACAACATTTTCTCGTGTGAGACAAATTAGACTTGATTGACAGTTTAGATTAACACTACGAGATGTCAGATTTCTTTGAGAAGCACTTGATATTTTATTCAAAAACGTTTTGTTGAATTTGATTTTAAAGCTATCGCAATCTATATATATATTAAATCGACGACTATAATATCTATTCTTTTTAATATGTACTCGTAATACTCGTGGATTAACCTTTGGTTAAAAGAATTTTAATTATTATTTCCCATTGCTGAATATAGAACTTCTTTTTCTTAATGTGCTATATACTTTGTACGACATTATGAATTACTTAGGAGAATTTTTTAGGGATAAGAATGTTCATATGATGGTTTCCTATTACCTTCTACATATGGCTAAGACAAAATAAGTTGATATGACAATATTTTTTTATGAAGTAAAGACTATGTAAGCAATTGGTAAAATTATCGTTAATTTCAAACAACATTTTAATAATTGTTGCAAATCAGTTACATAAATCAGCTCAGTTTAATTTTCCCAGTTTTATAAATTGTATCAGTTTTGTATCTTCAGATTTAGGAATTCAAAAAGGTCGGTCCGAAATATTGAATTTACTATTTCCCAATATCATTGAAATTGTGATTTTTCACCATCTGGAATTGAACTCGAACCTTTATAATAAGAGTCCAAGATCTAAACCACTATATGGTCAGTCAGTTTCTGCTTTTCATCATAAATTATTATGACATGTGAAAATAATTGAAATATCATAAGAGATTGTAATTTAGCTACTATTATATTAATATTACGATTAATAAATAGGTACTATCAATATTTCAAATTAATATCGATCAAGCATTATCTATAATGATTCCTTACGTCATAATCTATTTGTTCTATACAACATTTTTATTGATGTCATGTATTTTATTTGCAATTGGCATAATTTTTTTAATAACAGCCTAGCAAGAATTGATTTTAATATACTTTTCATAGCTGAAGTTAATTATCTGAAGATTAAATCAGGAATGAAATAATTCATAATCGATAAACTTGTCTTGTTTAGGATTTCAAATATAATCTTAAAATATAGAGAATAGCGACGACGAAGTGATTATACATATGTATACTGATCGCAAAATGAAAGCACGTCAAATTTCATTAACATGCTGTATTGATTTTTTAAGCGCCTCGTTCACATTTGATCGACCCTCATTTTTTTTCATAAATCTACTTTATCTTTAGCAAAATGTTTGTCAAGTGCAAGATTGTTGCTGTGGCACGAATTCTACCCGAAATTGGTGGCAAAGTCTGAGGCATGTTTACCCCATGGTATCGTTATCGTATCGAATCGCACTAAAAAGCCGGCGAACGTCACGTCATACAAAACTCGCTCGAAATTGGATCGAGCGTCCGACACGCGATCGATTTTTTGTGGATTTGCTCTACGGGCTCTGGTCGAATAATCAATGATGCAGACCATCAGGCGCGTGCCATATACCTGACCGACTTCCGATAATCATCACTCTTTTCTGCGCCGATCTTATCACTCATAATGTCCACCGAGTTGTCGTCATGCAAAGCCTCCTCAATATTTATAACTTTTGCTACATTCCGTCATGTTGCGAAGGTCAGTTCGGTTTCGCATTTTTTCCATAATGGACCTATCACGTAATGAAAAAATCGGGCTTACATGGAATTTCCAGACACATGAAGAACCAATTTGTGGCCTTAAACATGTATATAAATTGCTTCAATTCGATATTAAAAAGAATTTTTAAATTAATCGACATCACGCTATTGCTTGTTTGATATTTCGCGTCGTTCATTGAAATAAATGTATCATTAAGAGTCACTTTGATAAAAGCTCAAATTAAGCCATGAAACATTTTCACGTAGTTCAATAATATAGTACATCGAGTTAATAAATTATCGTTTATTGCACATTTTTGTATAATGGTAGATCAAAGCAAAATGATTACAGTAAATAAGTTTAAAATTAAATGATATAAAAAATACTTAAATCAATTAAATTCTACATACAATGAGAACATAGTAAATAGGATGCATTTTGAATGCATGTTCTTAATTATTTCAAATATATACAATAGATATGAGATATCTTTGCATAACCGATTTGGTTATATTGCATAAAACATTATAAATAATATAAAAACTATTACAAATCTGATGATCATACATAAGTCTGCCTGATTTGAATAAACAACAAGTAAGAAATCAGAATAACTATAATAGTAAATATTCTCAATCTGCTATTAAATGGCACAAAGATTTTGTGGATGTTAGTTTCAAAAAAGAGATTTATGGAGGAGAAGTTTTGATTTTTTTAAAAAAACAATAGATAAATACATAAATCAATTATTAATATAATATATTATTAAATGCATTATGATCTTACGATACAATGCAATAATGGTTATAACGAGCAAAATTTACATGAAATGGTTGCAAACAATATTTTAAATAAAATTCCATTAATCAATGAGTTTTTTTTAAAAAAAGCTCAAACCTTAATAAATGCAAGATTATTAATATGTTATATTTGTAATTATGTATATTTTCCTCCTCAAACCATGTTATATAAAACGTGTTGTAAAAAATATGTCACAATTTATGCAAAAGTGTTTTATAAAACCATGTTATACGAAGCTAGAGTGCATACCTATATCAACATCGTCATACTGTAGTCACAAAATCGTTACTTTAATATCATATAATAATAAAGTGAACTAGATATTTATTTGTGAATCCTCACCCACCTAGGTGTCACGAGTGTATCGAAAAGTGCTATCTTGATAGAGTATGCAAGCTGCCTAGATATTTAAATACTGAGCAGTCTTTCATGTCGTCAAACCATGTTTAAACTTTTATCTTTCTTCGCCATAGATAAAGTCTTATGTGACCGCAAAGAAGACGAATTGTAATAAGTTAATGTTAATAGACATATTTTATAACAGAAGAACATTTAATATGACTATTAAATATGAGAATCATCTGTTAATTATACGAACAATTTACAACAATCTTATAATGGTAATTGCGATGAGCGAATCGCGCTTTTTGTGCAATTATATTGCTCTAAGTTAATATTTATTTTTGGATTTATATTATATTGATTATTTATTATCTTCATTGTTAATTTTAAATATAAATATAATGGCTATATCTGTGTGGTCAGCTTTTGGCGGACTGTATGCACCCCTTTAATTACCTGTCACCCCGCGAGACAACAAATGTGCAACTGTATTTATAATTAGAGACCGTCTTTACTATTCTTATATGGCAGGGGTTTTAACGTGAATTCACACGAAACGAAATCGTTCTTAGATATGTTGTTTGTGTTGAATTTGAAATTAAGATTTTACTGCTTTCACAATTGAAATTAATGCAAAACGGAAAGAAAATAATACGTCTGCGAGCTAACCCTTAAGAAAAGTTTAATTTATGCCGAAATTATTGTGTTTTTGTTATTATGAAAACATTCACCGTGGTGAATTAGCATAGATGCATAATTCCGATGGCAAGACATCGAACACAACGAAAGCTCGACTACGATTCGTTCGAGTCATTGCGAAACACCGAAAGCTCTTAATGTATGTACGTTTCGTGCATAAATAAGCGGATTTTAATTGCGTAGCCCCGTTTTTAAATTAGACACCCGAAGTCGGGGTCTCGTTGTGCCCCCCTTAGCAAGCAATGAGGTCGACTAATTGAATCCATTACTGACCAACGAACTTTCAATATGGCCTAAGCTAAGCCTTGGGTGGGGAAACTATCTTCGGCGAAGATTTGTGCCTTTGATAAGGACATTAATACGTTAACAATTTTGTAAACCTTCCGCGTTGCAAAGAATTGTTCAAGAAAATAGATTTTTAGTTTGAATTATCTGGAGGAGAATTGTGGGAAAAATGAATGCATGAAATCATAAATCTTGTTTCAGAACATGTTTATGATCTTAAGTAAATGAAATTGGCGGAAAGCCAATTTACTTTGTAACCCAATGGTGTATTTAAATCATTTAAAACAGTTGGAAAGCAATTGCTTTGTTTTTTATTTTACAAAAATGCTTTTGAAGATATACAATATAATTTGAGGGATTGAGCAAATTATTTTTTTTTAAAAATATTTTCATTGATTTATCTGTTTGTTATTCCATGTGAACGCTCTAAAAATACAGCCTTGTAATTTTACTTATAAATTATAAATTGGTCAGTTTTTTCCAATTTAAAATTTATATTGCAATTTCTATTATGTCGGATGATAGAATAAATTAGCCCAACAAATCAATCTGACGCTGCAAATAGCGTTCAATTTTTATCAAATTCCAGCAGGATATTTCTGTTGATTTTCCAGGAATATTTGGGGAATATGAAGCGCCTTCCATTGCACCCCTCATACAATTTGGCATTGGACAAAAACGTTGGCAGGGGTCCGGCCCCTTGTAGGATGTTGGTACATCTGATAAAATCTAAACCAAGCGATTGTTAATGTGACCATAATACCTGCTGCATTGTTACACCGACTCACTAATATAAACATTCATCGTGGACTTCGTGGCAATCATCTACGTAGTCGAGTGGCCAAATTGGACACCTCCGAATGACAACAGACAACTCAAAAACAATTTATTTTGACCGTTATTTTTCCCTATGCAAAAATGAGGATGCCCTTCTTAAACTATAGTAAATATGAACATATTGGGAGAATTGTGTCTCAAGTATGTTTTTTGGATTCTAATTGCGTAAATTTGGGCTTAAATTCTTAGACTTTTTAACGCGCCAATAAACATAGGATTGATCATTTCGAAATAGATCCATTCAAATTTCTTTGTTCCATTAATGACAGTACTAAATTGATTTTTTGTAGGTTTTATAATGTCCTTAACAGTGAAAAAAAACCATCACTTGACATGTAATCACTGAAATTAAACACATTACGTAAGTGCAGAATTTCTTTATGAATCATGCTATAATTTGATTTAAGGCTTGTGAGATTTTATTAAAAACGATATTTTTCATAATTGAGCACAATCTTAATACACAAAATGATCAAAAACTATATTTAATTTTCAAAAAAAAATGATTCAGTATAATTCCTCTTGATCTAAAGCATATTCCGTGAGTAATCTTCATGATTTAATGTGAATTATTTAACTACAAAATATCCCTGTGAACAATTTCCGAGCCTAACCCGAATAAACATTTGTAGGTCATAAATTATGATGAAAATTGCAAATTATTGAAATCCTCCATAAAATGTATAGCTCTTTTAAAATCTCTTCCAAGAAAATTATCAGTAAACCATAACTTAATTAACTCATTGATCAGCTAACAAGATGCTAATAAAACCAAAAAACCTTACTTTTCTGGTGATTGTTATAAATTGACTGATACTTCAATTCAAAAAATATTTGTCTTAAGCATTTTGAAGTGTTAAATAACATATGTGACAATAATTTTGTGTAAAATACGTAATTGTAAGTATTAGACGTAATTAATATTTTTACTGATGGTGGAATACCTGGTGAGTACTGTTTTGAAAAAGGTTTTTTAAAATTTTGATAATATTAAAATTAATGGCAAAATTTCCTTCGTCAAGGAAGAGACGTGTGCGAAGTCTCCCTGCATGTAAGGTGTTAAGTTATAAAGGCGCAGCCCAATGAGATTCTTACTGGATTTGTCCAATTCATTTTCTTGGCATAAACCTTGTTTCAGAGTCCATTGAATATCAGCAATTTTCTTTTCGCTTAACGATGACAATGATCTATTAGTCGATCATTTTTCGATGTTTTTTCTGCTTTTCACCAGCGATCATTTAGTTAGTGTTTTTCATAACATTTTATGATATCGTTGGAATAAAGAATGGAAGTATTGAATGTAATTTGATATACTAAAGAGTAGCATAAGATCCATTTTTTTATTAATTTTAATGTCCATAAATATGATACAAAAGTAGAGCTTTAATCGTTGATTGTTTGGGAGTATTGCTTTAATTAAGGGTAAAAATCATCATCATTTTTAATCGATGAAACGCTTATTTTATTACAATTGGTCCATAAAAGGTAATAGCATTTCTTGTCCGCAGAGAAAGAGTTATGATTTAGATGAAGTGCTAGAATATGCTGCAAAGAGTCTCTCATTAGGCTAGTTGGATATGCAGAAGCAGCCATCCGCAGCAGAAGAGGTGCACGGATCGTACCTGGCCAGGGCAGGTGTTACAGAGGCATTGGTGTATGGCAAATAAGAAGTTGAGGAGTGTTCTTCGAGACGTGCATAATTGCTGTGGACAAATGGTATGTGAAGAAATTAGGCTCGAAGGACTCTTGCATAATCACCAAACCCCAAATGTAATATACGTGTATTCAAATAAATAAAAACCATCTGCTGTAAATTTAAGTCGACCAAAAATTCCAAATAGTTCAGTTGCTAATGAGAACGGACGATGGTGTGTTTTTATAATTCAAATTGCTATTAGTAGATGGCTCTGACGGTTGCAAAGATTTATTTAATAACATGATCTATTTATTATAAATGGATAGAGAATATTAAATAAGCCTCTAATTTTCTTTTCGGTGTAAAATTATAGAATGTTGATTATTGTCGAAATTGGATTATATTGTCGAAATTGATTTATATTAAATTTTTAGTTTTATCAGATTTAATTTTGCAATATTGTAAAATTATGACATAAACTATAAACTAATACAAAATAGAGTTTGATCAGTATTTGAAATTTTTTTTAATCCAAATAACGTTTAAAAAAATGTGAGTCAATGTAAAGATAGATCTTGCATTTTTCATCTGGGAACATGAAGATGAACTTTAAGATGCGCCAAAGCCACGACATCAACGGAGTTTTAGTGCTGATCTTTTACAATAACTGAGATAAATTCTAATATAGGAATGAAAAAAATTAGTCAAGCATTCAAAGGTCCATCGCAATCTGCAAATGATTGATAATTATTCTAAGCTAGGTCATAGATTCATCACGATTCGTTTTTGTTCATTGGTAATGAGAATCGGATTATGAATATAAATAGAAAGACTTGTTGGAATATGAATAAAATAAGCATCTGGAATTGCAATTTTAAAAATCAATGATTCTCTAAACTATGTTTATTAAATGTATTTTTAATGCAAATAATTGAGAAATTTTATCATACTTTTTTATCAAACTTAGAATATAGATAATCAATCAGATTGCATTCTATAATATAAAAGCTTATGAAAACCACAATGTTCTAGACGGCCATATCAGAATGTTTTTATAAAGATTATCTTGCAACCTCAAAGGTTTTATGGCCACATTATACTCCTGTCTTGGATGCTTAGTAGATGTGGAAATACATGTTTTTTTGTCATGGGACATTATGTTATTGCCCAACTTAAATGCTTCGATTGTCGTATCAGACTGCCAAAAAAGCTTAATTTATTCTTTCGCGCAAAACTGAAAGACAAAATAAAGAAGAAACGCCTAGTTTGGAATGAAGACAGTTAAGTTATATGGGTAGAAAATATATTTGGAATTAATTTAAAGCATAATTTTCATTGTTAATTTTTCCTCTTTTGTATCATTTACAGGATGACCCAATATATTATGACTGGATGTTATAGAAATGTACAAACACGCATTACCGAGTTTACGGTGCATGGCCCCAAACTGGGCAGTATAATTTGGTCTTCTTTGCATAATTTACAAAAATAACCATTCAGAGCTATTTTATTGCGCTACGGTAGACTCATTGTTTGGACCATTCGTAGATTTGGCGTCGTGACCATCTCGTGGTCATTTGGTCATGGCCCGTGACCATAAAATACCATGGCTAACCGACACACGCATACGTGCCTTAAATGCACGAAATTAAACAAATTTTTCCTTTGTCTTATAGATGTCGTTTTCACGCTCTCTGGAGATAGTTTATCCTATCAAGATCGGTACTCAGCTTATATCGCTCCGTTTATTAAATTAAACAAAAATGATGGATGGCCACTAGGTCTGTTCGTCTATCTTTACAGCTCCTGGCGTTTTTGTCTTTGCTGGTGAAAAAATTCAAACGGTATTTTTTTCACATTTGTGTATGTTGGCGAAATTACACATTGGATCGAAGGTGGCATATCATAAAAATAGAAAAAAATGTGCTGTGATTCAAAAGGTAAGCAGTGAGTAAATAATATCAACGTCGCACAGCTGACAAACTAAAAACAATAGGACCTATCGCTAAAAGTTGACAGAGACTCGCTAAAATGGGCGAAGCTCAGTTAGAGCTTTGCAACGGTTCCAAAACAAAAAGAGAATCAGCGTAAATTGATTACTTTGTTGTAACTATAATAAAAGTCCTTTCTTCACAACCTTTATTTTTAAAATACACCACAATTTATTCATAATAGTGCCTTTGCACGTCACTTATCAAAGCTTATTGTAACAAAATATAGCCATAGATGATGATAATTAATATAATAATATTTATAAAAATAATCGGATATTATTCATTTTTTGCTAGAAAATTAGAAAGTTTATTCGTAATAAATCCTAAGTAAATATAATTTATTTCAAATCTTGCATGCATTTTTGTTTCAAACTAGTCATTGAAGACTCGGGGAGAAATTGTCGTTTCAATTTCTTCTACTTATTTTAGTGTCAATAACTACAATTGTTGAATTTCTCAACGAAGAAAACACTTCCAAACGGCTCAATATTAGCCTTCTGACAGTTTGTGTGGCACCTACTTGCTCAGCATTTTTATCTTTCAACATTATTTTTGCCCTTTTCGAACTATTCTTTCATAGATCGATCTACTCCGAATGTTCTCCGAACTGATATATAAATATATCAGCAACTATAAATCCAGAATTATAGATCAACTAAAATTTAATTTCTCCTTTTAATTGAACTTTCGAAAATTGTAGCTCTAATAGTATAAACTGTAACTCTATCGTTTTGAATATTATTAATTTCTTTTAAATTTTAAATTAACTTCCATATATATTAAAAGCGAAATTTATAGCCATATGGATTTAATTTTTGAATCAATCGAATCTTTTAAGGATACATTTCAAAATCCTTTTTTTTATATTATGAATACTGATAACTGACCGATATTGAAATGTGGTGATTATTCTGTTACATTCCATGAAATCTTGAAAATAGTTGAAATGGATACTGACTTTTGGCTCATCTATGCAAATACAAAAACTTAACAGTTAAATTTTAATTAGAATTCAATCTTCTTGAACTATTATAAGTAACGAAAGAATAATGTAATATTTCATAATTATATGTAAACTATTAATTTAATCAACTATACATTTTTAAGATCCAGCTTGATTAACCTTTTAATTTTAACAACAAGGTTTTGCATCACCTGAGATTGTTCATTATTAGATTTCTCAATATATTATTACGGGAAATTACGAAAGCTTTCTATGAATTAGCCAACACAACGGATAAGCCATCCTACAGAAAATTGTAATCTTATGGTGATTTCGTAGAATGCATCAACACGAAATGGACTTGTATAGAGCTTTACAAAACACCGTTGCCGGTCTCCGTTGTTGGATATTTTCACTACTACTCTTTCATTCCGTATTCTCTTTTTATCTACCACTCTTTCAATAATTAGCAGAGCTACCAGTGTACCGAGCTGCACGTCCATTATATCATGCTTCACCATTGAAACACGGGGAAACTGGTAGGTACCACCCAGTGGGAAAAGTGACGGGCGTGGATTCGATGCCTGCATGGTGTTTGCAAAGGCTGCTTTTAAAATGGCAACAAAGAGTTCAATAATCATGTATGGGCACGTACAAAAATTGGAGCGTGCAGCATGCGGGAAGATCATTGCTTCCCAATCTTGCCAAAACAATAAAAAAGTATATCTGAATCATTAAAAAAAGGACAACAAATTTCTGGCCTCATTAAATCTATGAATTAAAGGAAAATATCCTATTTGTGATTTTTATGGAAATGCAAGTAGAAAGAAGCTCTCGTGGTTTTGGAACATCCACAACTGGATCGGATTCGGAATGGAGCAAAGGACAGGAAGCAGTTTATTTTTAAAGTGACTAGAAATCATATTATGTTGAAACATTTTTTCTTTTGAAAAACGTATTTTTGGTAAGGATTACTAAAAATTTGGGTTTTGGTACTAAAAAATTGTGATTTTCATCAAAAACCATTTTTTAACAATGTCAGAGCAAACAATCAGTGAAGAATATTTGTGTCATTTAATGCTGTTTATTTTCTATCTGGGAAGGCAAAAAAGCAAAAAAAAAACAAAGTATGGAGATATTAAAAAAAGGCATTTGAAGCCTAATGGACGCATCTAAAAAAGGAAGATCTAATAAATTGGATGATGATATGCTGACGTTGCTATTAGAATTAAATCTTTGTCAAATGATCGAAAAATTGCAAATAATGTTGCTTATCCATGTTCAATAGTATCTTTGTGGTATAGGTTGAATAATCTCGAATATGAAAATGGATTTTGAAAAAATATCCCCTAAGGTAGATAGTCATCACTAACAATAAAAAGAATCCTCTGATGTCTATGCTGAAATAGTAACTAAGCAATCCATTTTAAGTTGCATGAAGCTTGTCAAGCAATTACAGTAGTAGTTTATTGATAACAATTAGAGAAAATTATTTTGTCTTTAAAATCCTTATGACGTCCATCAAAGCATGAATCTTGATGTGTCATATCCGATGTCGGATATAGGGGATCTCCATAAGAGATCTTACTTGGGAAATGATTTAATGTGGTGGTTTCCCGTTGCCTTCCACACGTAGTAAAGTAAGGATAGGATTATTTGGAAAGGTAGGAGAGGAGGGAATCTACGATTGAGTAGTGAAATTATCATTATCTATAAATGATAATTTAATTTTTGTTGCAAATTCAATCACTCACTCATGGACATTCCTGCATAACTTTATTGATCGCATCAGCATTTACTTTTTCTAATCCAGGAAATCAGAGTAAACCTGGATCGAGACGATCGATCAGAAATATTAATATTTCCGATCTCCCAAATTTGTTGGTACGGTGATTTTTTTTTCACAATCTGGATTTGAACCCGAACCTTTAAAATAAGAGTCCAGGGTCCAACCCACTATACCAACACTTGATCTGTTGACTAACCGAACCTTATGTAGATTTGAACCCAAGATGTTTGAGTTCCAAGTCGGCAAAAACTTTACGCTTCTAAAATTTGATTTATGGAATATTTGGGAAGCTGCGATCGTTTGATTTTCGCCGGTAGAGATAGAGTAGTGCGGGCACACAATTGCTTTTCACAATTTTACATTGGTTTTTGTCGGCGAACCGGCCGCCATCTATCGACTTTTGTCAGCAAGCTGCAGATAATGCTGCTTCACCGAATAACAATGTGCTGCAATTTTATTGCATCACTGCGTGTTATTTATGCAACTCGCCGATAAATTAAATAAAAATTTATCACTAGTTTGCCCTTATTCATCATTATTTCAATGGGCGTAGGTACGTGTAAATGCGCCGGCATGTATTGGATTAACATATTCATTCGCCAACAATGGATTGTTGTTTAATTTCAAATGGGAATATTTCAAATTGTACACGACTTTCGAATTAGCGATTGCTGCTCGATGATGCAATTATGATTTTCATTCATACCTATCAGTTATAATCAGATTGGGCTACGAGGAAAATATCAAATGCAAATCAGCTACGAATACATGGTTTTTTATCTGATGTAAGAACGTGATAAAGACAGCATTTATTCAAAACTGTGTAATGCAGTGTTTTAAGATGATTTCAAGAAAGCTAATCAAAATGTTGCAGATGTTAATAAATGATATTTGAATCATTTAAGCGTTTAGTATACTTGAAATCAATCAAGTGTTTATTATGACGAATGATTGACATATCTAAAAATACGATCAATGAGTCCATGCAAAAATTAAATAAGAATGGCAATGGGTGAGTAATGTGTCATTTAAATGTTTCCTGTTATTGATCTAAACTGAAAAAAAAGTATATTTATAATCCAACTTGATATTGAGGTGAATTATATATTAAAGAGACTACTTATCATAAGAAATATACCACATTTCTTCATAATATTCTTAGCGTTAATGGTTTTCGGAACTATTACATAAAATGAAAAATAATTATTTACAAAAACTATTTAAGTCATTTAAAACATTTTTTATTTAGTTGTATTACAGAAATACAAATTTAAGAATTTATATTTTATAATGTGAAAATTGAAAAAAGAAAAATAGAGAAAATTAAATTAGAGTAATGATCTCGATCAGAAAGTCCAGAATTAGGATATCACATGATTTTTTTAAAACGTTTCAAACGTAATCACTTTGATTAAAATTTGACTAAAGTTACAAAATAATGATCGAGAATATATAAGAGTCCATTTACATAACACAAAATTCTTATCGTAATTTCTATTGCAATACATAACAAGTTAAATATGCTTGGCGAATAATAGTGGAGTATTATTCATCACACTTGTGGGCAAATTTATCTACAGATAGATCTCCAAAGGTAAGCTGCCTCATTGTCCAAGTATAGGTACCCCCTTAAGACACGATCGATAGCATCCTAAGAAATGTCGGGTTATACGAAACGTGTAAAAAAAAGTTTTAAATCCAAGAAAATACGTTTACGAAATATTAACGAAATACAATGAAGCTCAAAAGCATTTAAAATTGTCACTAATAATTATCATTAAGCTAATGAGGATTTCAAACCATTTCAGATGCCATTTTCTTCTTCCACCGGTAACTCTTGAATATCGACATTCCTATCATAAGGGTTTTATTACCCAAATATTTAGTTTATATTACTGTTATCCACTATATTTTCAGTTAGCTTGATTAGAATTACACATTAAACTTGCTTGAATGATAAATGTTTCCAGTGTTTATTCAATCTTGATGGATGAAGTTATGCTCTGAAATCGTAAAGTATATCCATGCCTCAATGACTTTGATAGATGAATTGTCAAATTTAAGTTCAAAACCTATGGCAATAATTTCTTGAAGTAATGATTTTAAATGTTGCTACTATTAGAGTTTGTACAAGGCAATCATGTTGTAGAATTGTCTTATAAAAGGTTTGGTTACGCAACATTTGAAATAAATATAAATGTTATTTCATACATTTGGATATCTGAGGAAAATATTTTCTCCTCAAATATTCAAACAATTCATACGCACAGCTGGTATGCAATTTTTGCAATCATCGCAAAAACTGTATCTAAAAATTCTGCCATTTCAAAGTGACCACGCGAATCAATCATGCCGAACCTCGGTTCAATTTACTTTTCGCTAACAAAAGCAGCTTGAGTTTTTCAATTTTTTTCAACAAATCGAAATCAATGCATTCAAAGCCGATTGATTAAAAATTCCATCAAAATAGGCAAGCTTTCGTATTGGTTCGAAACACAACGCAAAAATAATAGAAGATGGATCGATTCGAAAAATAAAATATTTGCACTATATCATAAAAACTTTCTAAAATGGTTCTTTAAACCTAGCATCATATTTATTTCGATGGATATCTATTGTTATTTTAGCAATATGTCTGTATTTAACTTGGATTTTTTTGGATTTAAGCATCGAAGCGCTTTGATATTCGATGGGAAATCGATTTATTTTCTAATAGACGTGGAAATATCGGCAGAATACTTCCACATGTGGTCGGTACACGGGCATGTGCATATATTCAAGTGTACAAATAGCAAAATGTGGTGTTCGTGGGTCGATTAATAGTGTGAGGTTGAAAACCTTCAGGTTCTGTGCACGCAATTACCCGATTAACCATTTATAAACTGCGACCTGTCAGTTTAAAAACACCCCCCCGTACATAAACACGGGGCTTAAGGACCGACTTGACCAAGCGCCCGTCTATTTCCAGCCCCCCCTTTACATGGAAATAAAAAGTGGAGCATATTTTCTGTTTACACGAAAATTTTTCCACTATGGAAAAATATTACACAGAAATAAAAACGACAGATTTAAAGAAAGGATTTTTTTCTGGCATCGGAGCAGATAAGATTTATTCAGTACACACACGGAATGTATTGTACGAGTCCGATTTGGATTCGACCACTTTTGGAATAAATCTAATTAAAAGGTTATTTTTTTGCTTTTTCGCGAGCTACGATACACTGGACGTGGTCACGAAATATTTTTAACGTGTGTCAAATATCCAGAATTTTAACAAAATTTATCACGATTTTATAACGAACGAGCGGTTTGAGCCTTTTTCTGAGATTCTCATTTTTAAGTGTTTCATAAGAGATTCAAAAAATCTATTTAATCATTTATTATAAAAATATCTGAAAATTAGTGAATTGCCATTAGACATATAAACTGAATGTTGAAATAAACCAATATCTACGTTAGATATTAAACGTCTTGTAATATGATTCAAATAGAGTACACCATAGCTCCTATTTTTATCATTAGGAATATTAAGTAAAAAATACGAAATCGTTCGTCTTATTTGAGACATCTTATTGATTACTTAAAACATTGATGAAAAAGATGCAATACATTATATTATATGATGATCATTAGTTTATAAACAGCTATGGGTTGCTTTTATTGAGCATGATTTTCGAGTTTTATTTTGATTTGTGTTTATATATATTTTTGGACTTGTGTGGATTGAATGTTTTTTTTTTTATTTCTTTAAGATTTTTGTAAATAATAATGCACTATGGATCATTTAGCTCATATTCATGGGGTGGATCATATTTATGACCCACATTTGTTGGACGATAATTGCTGATTCATAAAAAAATCATTGAATTTTCAAATAGTAATCATATCATCATACATAATTATATAAAACATGATTTTTTCATATAATCAATGCAATAAAATTCTTAATAATATTACATATACAGATAAAAAAAATTCGTTGTACTTTTAACACATAATTTCATTAGGATCGTGAATTTTTAATGTTATTTCAAAGACAAGATTAAAATTTATAATACCAATTATAATTAATAAAAACTACATGATGTTGATTTTTGTATAGAAAACTTACAAAATTTTAAGCTTTTTTACTGAAATAATTATATACTGTGAAGGAGTTTAGATGTAGTTTTTCATGGTCTTTCCAGCCAAGGAGCTATAAACACAAGATTTTTCTTAGGAATCAAGGCTCAAAAAGTCACTTAATTCCCAATCGACCTTCGTAATCATCAGGTCAAAATTAGCATATGACATTTAATTTTTTAAGGGCATGCGTGAGTCAGCTGCTAGGTGTTTCGACGCTGTTTGGATTTGCTTTCGCCTAAGTTATGGTTATTGCTTCTTGTTTAAATGGCCTCCCCTAAAACACTTTCCTCCACCTAAAATAAGCCTTATGAAAATAACTGTTATTACTATATAGCCTGCTGAAAGACCACTTGCGAATAAAACAAATAAATTATGTTTATTTGGACCGTAAAACAATATATGTGCATGTGGCGCCATAAATGTGTAAACCCTTAACAATTATACAATTATTCGTGGTGCGACCTCCTTTTACAGATTTTACCCAGTTGTTAAATTAGATTTTTTTATAACAGTTAGAAAAACATATGCATAATAAAGTTTTGGGATCATAGATGTTATTAGAATTTACGTTTCACCAAGCAGTAATTTAAAAAATCTGAGCATTTTTAAATGTGTTCTTATATTTCATGCGATTTTCAAGAATATCCACGGTTTAATGTAAGATTTCTATTTATGTAACACTGCAGTCAAGTCTAAGGTAATATTGAGGGTAGGTGAAGTGTCAGTCCTGGTGATGTATGGGGTAATTAAAACCAAGTGGTCAATATGGAGTTAGTATGGGTTTTAGTCACATTTTAGCATATGAATAAAATTCTAGCATAAAATGCATGTATGTATATAGTTTGCTTTTATTAATTTTGCAATATTATATATAATATTAAACGAGGTGCTTGTAGAAGATTTATGTCATATGTGACGCAAATGCGCGTCCAGTGATTAAGTTTTCCACGAACACTATAAATCATAGTTAAATTTAGTCTTGAAAGCTTTAGATTAGCATTCAAATTAATCAAGATGATATCACAGTGGTGAGATTGATTCGTTATTAATGGCTTAAATGTAAAATGTTTGAAATGTCTTTTAAGGATTCCCTATAAATATTGGCACACAGGATCTGATTAGCTTTCAGGAGGCTATCACGTTCAAAATCTGGCCCGAAAATTAAATGTTAAACTTTACTGATACGGACTAAACACTTTCCAAGCATGCGATGGTTTTATTGAAAGATTGAGATTATATTTAATCACGACGTAAAATTGGGTTACACTATTTATTTTTCAACTGAGATGTACTCAAACAAACCCCATATAAATAACACACTCAAAATGAAACATTCTACTCAAATAACCGGTTACATTGGCTTCTTAGCTGGATTCATTAAAAATAATGAGCAAAAATCTGAACGATACAATCTGCCAAATGTGTATTATTTTCAGCATTTTATAACCCATGGAAAATGACACAAAACCATATTAACTTATTATCAGCTTTCCCAAAAACCTTTGTTATAGTTTTATTGCCACAATTATATTTAGTAACTACACGAAAATTTGTATAATTATGGTCCAAAATAATGGCAATAAAAACTTTTAATTGTGCATTAGTCGAATAATTAAGTAATTTCCTGCATCAAAAAATAGCCTATGCAGAGATCTAGTGTCATCGTTGCTTATCGTCCCAATTAACGCTCTTGTATTATCCTTCAGGAAATCTTTATTTATGCACCCATTCCATTGTTCAAATTCCATGCCTAATAATTAAGAGATAATTCAATAAAACACCGTTTTTAATGTCAAATATGAGATTGATGTAAATGTGAAATTTTAAACAATAATAAACAAGTTTTATTGCGAGATAATTGCAAAGGTAACTACAGTCTTAATTGTTTTTCTGTTCATATGATTAATTTTATAACTAGTTTAGTATGATTTAAATAAGATAATTTTTAAGTATCCATCATTCATACATGTAATTAAACTCAGTCAAATATTCAATAAGAAGATGCATCATCATTCTTATTCTTATTCGTATAACATTCTTTTAAATGAATATAAGATTGGGTTTTTCCAACTTAACACAAAAAATAAATCAAAGATAAGATAATGTAAAAACTCATGTTTTAGGGGACAATTTTTAAATAATATTATAATCACTAATGAAAAAAATTCACACATAGCCTTTTTTTCATACATAGTCTGAACCCGAACCCTTACAATAAAAATCAAGGAACTTGATAACTTTTCTGCTAATACTAATATTGGTAATATACTATCAACCACCATGAAGTCTTAGTACTATTAATTAATACAAAATTTTCCATGTTAAGATTATATGTACAGTATGACTAATATATTCGTAATATTATGTTAATATGAATGGTTAAATAATTTGATTTCAAATTATTATTCTAAAGGTTTCATATCATAAATGAAAGGTATGACTAGGTAAATGATTTATAAGTGGCGATATTATCATTATATTCATAAAATATCATGCTTGATTTTATAAATCATATCAGTATTTATATTTTTTTATTAAATATTAAAAATCATCGACATTCAACCCACAATGCCGAAATTCAGTTGAAAGCTTATTGAGTTACGATTTATATAAGCTTAACTACAATACCATTACTTAATTGACAATATTAAATACTCAAATGTTATTTCATCATTTATGTTTTATATTAGAATCCATTTATGACTGCCCAAGGTGGAAAAACAGGTTTTTATGAAAAAACAGCATTTATTAATTTTGATAACGACGTTCTTAAAAATCTTGTGAAATCAGAGCCACCATTAATAATTGATCATATCACAAAAAGGATGGAATAATCTCATGGTATATGGTTTTTTGTCATTTAAAGGAGATTGGAATCGTATCCAAGTTAGAAAAATGGGTACTGCATGAGCTATCCGAATCCAATTGCCAGCAACGAATAAATATTTGCACTTCCCTTTTATCGCGCTCCGAAAGAGAGCCATGTTTAAGCTGCTTGGTAATAGGTGACAAAATTGATGATTTATTATAACTTCACAAGAAAAAGACAGTGGATATATAAAGATAAGCAGTCAATTCCAACAGCAAAGGTGTCTTTACATCCTAAACAATAACTTTTAAGTATTTGGTGGGATTTATTATGAACTGTTAAAACTAAATCAAACTATTAATGCAGATTTTTACAGTGTCGTTTAAACTTAAAATAGATTAAAAACGCCCGCGATTGGTGAATATCAAGAAAGTGTTGTTTCATCATGATAACGCTAAACCGCATACAACTCGAACAACGCTGAAAAAAAAGTGATTTTAATTAGGAGCTTTCCTATATCCTGCTTATTCCCCGAACATTGTCCCAAATTATTTTCACTTATTTCGTAGCTTCAATTTTTTTTTTACTCGGGAAAAGGTTAAATTCTAAACAGGACTTGCAAAATGGACTTTCAAGTATTTTTTGCATCAAAATCAGTGTCTTTCTATAGCAATGAAATTAAAAAGCTACCTGTAAGATAGCAATAAATAGTAGATAGTGGAAGAAAATATACCATTGATTAAAATGATAAATTGTGTTTTATTTAAATTATTTTTAAAAATTGCCAAAATACGCACTAACTTTTGGACTGACCCCCTGACATCTGATCAGGTCTCTTTAAATGACACACATGATATGATTTAATTTAAGAAATCCCTCATTTATTCAATGTGATATTGATTTTCATGGTCGTTTTTCAATTCACATATAATTAATGGAGACGAATCTCAAAAACCACAATAAAAACTCAATCTGCGAAATAATTAGAAAAGCGTTTGATGGTTGGTGCGTGTGTATGAAACTAAACGCCTAACTATTAGAGCACTCGGCCGAAATTAGCAGAAACACAAAAAGTGAATTAATAATACACTCAACGCCCTTTTTGTAAATATAATTTGGTGTGTATGTGCGCTCGGAACAAGTACGTAATTTATTGCATAATAATTTATACTTCGTCACGAATCAGGTTTTATGTAAATCGAATGGCCTTTGTTGTTGTTACCGCGATATTTTCATATCGAAAATATCAAATCTGCCGTGGCCGAGCAGCCATACTCGTAAACTATTTTTTTAATTTTTTATATTATTATTTTTCAGCCATAATTCACCCGTTGCCGACTTTATCTTACGCTTATGCCAAATCTTTCTAGTGAAAATTCTTACAACGGGGGCAATAAATTCTGCGACGCCAAAAAAACCGCCTTTTCTAAGAGACATTCTAAGGCTGGCGAATTTATTGGTTTTCACATGACGTTAGGAGAGGAGGTATTTCACAATGATTTAATTCGAATTTCGCACCACCTCCGTCTATCTTAATTCCAAGGGTCGTTGTCTTCGAAAAGCCATGAAAATGTATTACATTATGATAAATCATGTCTTCGGCGTGGTGTTGATAAATATCAGATTATGAAACAGTGCGCGTTAAGCATGCATATAAAATTTCGTGCTATACCGCAATTAAAGTGATTAAAAACGAGCACTTTTCCCGCAACGATTTAAATTAATAAACGTAAAAATATTGTGCATTAAATTTTAATGATACCCAATAATTCATTTTCAAAAGCACCACCGTTTCACCTTTGGGTAGCATAAATTTCAATGCAAATTCGGTGATACACAAGCGCTCGGTTAATCCGACTAAATGCATGCATCAAGTCGTGATTTATCCGTTTTCTCATTATGTTGGCTTTCTTATCGGTCCACGCGATTGCTCCATATCAAATCCCGATAAATTAGCTGTGACCTTTGTTTATCATGTAGAAGTGAAGGGCGTTTTGGGCCGGGAGCCCTTGCATGTGTAACGCTCAGAATGCAGCACGCTCCTCGATAAGGACACGTAGGTAGTTGAATTCACAGGTAAAGGATTCGTGTTGACACCTTTGTGCAGCATAAATGAAATTCCGCAACATTGTGGAACGTGTGGAACTTTAAATTCCAACGACTGACCGTCCTGCAAAAGAATTATGGCTTGTAGAGGATCGAAAATTTGATTCATCGTCGGTCGGAATTTTCGGACATATTCATGTTTTTTCCAATGACTGAAATTTAAAGACAATCATATCTATATGATGACATCGAATAAATTGCTTTTCTTATCTACTGTATCTCAAATGGTTTCCCATTTTATTGTCATATTAAGTTTTTTCTTGCGAGAAAATAAGCATATTTTAATCTATAGTAATTTTATGATTCTTCTTCTTAATGTACCATATTCGAACCATCAGACGTAGGCGATCTCCATAGGAGATTTTACTAGGGAAAGGATTTAAAGTAGTGATTTCCCATTGCCTTCCACACGTGGTAAAGTAAGGATAGGATTATTTGAAAAGGTAGGAGAGGAGGGAATCTATGAGTGAGTAACGAAATTATCATTTTATATATATATTATACTTTAATTATTGTTGCAAATTCATTCATTCACTCATGGGCGTCCCTGCACGACTTTATTAATCGCCTCAGCATTTACCTTTTCGAATCCAGGAAATTATGATAAACCTGGATTGAGATGATCGATCAGAAATATTAATATTTCCGATCTCCAATATTTGTTGGTACGGTGAAATTTTTTTCCACAATCTGGATTTGAATCCGAACCTTTATAATAAGAATCCAGGATCTAATCCACTATACCAACACTTGGTCTTATTGTAACTTTAATTCTTATTCAAATTTATCTCTAAAAGAAATATATGACCAAAGCAAAAATATCAAAAATTAATAGTTCAGCACAACAAATAAAAACTTATTTCTGGAAATTACTAATTATTTCTTTCAATTTTCATAAATTATATGAATTAAACCATGTCATGATTTGGATATGGGAATCTTATGAAGTTTCAGGTTCAATTTCAATTAATTGATTTCAGGTTCAATCCCAATGGAAAATAGTTTTTACTGTACAAACGAATTTGCATCATTGGAAATACAGATACTGATGATTCCCACCAAAGATTTTCCTGGGGTTAAATTAAATAGATACTTCATGCTATAGGCTTCACGTCAATGATTTTTTTTTAACATAATAGAAGATTTACTTATGGAAAAACATCAACATTATGGTTAAATAATATATAATTTATTTTCTTTTTCAGACTGTGAGAAAATCTAATTCAAGATATTCCATTATAAAAACGAATGCATAAATTTTCAAAAAATTATTATTTGATCAAAAACTATAAGCAAATCGATCAAGTGAAATGCATAAAATGTAGCGCAAATTATATAATTTTAGTGCAAAAATATGCAATAAGTTGAATTAAATAAAGATTTTTATTGTCATGCGATCTTCATTTGGATTGATTTCATCTTCAATTAATGCTTCAGACAAACCCAAATCAAATCTTTAATTAACTAGTCAACTTTCTAATTATCTTCACAATGTTTATTTTATTTTCAGCTTCTATAAATATTCAAATTGTACATTTAAAGAGCTCCATATTATCAAAGTTCTAAGACTTTTTAAAAGCCAGAATAAAACGATTTTCTTTGGTTTTCTTGTTGTAACAATAATAAAAAAATCATTTTTTCACACCTCCTTTAATTTATTTTATTTGATTTACAGTCGTATTATTCAAAAATTACTTACTTTTGACTGGAAGATCTTTATTTATTTTATTTTTTTGATGGATGAAGTTTTGAGATTAATACTCTCCAAAGCGTAAATCGTATCCATGCCTCCACGATTTTCATTGATTTATAGTCATCCTCATTCAAAACCGATTGCAATGATTCCCCGATGTAATGAGCTTTAAACGGGGCTATAATATTAACTTGTATGTAGCAATTTATCCATGAGAACACAACCGTGTTGTAGGAATGCCGTGTTAAACGGAAGTAGCCTGTATTTATTATCCAGTTGAACATTTACATTGCATCGGATTTCTTTCCTAATTATGAAGATGAAGCAATAAATTGGATTGAATCGTCGATAAAATTATGTTATGCAATTTTATTCTATAAAATATATGATCTTATAAGCTGAAAGTGTTCTTGAAAACATTCTTAAATGAGGAAATGTCTTAAATAGAAATAAACTTATCATTAAGTTCTAAAAACAAATTTTTAGAGCTAAGCAAAAAAAAAACCAAAAATCAAATTCTTGGATAAAATAAATCAGGTATTATAAAGGTTGTATTTTTTAAATTTAGTATCATAATTGAGTATATATTTAAAATTTAAATATTTTGTGTTATGTCTTCATTCTGGCATTGTTCCATTTTTACCAAATCCTTGCAAATATCACGATTTTATAATGGTTTTTGTGCATAAAAGAGATTCATTCGGTGCATATTGATTGCTCGGAGCTAAGTATGAAGTGTCACGAATTTTCCATTAACATTCTTATTATCGTAGCCAAATGGAATGGAATAAGTTGCCGAATCACTTCGCGAATCTGTTGCTATTTCTATATTACATTCTTCAAAGTTTCGAAAGTTAATTTATCAGCAATTTAGATGGAAAGCTCATGCAAGCGGCGGTCAGTGGTTGCCGGACATGGCACGCGAGCCGATAGTTCGCTGCTCAATTGCATCTTGATAAACACACATTAGTAAAACAAATATTGAATTATATCGTTTTTACGTGCTTTCATTTCAGATTTATGGCTTTTCCGACTGTGCAAATTAAAAAAATGAGGCCTAATTGGGCGCTTTTCGGAACGCCGTGATTTATGTGCCATTCAACACATTTCGAAGCTCCCGTTTTACGCGTTCTGATACAGGCGCCACTTCTTCGCATCATAATTAAGAATTTTTAACACAATGCGTGATTCATCAATGATATTTATGGCGACATGAAAGCGTAATTTGTAGGGCCGTACATTAGTTTTATTTTCTCATTCTCAGCAATAAATTATTTTAATTAAAAATCCCCCACATTTTGGTTAACTGCCGCACACTGAAATAATCCCAATAGTTATGTGCGATAATCACGCATTAAAATTTGGTCCGTTGAATTCGGGCGCCCGGTATCATACGATGCCCATTAACTATGGGACAGATGGTTGAGTAGTAGGCCTCAAGACGATGCCCTAACCAGGTCTTTCTGCAACGACGTATGTATTTTATGTAAATAAACGAGATTGTACACAAAAAGTGGTGTGGTTTAATGTGGCCGAGGACTGACATTATTTCTTGCTATAAATTAGGCACACTCTGAGTGCGCAGTTAATATTCAAATTTAATTTGGGCGAGGTGAAGTCAGAAAAGCACCCTCGCGGAAGAAAATGTATCAGCACGCACACATCGTATATATGAATAAAACCATATTTTTAAATATTTTATCAAACATGACCACTTGCGCTTTCATCAATAAATTAATTTCTCAATGTGTCCTATATTATTAAATAGATCGACTAAGTAAGCTTCTACTACATTGCTTATGTAATTTATAACGAAGTCTTCCATTTATCCAGGTTTCAAGTACTTTTTCAAGGTCATGAGACCGCGAAACTTTAACTTGAACGTCTTAAAGGTTTGTTCGATTTGTCTCTTAGCTGGACAGTTGGGATGCACGTTCAATCTCTTCCAATAGCTATGAATGTGACTCTCAATGTCCTGTCTTTTTAACCTTTTTTTCAATTCTGTGAATTTTGCTATTTACCACAATTCAAAAAATCTTATTCATCACTTAGGATTGCAAGTGCTAGAAAATTTAAATATTGGACGCCGATGCAATGTCCTGCGCTATATTCACAAGATTTAATTAGGTATAAGTGTGATTTTCGAGCTATGAAAAAATACAATATTTCCATATTTAAGATCAGTGCCCATCCAAATTTGTTGACCTGTGGAAATGTACAATTTTTAAGGAAACCAGGAAGGTATATACATCATTTGTTGGGGAAAGTGACATCCATTATAGTATTTCCTGGGCAAACTTTATAAAGATTGGCATAAAATGATAGCAGAGCCATATCTTTGGTCAAGAATAGGTTGTGGATTCTGTCGTTGGAAGGTCGGCTTGATATGGAAGGTGCTGAATTGGAGCAAATTTACTACTTTGAAAAACATCGGGTTGTATATATAAGTATTCGTAATATCAATTATTCGAATAACGAATATGAAATTGGTAAAATATTCGAATATTTTACATATATAAATGTACGAGAGTGATTCAAATATAACCCAGAATTTCGCCATACAAATTTATTAGTGATATTTAGAAATACATTTATTCCATCGGTTAAAAATATTCTTGATCCCGTCACTGAAGAAAGAAGGCGATAAATAGCATCCTCTGTTGCGCAACACGTTTTCGCGTAAACAAAGCCATGAAATCAAGTAAAATTTTGAAGTCAAACAAAATCAAAAACATTTTTGCTTTTAACCCTTTGAATAGTGAGTTAATTTTAAAACTACCTAAATGTGGATGCTATGTTTGTATCTCCCCCGCTTATCGTCCGTACAAATTCACTTATCTGTCAGGACCGCGCAGGGCGTTTGAAGCTTGTATATCAGTATACACTGTTGATAGCACATAATATTCCTTCTTATCTAATTATATACTTGAAATTCTTTTGGGTTATCATTATTAGTCGATAAATTTGAGTTATTGATATATACAATCGTACGATGTACGCAAGACACTTTCTCCGTCTCTATCTCCCATTCATAGTCTCCGAGCTCAACGTGCAAAACACTCTATTCATCTCTGTCTCTCTCCGAACTCAAAGTGAAAAATGCTCTTTCTAATTCACGGGAATTCGGTCGCAAATACGCGACTGTACTCATCAAGAGATTTAACTTGGCCGTAATATCAATTTAAAGAATGTCTAAAATATCACACCTCTGAATAGATTTTCAATAAACTTTATATTATTCTTATAAATAACTAGTGCACTGATTTCAATTATATCGGCCATTGTGTTGTCCAAGTGTTTCAGCAATGTTTCTGATTATGTTACTTCTATTTCTTTTTTTTTATTATCTGCACTTCTAAATCAGAGCTGTTGGATGACGTCTTGGTTTTTATTAAAAAGTCTGATCAATGTCTCGGATGCCAATGAAACGGGCTTCTTTTTTAATAAATATTTCATATATTCTTCTGTAAATGGAGGAACTTTTCCCATTTCTAAATATAATTTTAACGTGATTAGTGTTGCTTTTATTGTTTCTTCCATTCACGCTTTAATAAACAGTAACATAGTTTTACTAAAATCAGTTTTTCAATTTCTTCAGATAATTTCTTTATATAAAAATTAGTAAAAACTTTCTTCAGTTATAAGTGTAGCATTGTTAGCGTTTTTTTTTCTTTTTTGCATTGTTTGTTGCAATTTCGATTGGCAGAAGAACATCGAATTTTCTTAAAAAATATATTTCTTCGTCAGTTATAATTTTCGATTTTAAAAACCTTTTGTAATTTGTCGGCAAATTCAGAGAGTAAAATAAATATTTTTTTTAATATCATACTTATTGAGTTCTAATTTGTTTGAACTCTCTAAATTAATAAAAAAGAGGAATCCCGGATTTCACAATTGTGATATTTTTATTAAATTTATAAGCTGTCATATGTTTTTTTTTTTCATTTTTTGGGCTTTACATTTTTGATAAGAATTTGTAAAATTTGGCATAACACGTAAACAATTATGAAATGGATCGTCGATTTGGTTCTTTTTTTCCAAAATTGTAGAATAAGTCTGCTGAACCGAGTTGATTTTATTTTTCGTTTTCTGATTTTCATCTATTGTGTGTATACTTTTTTGTTTTTTTTTTGAACGAGCATTCCTCTCAGATACACAAAGAACGGATACGGGTATAAAAACTTTATGCATCACACAAAGATGCATTTTAAGTTTAAAAAAATATATATTGCTATTATTATTATAATTCAAGACAAATGGATCAATTGTGATTAGCTTGGACACTATTTTTTATAGTTACAAATTACAATACATTTTAGATGATAAGTTGCAAAAGCACTTCCGAATAAATCTGATCATATTCGAGTAAAATGTATGGATCACATTTAACATTGGTCTTAATTAAAATAAGGAAATAACATATGTTGTGCTTCAAAAAATTAAACAGTCCATTCTCATGTCAAATATTTGGTCACACCGGGAGCAAAAATATTTGCTCCCAGTACTGGTGTCTTAATTAGTGGAGTCCTCAAAGCGTCGTCATTCGGGCAATAATGTTAAATGATTCGTGTCTCAAAAGTTCGTTGCTGGCCATAAAATGGTAGATTGCGAATGAAGGATTTGCATGCGCGAGAGCTCGTGCGTGTGTGTGCGCGAGAAGGGTAATTAAACAGAAAATGCGGAGTCCCCCGTTAACAAAAAACTCCGGCGGCCTCACAAAACAGAGGGTCATAAATAAAAATGAAAAACCGGAAGTAGTACATAACAATACGGAAATGGGCGAGGTGTGATAAGAGACATACGCCGAGCGCTCGTTGCGGCCTGCGAGAAAGAGACGCGGCGCGGACGTACGTCGGAGCGCTCACGCATGTTACCGTGATACGTCCTAACAATGCTCGGGTACTTGATTTAGGAAAAACGCCCACCCCGACATTTACACGCCATCTAGGTGTGTCGGCTGCTCCCTGCCAAGCTCCTTACTTTCGTCCCTCACATATCAACAAATTTATAAAAACCAACCATTCACAATTGAATTTGGCAATGCAACGTGATTTATTACTCCGATGAAAAAAAAATCAATCAAAAACTTTAAAGAATTTATTTCATAACTATATTAAATTTATAAACACAAAAACCCCCCAGGGACCATAAATACCACAAATGCTAAACATCGACGTTGTTGTCAATATCTTGTTTGTTATCAGATATCTTTAAATTTCCTCTCATTTTATTAACATAAAAGCATTGATACAAAAAACAAAATCCTTGAAAGTTATAATAAAAGAAAGGACATAATATATAAATATATGTATTGGTATCTTTTTAAAATTTATTGCAAGCCTAATGGAACATAATAAAAATACTGTCTACGATTATTTGTCTTATTTTAATATGCAAATACGCATGTATCGTTCATTTGATTGAATTGCGAAAGCACCAAAAAAGGATTACAAAAATCCTATATTTCCTCACATAATATCTTAATTTGTGTTTCCTTCTGTTGTGGAGTCATTTTCAAATTTACTCGAAGTATATAAATCCAAAAGACAGATAATCGATGCCAAGCTTGAGAGTCTTTGAGCCAGTTTGTTTTTATTTTGATGAGTTTCGTCGATGCGAGATAAGTGTCGGCGAAGACGGTATGCATGGACTTATCTGGCGTAATAAGTAGGTATTATCTGCTGACGGTGCATGACGGTGTTTGACGGTAACTGTGCGTCAATAGTTTAAATGAGATTATATTGAAACTGCATTTTAAAGAACGACCTAAATTCTTCTCCTGCACATATTAAAAATAAAAATTCGTTTTCAGATCAATAGAAAAAATCCGACAAATGCAAAATGCAAATGGCATGCAAAATTTAGCATTTTTGCTAGTTCAATTATACTGAATCCAAGCGCGTGTATGAAGTTTTTAAATCTTTTCATAGATTTGGACACAAATAGAACGATTTCGCTGATGGAATATTTTTATAATAAAAGCATGCAATATATGCTATTTTTGGCGTTATGACGTAGGACCAATTTGTATTTATTGTTCGCGGTTTAGAATTTTTTCCAAGAGCGTTGTTCGAAGCTGATTCTGTTGTGCTAGCATGACCGATTGCAGGATGGCCTGCGTCCGATTGTTGGAAGTAGCGTCCGGCTTTGCATACTGACATAAAAAAACGAGTCGGGTAATAACAAGCGGTGAGTGTTATCTTCACATCTTTCTACATGACTAATATACACCTTGGATGACCACACCAGCTCCGGCTGGTCACCGGGTGGACGCTCAAATAAATTTAACGACCTGCTCCGATATAACATGCAAATTGCAAAAATTTACCCACGAGCCCCAAAAAAACTACGTTCTTGCGCGAAATGCCACATCTGAGCTGCAATTTGGAATTCATCAAGATCATTGAGAAAGATTTGTATCATAATTCGATGGTATGAAATGGTGTCATGTGATAAGGGATGCATTTTAAGTTTTTTGAGTGATCCATGGAATAAATTTAAAATAATTAAATGATTAGGGTATTTAATCATTTTTATAAATGGAAATCCTTCCTGTCTCGTAAAACAGTGTGAAACATAAACAATGGAATGTTCCCCTGCTATGGACTGATGCATACGATGAGAATTAAAGATCTTTTACGTTTTTAATTTTTATTAATTTTATGAAGGATATTAAGATAATTTTAAAAGGGTTTAATACAACCTTAAAATCCAATTATTAAGATAAAAGATTTTAAAAAAACCATAAATATATTCTTGTTCTTCTTAAATCCATAGCAGTTGTTTGTTAGCGATTCTTAGCCTATGTTATTTTGAGTTTTGGGATGGGTCACCATAGATTTCCAAAAAAGTTAACGAAATAAACGTTAATTATAATAATCAATAATTCATCTTCAGTTATAAGAGAAACAATGAAAACACGCTATCGCTTTTATAGCAAAAGGCGTCATCATCTCAATACTAAAAATAAGGCTGTTATTAGGGTGGTCCTTATTTTTCGACTTTTAAAAAATTAGGTGGGCGCCCCGTTGCCACCATGGGCAAAAACTTCGCAAAAAAAATGTTTTATGGCCACTTAATATCCAGCTCATTGGTTCTGGTATGTTTATTAGTATATTTTGAAGTGGAATAACATACACAAAGGTTCACTACTTCACTACAGTCAACCCTCCCCTCTTCATAATTCTTTCCTGCGGGTACGCATTGAGCTCGAGTCTTACTTTGCACTTCAGTCATTAGCGAGAGTATGCGCTTTTTGTTTCCTCAATTATACGTATTTGTTTCAATTTATCATGGCATTCACAAGCAGTAGCAGAAGTTTATTAACTAGAAATAAAACCAATATTTGGTTTAACGGCCAATCGATACCAAATCTCCATCAGTCAAAGTGAATTTCTATTGGTAAAATATTACGTCTATGTTTTCACAATACAGCTGTAAACACCGACTTGGGAAATGGAGCTTGTGTTCTTCTGGAGTAGAAAATGGATAAAGATATGCTTTGGCTGACTTGGCGCCATCATATAATCGAAATTATGTTAGATGAGTGAGTGAGTCAATCGCTCGGTCCATTTAGTGCTCCTGATATCGAATTGTTTAAAAGGTTTGAGAAGACTTGAACAAAATTGATCAAAGTGATTATTAAACATTAATTTATGATACCAAATCCTCAAAAATTATAAAAATGTCGCTGCAAACAAGTTTTATTTTGCTAAAAAATAACTTCAAATATATCATATAAATGTTTCATTTAGGAGGCCTGCTGGAAGAGAAAAAGGAAGAGAAAGCAGTGAACGATATGCGTATTTTCACATAAATAATATATACAAAATACTGGTTTCAAGCTCCTGTCGGATATTCTAAAAAGGAGGATTATCTAGAAAGAAAAAGCATTGATGTCGAACCCATCACCGAAAAAAGCATAGAAGACTTTATGACTACCTAATACTGGGTATCTCATCACAATTTTTGTATAAAGATATTAACCTTGGAAGGATGAATCTGATTTTAAAGCTGCAAAGAAAATCATCCATTCTATGGGGTATTGAATGATTTTGCTGAAGTTAGTGTTGCCTTGGTGGAGGAATATAATAAATTGATGACAATCTTTTTTGTTGATAAAAGATTACAAAAAGAAATATCCTGATACAAAAAATTCAAAGAGTATCCTTATTTGTAATCTAAACATCCATTTTACATGTAAATATTTATATTAATAAATACAAGTTAGTCACAGTACAGTGCTCTAATTTTTTAAACTCCTAAATATTATTTTAAAAAACTGAAAAAATACTGAAATTGTTTTTTATGGTGGAAAATCAAATGAGATGTTGACTGGTTCGAATATATTTTTTTTTACCCAAATAAGCACCACCCTAATGTTTATTCTGTCTAACAGCACAATCTTGCTTCTTAACGTGTTGCTAGGCCTATTACTACGTTAAATAGATGAAACTACATACAATCAGAGAGGATTCTGTAAAGGAATCAGAGTTATTGTTTTATCAGCTAGTCGCCAATACAAAAACAGGAGCATATTTTTAATTTTGAAGATTTGCCTTAGAATTAATGTCACTGCATCTGTATCATCATCATTATCATCATAGTGCAGCCACTGACAGTCCCCTACAGAACTATGGGCCTCTTCAATATCCATTCATAGGAAGGAGTTGCATCTGTATCATAAATGAATGGATTTCTCCATAGGGAAAATCTTGTTTCCAAGATATTAACAAAAGACTTGATTATAGTTATGAAAAAGGTTGTTCAGGTCATAAATTTTATTGATAACTTACAAGGTTTTAAATGCATACATCTGCTATATCCTTCAGAAGAAATATTCAGTATTGGTATTATTGTAGACCGTCTCAAGGAGATTGAAACATTTTTGTCTGAAAAAGTCCAATAAAACATTATTAAAGAAACATTTATTTGAGATACAGTTGTTCTCTAAGAGGCTCATTGAAAACCCAAAATGACGGTTTTAAAAGGCACATCAAGTCGTTATATTCATTTTGGATGAAACTGTTTAAAAAACACTTTATAATCCGATGTGTTCGGCGGTTCTAAACTTCGCCTGAAAAATTGATATAATTCTTAAACTCATCAAAAGATTGGTATAATAGTGGCTTTCAATCTGTGGCGCGTGTATAAGAGTGATGAAATGCAAAAGGGTTATATATAATGATATGAATTATATGAACGGTTGTTCCATTGATCTTGATACATGTTGAACTAAAAAGAAACAAGGGAGCTTGTTATGTAGAACCTGGTTGTTCATTTTTTGTTCATTCTTTTATATCCATTATAAATATAATATTTTTTCCCCACATATATACCTTATTTAAATAAAAGATTTTTGGGTTCTGAAACTTTATTGCCTGAAATTCATATACAGCATCGTAAGGTTCTCGTTTTCAATTTGGAGAACAAAATTAGAGAACTTATTTTTAAATATGACCAAAAATAGTGATCAAAAACCGAATCAAAAGCAATAAATTATTAACAATAAAAGTGAAATATGTACTGACTTTTATAACATATTCGAATAAAAGTACAGATATAGAATTGTATTAAAAAAAATATAGTGTTATAAATTTGTGGACCTTGGCATCGTCCAATATTTGCCATCACCATCATCCTGGCGATGTCATTTTATGAGTTCAAAGTAAAATTTATATGAACGTGTATTGAAACTGGACTCATCCAATTAAGTATTAATTCAGTTTTGGACTAGCTATCTGTATAAAGCTGCACTTTCTTTTATGAAAACTAAGATTTTGAGCCGATTACAGCTAGAAAAATGCCTCCTTTCAAAGACGATTTGAAGAGCTTTCAGCAATACCGAGGATTACACTGGACTAATGATTCATATCGTTCCACATTTATAAATATGATTAATATATATATTTTTTTTACATTTTTACAAAAAATACCCATGGGCCGCCATATTCATCTCTCAGCAGGTTTTGAGTCGCGGTCGAAAAATAATAAGAAACTGCTTTATTAGATATATAATCTATATTATAGATGATTAGCATGGATTTTTTTAATTCAACAATCTGGATTTGAATACAAACCTTTATAAAAGAGTTCAGGATCTAAATCATTATACCGATAATTGTTTAAATATATTAAAATCCATATAATATGAGATCAAGATTGTTATGCCCATACGTGATACAGATCTTTCAATAAGATTGATCCAGATTTGTTTAAACCATCGTTTATGATTTTTAACAAGTCCAGATGAAGATCAGTTTACTTCGACTAATCGATAAGTTTGCCGAAACGAGATCTAATAGGAGAAAATTAGTTTTAGTAGCGTGAGAATGGGTCAGGACGGTGCCACATAATGGATAGACAGATACATTTAAGACCATCCGAAGGCTTTGGTGTATAGAGGCATCCGCTTGTAAATAATCAAGTCTTGTAATCACACGATGACATAACAGATAGCCCATTGTGAAAAAGATAGCTCGGCTTTGTTTGAATGGTACCGTGTGATTTAACGCTTCTCAAATTGTGTTACAAGGCTAACAGCCTTTTGCCTCGTGCAATCGTCTAATATGGTCGCTGTCGAATCTGAAATGTTTAATGATGAAAACGTATTCAGCGAAGATACATCTCTGAAATGATCAGCCACACATCCATGGAAATGTCACGCAACAATATTAGATTGCGTAATTTTGGAAAATGAGCTGAAAAATAATCGCTCAATTTTGCAATTGAAAATTTGATGTGTATTTGATTGAATAAATCTCGATCGATCGATTAGATCTGATTGTAATAAATGCAATATAAAATTTATAATTTAGAGATTGTAATCATACGTAACCGAGATCATAATAAAATCATTAACAAAAATGTGCAAAAACAAATATCAATAGATTTCGATTGATAATGAGATAAGCGCATGTTTTACGAGCAAGCAAAATAAGCAGAAGAGTCCCAAATTTAAAAACTTTTGCTGAACTTTGGAAGATTAACAGTTATAAAAGCTCGGGTTGAAATCCAGATTGTCAGAAAAATCTTATATAACAGCATAATTTATATCCAGACTTGGCCTGATTTCTTGGATCGTTTATGTTCACAGATTGATCAAACTCTGTGATATTTGTATGATCTATAAAATGATAAAGGTTTGTTTCATTATGTTCACCAGATTAAGTGTTACTAACTCGCTGAGACCAGCCTATTATATATAAGTCATAGTTAGCGCTTTACTTCAAATCAGAAATATTAACTGATTTTGTGAGGGAAATACCATTCAATGAAGACAATAGGAATTTGAAACATTATCTCGATGTAAAACCAAATCTACAAGATCCAAAGAATGCAAAATTTTATCATTTCGCCAACAAATTAAATATCTGATTGAACGCTCGATAGCTCACCGATAATTTGGAACAATGAGTGGCTATAAGAAAGCAAAAATATGCTCAAATCACGATCGTTATCGTATTGTATTTTTGCACAATTACAAAAATGAAGATTATAATATCACAGAGATAACGCTGTTAATCATCGGCAATATGAGTCCAAATGCTTACTCGCTATAATACTATTTATCATTGTTTATTAATGATTTATAAAATTTTATTTATTTTATCCATTTGGACGATGTTGTACCATGCAAATTTTTTGCTAACATGACAGTGTTATTAATCTGTATGGTAGGATGATCGCGTATTTGCGAGCGAACTCGTTCGCCGCTGCGTCCATCAGATATGCGCGTCTCCGAAGTCTGGAATTTGCGCCCCATTAGAAATAACACTAATTCACGTTGGGCGACGAGAGTGTTAAATATAAGCTTCATACACGCTACAGCAGTCCTGATAGATTAGTAAATTTGTACAGATGATAAGTGGCGGACAAGCAAATATAGCATCTAAGAGTGAAGATTTTAAATTATCTCACCACTCAAAGGGTTAAGATACTCTAACATACTGCAATGCTGCTAAATTCCAATTTGATTCATATACTTCCATGCTTTTTATAGGCTTGTTTAATTTATCAGGGTATCTAAAATCGTGTTTACAAAAAGTTGTAAAATAGATCCATCAACTATAATTGGATTAATAAAATCCAATGGGAGGCTAATCGATAAGCAATTAATCGTCATAATTAAAAAAATCAATAGGATTTGCGTTATTAATCGTGGGTTTTATACAATGGCTAATTTTCTGAATCCTCAAATTTAAACGAGAGCTCTACCAATTTAAAAAAATCAGTACAGTTATAGCAAGTGCGGCTAATAAGGATATTTTATGGTCGTTAATAAATGAGAATTAAAACAATATATATCATGCATTTGTAACATGAAGCCGAATGTATTTTTTTCTTAATTAATAGCCTTTCTAACCGGATATTTATCGATTAATTCCTATCAAGGCTATTACCAGTACGATCCACGAGAGCTTAATTTATTGCCAAAAATGTTCAGTAATGTATGAATATACTTTTTACTTCGTTAGGAAATCATGTAAATACGTTTAAATGTCATGTATGATTTATGATAATGCTTTATTAATTATATATAGGCTATATTATTGCATATTTTTTGTGATCAATAATTAAATCTGTAATTGATAGCTCATGTTCATTGCAAATTTGGTTGCAATCCGTACGACGGCGCATTTTATTAATGAAACTATTTAGACATCGGGAGGATGATTTTTAGACGAGGGGGCATTTAAATTGGAATCGTATTATGAAAAGCGGGGGGGCATTGGACTGACAAATTAATATTTTTTTGAAGTTTTCGAAGGCCAGCTTTATAAGTAGGTATTAGATATAATACGCCACAGCGGGATGTGAACCCGCACCGCAAAATTTGCCAGTCATTGTTTTAACCGCCGCACCAACAAGCCGCACTGACAAATCAAAAAATAAAGAATTATTATAATAATAAAAAAAATATGGACACACCGTGAAGAATACCATTATTCTAATTAAAGTTCTAAACAAATCTATTCGGCACGAAAAAAGTATTTTAATAAATGTTGTATGGAAGAATACATCCAAAACTTGTATTGAATGCAAAGAAATGTCTATTTATAAGAAACATACAAACTTATCATCACCTCTTTTAATACATAATTAATTCAGTTGTACTGTCCAGAAGATGAACGATAAGCATTTTTGGTGGACATGTAATAACAGCTGGCAGTTATGCATCGCCAACTTTAATTATCAAAGCCAGAAAGAGCATAAATAATAAATAAAAAAATGTTTAGATTCGACTGGTTTCGATGTTTATGCTTAAACGATCATTATCTGACTACCTGATGTTAATAGACGCGTATTTGTATATTTTCAAAGTAATCGCAAAATCAATATTTAAATGTGTAGATTCTCCTCGAAACCAAGTGTTGATATAATAATTTAATCCAGGACTCTTTTTATAATGGTCTCAAATCAAATCCAGATTGTGAAGAATATTTTTATCATATTAAGAGATTTGGGAGATCGAAGATATTAAAAATTCTGGTTGATCATCTCGATTCGGGTTTATTTTGACATTTAGGGTGGAAAAAATAAATATTGATTCGATTATCTATATACCTTCCAATTAAAAATCCTTCCCAAAAAGACTCCTATAGCAATTTTCTACACCCGATAATAATATAGCACCTTAAGAAGAAATTCTCGCTGAACCAATTACCTTCAAAATATTTTTTTAATATCTGATTGGAGTTTTCAAGTCTTGTGCATAAACATTGTAGATATTTTCTAAAACATGTTTATCAAAGTTAGACCAATCTTTTAATACTTTTATAAATTTTATAACAAATAAGGGATGTTTGTTGAAGAAAAAAAATAGCAAATCGATTTATCGTTGGTTAAATAAGTTCTATTATGGTAATGCGTAAGTTTTCAGCGCTTTATTTTCATTACTGAACTTCAAATACTGTCCTATATATGAACTGATTTCTGTTGAATTAGAAATCTATGAATGGAAATCTATCGAGTTGTCTAAGCTAAAGAATTGGTTTTTATAATTCGAAAATTAGGTCACATCAAAACATAAAATAAACATAGAAGTTGTGGATTGTAGAAATCTGAATTCGATACTAGAATACTGAATTATTTCTTTGAAGAAAATGTAAAAGAAAAACATAGATAATGAGTTTTTCCATACTCAACTTACTCACTGAGCTCCAACAACCTCTTTGGTTAGACTTCTCCACTGATGAAATTCAATTATTGCTTGAAAAATGATAGGAGACTAAAGATTAACCCTTGTGTCAATAAAATGTTTAATGTCCTCCCGTCAATGAAACAGATAAACAAACTATCGTACAAAATATACTAATCTGGTTTTTATATACAATATATATAATTCGAAAATATTTTCTGCAGCATAGGCAAAAGAAAAATATAGTATTTTTCAAACATATGATGCAAAAAAGATGTTTTTATGACACAGGTAAAAATACAGGTCAGCGTAAGAAATATGATAAAATATTGTAAAAATCCTATTAAAAAAATATCTAGGTATTCTATAGGAATATAAGTTTTTTTCGAGACACAAGGATCCCAAACTTTTTTAAATTTTATAATTTTGTAAAACTAGTATAAAGTCAAAGAGATTTGGTAAGATCTATACATATCTACTATTAAAAAAACTCATTATAAAACCACAATGGTCTGGCCAGACCATCTTATTGGCAGAATGATTAAAATAGAGATTTTCTAAATTTTCTTTAGCTACAAATATAAGCCAAATTATCCTATGGAATAAAGGTCAATTGCAGTATATAATTTATAATTCATCTTTACCTAAGATAAACATAGAGATACTATGTCTGAAATGAATGAATATGAATGAAAATGTATTATTTCGGATCTAGATTATACTTCTGTTACTTATTCATTTAAATGAATGCATATTAAGATATTAAATCTGAAATTATTTTCGCATTTTGAAATATAAAAAAATTATATGTCTGTTATACACGAGTAAGAAGCAAAGGTATTCTGCCTAACTGACAAGCAACACTCGGTATATACTCGTCAAACAATGATCAAACCAATACATATCTAATTTATATCGTCAAATTTTTCATATTTGATATTCATAATGATTGACTTTGTGCGTCAACAAAGCTGCTTTAAATTAAAAATAAATACCGTCAACCTTACCAATTACATGACCTTAAATATGCAACGAGGAAAAGTCCAAAACGCTAAATTTATTTAATCTGATAACAATGCAACATTTCATTATTTTTTATTTGGGAAGATTTATTAAATTATTCCGAAATTGAAAGGAGGATGTATGAAGATAAAATTAATTCAATCCGTTCCAAAAGAAGATAAAACTGTGGTCACTCATAAATATGTGCACACAGCTAGTTTAGTATTATTTACAGCGATCTGATTGTGCGCTAAATAGATACTTGCCTTATTTTAAATCGCATTTGTTCAGTTGTGTTATTTTTTTGTTCGCCTGTATTAATACATTTAATTTAAATATTGTGGGCACATAAATAAATAATTACACATTTGGCGCACAATCATTAAATAGCATGTAATCATCATCATTTCTATAGCACACAGCAGTAGGTGGAAAAGTCCATACAAGCTAGGTCTTTATAAACAGTACAACACGCTCATTACAGAATCAGCTATCATTTTCCATTTATAAAAATTTTTCGATATAAATCTTTCTAAAACTGCATGAGAATCCTTGGTATTTATCAAGTGTTAGTATATTGGATTAGTTCTTAGACCCTTGTTATGAAGATTTCTGATTTAAATCAAGATTGTGATTGATCCAGGTTAAGCCTGATTAATAAAATCGGATAGGGCCACTTATGAATTACTGACTTATAACAATCATTAAAATATCGCTCATGAATAATCTCAAACTAAATAAATCTTTTTCGAATGATCGTATATAGGGATTCTGATTTTATTTCTCGAGAAATGAGAACTCTCGACATTGCTCGAAAGCTTCTATGAGACATTGCTCGATTTTGTATATCATAATTATCGAAACGAAATACTAATTGACAAATACTAAAATGATTTTTCAATCAAATAATCAAATACAGTATGCTAGAATTCAATATAAAATGGGAATTAAAAATTAGTCCATTTATAATATGTACTATAAACATCGTTTGTCAGTGATGGTCAGTATTTAAATATGATTGACCACTATTGAAAGTGATTGCTTCTGTATTTTTTATTCTTAAGTACTATCATTAAGCTTTTCTGCAATATATTTTGTTTTATCACTAGAGATAAGGTGAATATTGGTTATTTGAGTTTATTTTAGGAATTTCATAGTACTTTTTATGTAGTTGGTATAAGGAAGATTGAAGCATATTTTAATATAATAAATAAATGTCAAAGGCTCAAATCAGATAATAATATTCAAAAGTTGCTTCTAAATCTGAAAGAACCTCAATTTTCGATGTTGACTTACTCCTATTAATACTTAAATCAAATAATTGATAACATATTTTGAAACGTTCCACCCATTCTAACTCCTGTTTTCAATAAAACTTTCTTCTAAATACATTCATAAGAAAATAGGAGAAATGAAACAGAAAATATGACCATTTTTCAAACCGTTGGTTGTTGATATCTCTATCATAAAAAAATGCATGGCAACCCTAAGAAGTGTTAAACATAAAGAAATAGCGCCAGATGGGAGCTGATCGTTGACGCGCTCAGGGAAAACTTCGAAGTTCCCGAATACATAATTGAGCTCGTCAGCGACTACTTCAAAGATCGACGTGTCCATCATTATGAGACGAGCACGACCAAGAAGCTAGATATGGGCATTCCGCAGGGATCCGTTCTGGGGGCCACTCTGTGGAATGTCCTCTACAACAGTCTGCTGACAACAAAGATGACACACGGAGCAAAACTCATTGCCTTCGCGGATGACGTCGCACTGTTGGTGACAGCTCAGCATCCATGGGAAATGGAGGCGATGGCCAATGAAGCCCAAGAATGAAGAATCGCCCGGAGGCAATGATCTGCAGTAGAAGAAGAAGACCGAGGGTCAAGAGGCTTGTTTTGAACGGTCACGAGATTGAATACAGCAAATCGCTGAGATACCTCGGGATCCTCTTGGACAACAAGCTGACCTTCAAAACATATTAAAGCAGCTGCGCAGAAGGCGCAGAAGGTGGCCAGTGAGCTAGGATGGCTCATGCTCAATATCGGAGGGCCAAAGCCTTGTAGAAGACGTACCATAAACGAGATAATACATTAGATTCTTCTGTACGAAGCCCCGATATGTACATGAGCATACAGAACTGTATCTGAAGAAGCGGTGCTCGTGATCGCTGGAATACCACCGCTTGACCTCCAGGCAAAGAATAAGGCCTTAGACTACGAAGATCCTGAAAATCGCAACGAACATGACCAGAAACAGATGGAAGCCTGGGAGCAGAGATGGGATCAGTCCAGCAAGGGAAGATGGATCCACTGACTTTTCCCGGTCATAAGTCGGTGGAGAGCCCGGAAACACGGTGAAAAGACCTACCACTTGAATCAGGTGCTGACTGGGCATGGATGCTTGTGTGTGGATGTGGAGGTCGACGACGCATAGCACATCATCATTGGCTGTAAGACTTGGGCACCCCAGAGAAAACTGCTGTAACAAGCACTCGGGGTAGCCGAGCTCAACGTCGACAACATGATCCACAGCATAATGAAAAGCAAGAAGAACTTGGACCTTTGGCAATGGAATATGTAGAAGAGATTCTGAGCGCCAAAGAGGGCAGTAAAAGAGAAAGACGCAGAGCGCCTCTCCAACTATTGTTGGGCAAATTACCTAAGGCCAGACTACCTGTCCTCCTGAGTGTAAGTATTATTGACTTTTTTTTAAATAAAATTTCTTAGGTTATACAATTAGGCATTGCTGAAGTTTTTAAAAAAAATAGTTTTAAAATGATTGGACAGATCACATAATAAGATTTCATCTAACGGATGTATTATGGTTTGCAATATATGATATAAATTATTTAGACCCTTTTAAAAAAAACTACACTAATAAAGATACTTCACATCTTTCAATAATCAATCTCTTTGAGATACGCCATTTAGGATATGAGGGAAATAAAAAAGATATTGTATAAACAAAAATCTTGTGTGTTGATGATATCTGTGTTAGCTTAACAGCTCATTGAGCTTGTCCTCTAGCGGCCCGCAGCAAATGGGTTAATCCGGTCCACTTTTTTTGGATACTCCCATAATTCGTTAACATTCGGTTTTTTTAAGCGCTTCTTTGATCGAAATTGGCCGTCGCCGTAATCGGTGTTTGTAAATCTCCTGATGTGATATACCTGGGAGTCAATCATGTCTGGCACATGCGCTAAGGAATTGGTGCGTCATCGGAAATCATGCCTTTGATAAACGAGCTCTCGATGACGATGCACACCAATCCACCTTCCTTCCATGCTCCATCATGCTGCTGCCTCAGACCTGGCGTCTGCTCCCACGTGACGAAAAAAATCCATCGTGGATTACCAGATGCCTCTGTCCAAGATTGATTGCATCGAAAGGATCATGGAAATGTGGCAAGGGGTCACTAATACAAATATGCGCGTCCTTAAATACCATTCTAACAATCGAATTAAATATATTCAAATCCGACGTGCGATTGTGCGCTCGATCGAAATACAATCAAAGATTCTTTCCAATAAATAAATAATTAGCTACGTCGATTTGCTACATAGATAGTACAATATGACAGAATACTAAATACCACTCACCTCGTTACAAACACCCGTATTCCGAGAATCCTTTTGCCTATCATAACCATTAAACAGACCATGACAATAGATACGAAGATAAGGTTCCTCGGTCCATACCTTGGGTCAATAAAAAATCATCCTAAAGCAGAACATCTCCAACGTGATGAATGATTATTTTTTAATCATAGATTTACCAATTATTTTTCTATGATATCTAAATTATCCGACATGATTTTATTAATATTTTATTATTACTATAACAAGATCTAATATTTGCACCTTCTTTATATTCCGCAATTTTACACTTGTCAACCAATTCGACAAATTTGACAAAAATGTAAAATAATGCAATTATGACTATATTACTAAGCATCAATTGAATTATAAATAATCTTAATCAATAAATAGTTTCAGATCTTGTGTAAAATTATACTTGTTCACCATAGATGGCATTTAATTTATTAAAAAATGATACATTTTATGCAATTATAGTTGAACCTGCTTATGATGAATTATTAGACGACTAGGCTTTTAACGCAAAATTTATGGTTGTAAAGAATACTTTTCCATACAAATGTTTTTCATACATGAACGAGCTTGCTAAATTTGATATCATAGTAGATTGTAGACAAAAAAATAGTTTGGAGATTTTAATTTAATGTCTGAATTTAAATGTTTTAATTAGTACCAATTTTTACAGAACTCAAGAATTCGTCAATTCTATTTTAAACACCATTTGGAAATTTAAAAAAAATACTCATTTGCTTGCATGATAACATTAGGACATACACACTACAATTTACGCTCAATCTATAAACTCAATTCTTCCAGAGCTATGAAATATTATGGAGGATTATTAATCAGTCAATATACTCGATCCATGAAATGTTATTGATAAATTTAATTATGAATCCATTCCAAATGCAATTCTCTTGCTGAAGTCATCCAGCCAAAGGCGAATTTAATAATTGCATCTTGTATAGATATATACACTGGGTCGAGTTTCTGAGAAAAATGAATCGATTGTGGTGAAAAAATGATCGATCGCCGATTGAATATCGCTGGTTTGTAGTATTGTTAGTAGACATAACGATTTAAGCGTCCATTAGCCTTTAATTGTGTATGTCGATAGGGGGTCTGATCTAATTACAAAACCATCTCAAAGGCATCATCACGCTATTTCAATACTCATTCCGAATCTTTTTGCTTTAGTTGGCACACTCTAATTATTATCGATGGAATTACATCGAAGTTTATCATTAGATCGTTTACCAACATTGCGCAATGTGCCTCTTGCGTTAATTTAAATATTAGCTAACCGGTCCGTATCGGAAAATATTTTAATTACATCAAGGGTCCAGTTCGCTCCATTGTCTGTCATGAATTTGTCAAAACCTCACCGCCAGCTCCGAAAAGAAAATGGGCGTGATTGCAAAGCACATTTCTCACATCGCGATAATATAACAAGGTGGAAAAAAATTAACAATATAGTGACGCAAAAGAGTGCAAGGGTCAGATGGAAGATAGGGCTTCATGTGTGATAGAGAGAGACGTGTGTGAAAGTGTTTAGATGCCGTTTAGCGATGAATTACGAGTTTTCAAATAAGATGGCGGCACCGATTGTACAACTAATTCATTTTGTTTCCGTGCCCCGATTTATGGGTGTTGCTAAAATAAAGCATCACGACTTTACTATTATTTACTCTAAATATTCCAGACCACGTGAGCGCTCAGTCTCTTGTATCATCACGCTTTTTATTCTTTGTTTAATATGCCTTTATTGGCCTCTTTTGACTCAAAGAGAAACATAACACTATCCTTGCCGTATAGAAAACCTAATAACCGGTTTTACTATAATAGTTTAAACAAAACTTCCCCTTATTGCAATGACTTACACGAAATAGAAACTTCCAAAAAATGTATTTACTACAAGAAACCCTTTTCTCAGGGGTTCATAAGCGTCAGATATAAGCAATTTCCATAAGAAAAGATTTTCACGTGACAGTTTCCCATTTGCCTTCTATATCATTATTAATCCCCTCAGTATTTAATCTTTCAAACCCAGAAAATCCAGGTAAAACCAATCGTAAATATTTATATTTATTGATACAGTGTAATTTTTTTCACAACTTAAATATGCAAAAGAAACTTCGCCACAGAACTCGCAACAGAATCGCCTTTATAATTCATCATCCAATAAGTTTGTAGGATGAAATGACCAAGTACCAACCTTCAAAATATACGTATCAAAATTTCATAACAATCTAACATATAGTTCACAAGTTACGGTAGTTTTAGTGACGTTATTTTTGTAATTTTAAAAATAATGGAAAATTCTGAATTTTACCTATTATCAACACACAACGCATTGCTTTTTAATAATAAGAGAAAAATACCATTGAAACATAGCAGGCTTGTCAAGAAAAGTGTTATTCAGACTCTGATTTTAATCATTTTGCATCAACATTTGTTCATGAGAAAGCTCTGGCCGAAGTGAGTATCGTTTGCTTATAATCGAGCGAAAATAACAATATGTCGACAATTCATATACCTGACAGAGATTGAGAAAGGAAGAACCATCAATTGCGAATATTATATGGAGTTATGGGTGCGTTTGATGGAAGTTGTGAATAAACGATCCTATATGAAGATTTTTTTGTTCACCAAGACAATGCACCGTGTCACAAGTCGATCGCAAAAATGCCAAAATTGCACGAACTGTACTTTGAATTGCTTCCCCGTCAACCATATTACAACGTAATTATTTAAATAAAAATGTGGAATTTGGAAAATATTAGGCATTTTAATACGAAAATACTGGAACCAATAATTAAATTTCCCAATAAACTATATGAGAAGTTTGAATCGACACGTTCCAAAAATATATTGAAAAACCATGAAATAATTTTACCCTGTAAAATTTCATTAAAGATTTCTGTATTTATGTTTTCACAGTTAGACTAAGTCTGAATCAAGATTAGATGCATAAATACTTCTAATCTTTCAAACAAATTTATACGGTATACACCTTATAATAAGGATCTAGAAATTAGGTCAGTATAATAACAATTATTATCTGTTATAGAATTGCTTTAAAACATTCACTCTTTTAATTTTAAACTGTAATTAAATCTATATTTCTGACCAAAGCACACATAGACTTTGTGAACTTATATATATTAAATCATATAAGTTTCTAATTGTCAAAAAGTCAAACTACTTCATCTAAAAGAATTTTGAATAGACTTTAAACCTTTATATAAGTTAAAACTTGCATTCTTCACGCTTAGTAATTGTATGTCATTTGGGATTTGTATCTTGCCAGCTCCTTCCTTCACTTCAGAGCCTCTTTCTGCACCTGCTCGTCGGTTGAAAATTTAATTTATGTGTTCTTTCAGGGAGGGAAAAAAGGTGGTAATCTGAAAGCGCCAAGTCTAGGGAATATGGAAGATGGTTAAAAACATCCCAAGCAAATAAGTCCAAGAGTGCCTTAGTAGCTAAGGGTGTTTTAGAGCAGGCGTTGTTGTGCAACAAGTACTCGTCTCGTCAGCATACACCTCCTTTTGTTTTGAATGCTTATTTTGAGTTTTCTAATGTCTCCCAATATTGTTGTGCATTGATGTGCTCCCTCTGAAGTAGAAATTCGACCAAAATTAGGCCTTTTTGTTCCCAAAACACTGAGGCCATGATTTTTTTGCTTGAAATTGTGGTTTTGAATTTTTTGGCAGATAGCGAATTGGTGTGCTATCACTGTGACGTCTCTTTGATTCAGAAGTTTAATAAGCCACCCATTTTTTCATATTTCCAATCACAATAGAACTCAGAAAATCCCCAATTTCAAGTTAATTTCAAATCTTTCACGCAATTGGACACTACAACATAAATTTACATACTACCATGTTCCTGCTATGCTCGCTTTGTCAGGAAATGCTCTTCTACTACTCAGCATGACCAACTCTTAAAAAATAAAAAACCACAGACTGTCATTGTCACAGTACACTTACTTTCTGGATATTTCTCGTAGTATATTTTGTACGTTAGTTTGTTTACCTATTTCATCGGCGGGAAGAAATTAAACCTTTCATGAATAAAAGGGTTAAAATTGTTTTTTTAAATTGAAAATAATCTAATGATATTCTAAGTAAAACTATTTTCAATTATATGCAACCCTTACATACATCCAAATTATTGATTTAACCTATCTATTATTCAATATATATGAGAATATTAATCTTTTCAGTCCAAAAATAAAAATATTAAGTTTTTATGACATATTTTTTTTAATAAAAATAACATCAATCTCACACATTTATGCTCGTACATATAAAAATTGATGGTCGTGAATTAGGGATTGAAAAACTAATTTACAATTTTAACTCTAATATGATTTGTGCAACGATCTACTTATCATTTTTTATCAATATGCTTTTATTAAAATTACATGCTATATTAAAAGGATCGACACCATAATCTTTAATTATGAAGTTGAGGAAATTTATTTGGTGCAAGAAAATTTCTTTCGAAATCTCATAAATTAAATCTTCAGCTCAATGAGCTCATTTTCCCATCGAAGGCTCTTACGAGAACGCAAAAGCACATTATTTTAATACGTTACTCGTACAACAAGTATGTTTAAAGAATAAATCGATCATTATTCAGTTTACAAAATTAAAACGCCTTTTAATAAAATGTAAAATCTTTTGCTACACACGGGACTAAACACTTTATAAAGGGTCAATAGCTGGTAATAAATTGGCTTCAAAGTCCCAGGACAATCAACCGTAGGAGATCTTCGCGAGAGTGATCAAAAACTTTACGTCATCCCTGGCAAGAAGTCCATGGGCAGAATGTCGAGCGGGCGCAGGCCGGACCGGTCAGCTATTAACGACCCACCTCGTTTTAATATTAAAAGCGGGGATTAAAATACAGGGGGGTTCAGAGGTTAACCTTGTTTTCAATACGAGAACACTATAATTAAGTATAATTTATCTTTAATGGGGAACTTTAGATTGCGACGCCGCATCTCGAGGATGTCACGATAAAGTGATGTACTCGAAAATTCACAAACGTATCGAGTCAATATTTTTTGCCAAATTCACACGGACGATCTTCGGCAGAATGAAAGTGTTAACCCAACAACAAATATGTAATTTCGGCGAAGATTTTAGATAATCGAAATGTTGAAAATCTCTTTATTACCGCCGAATATTTGATCGACGATTTTGTGATGAATTTCGATCCACAATGCTTTAAATATCATTTTTATTTATAATCATCACGAATCACCCATGGCCATGAAATTACGATCTTAGTGAACGTTTCGTATTGAAAATATTTCGATATTACTATCAAATGCTTTTTAAAACATAAATCTACAATCGATTTCCTTGAATACTTCATAATAAATTATATTAATCTTATCATAATATGATATAACGAACAATATAGAAAAATAGAGCAGGTTTGAAACACACCAATCGTCGATCTCTCTCGATACATAAATCAATATTTCACAGTTTTCCATTTTACGATGTTTACGTAAACGTTTTATTACACATTATGAAATCTTCGAGATTTAATGACAGCATATAGCAAACAACATATGCTTTGTAGTCCATATTCTATAGTACTTAAAATTAAATAGGCTTAATTTTTTAGTCGAGTAAAGACAAAAACTGTTTTATAACAAACAAAAACCGGTGATTTTATACAAACATCATCAATAAATTGGAGCAATAAATGACTATGGAAAATTTCCATATGCCATAATTTAAGTTGTAAAAATTACCAAAGCTTGTTTTATGTTGTGGTTTTGGATATTTATAATGTGATGTTATTATGCACAAGTATACATTCAAAATATTTTATTATAAATCTTTTATCAGGATAAGATTTTTTTGTTGCTGTGGAAGATCTATAAAGGCAGTCCATAATTTCGTGCGCATTAATATTGCATGCATTGGGTTCGACATTCTTAAAAATCTTGTGGAGTCAGAGCCAAAATTAAAAGTGGATCAGATCGCAGAAAGGATAGATTCATTTCATGTAACAGTCTTTTGCCATTTAAAGGAAATTGGGAAAATATCCAAGCTACAGATACAGACCAAGGATAGATAAAGATAAGCAACCAATTCCAACAGCAATGGTGTTATTCGTTTAATTTTTAAAAATATTAAGGGTATATTTTTTAAGGTCAGTAATAATAGTGTTAATCCTTTCGATTTCCCAAATATGAATTATTACATGAATTATTTTTCCCAATTTGGGGGGTTTCAGCGTTTTGTTTAAATCTAAATAAATAAATACTAACCCAATAAAAATATGAAGAATTGCTACTTATTGGTTTGATTTTCTCTTAATAAAAATTGTTTTGAATTTTCTAAAATTTTTAGAAAGATGTTGCCGACCGTTCGGTGTTATTTGATGAATTTGAATCGTGATTAGGTATGATGCGACTTTCCTATCATGCCCACATCCAATACGATGGAATGGTGTTGTGTATGGTGGTGCTATGATTTGATTTGGATAGTTGGATGTGGAGGTGTGTGAGGTGTGGTGAAGTTGGGCAATTGGCCGCGAGGTGGCACGAGCTCGTTACAGAATATAAAATATAGCGGCGGAGGTGTGCTCCATCCCTCCTCCTCAGATCAACCTCACGATTTCCACTTATCACAAACTCACTTATTCTCTCATCTTCACACCTGGCCCCCCTCACCCCCCCAGCACACCAGGGTTTCATCCCGATTGTGCCCAACATGGCCATCTACATCAACCTGTCCACTTATGTGCCTCCAAGCTGAGAATCGACGTCTTCTTCGTAGACGCCATCGTGAGAAAACGATGAAAACTTTCAAGCATGAGCTAATGATTTATGCTTAAAAAAATATTAAAAATATACATACATGCTAAATATAATCCATTTTTTTAAACTTTAAAAAATCATATTAGGAAAAATTGGATGCATTTCTACAAAGCATAAATATCATTTAAATAAGTAACATTCACATACACTTAAATCAACTGAAATATTAAAATAAATTTAATATCTTACTGATTTTTTAAAACGCTTTAGGACTTTAGCAAATGCCATGAAATATGACATGCTGGGAAAAATAAGTCGTGATCATAAAAAGGTAAATACATAAGCATTTCAAATGGCAACATGGCATGTCGCAAAGTAAATTGATGAAAATGTATGAAGATTGTTATGAAATAATATTTTTTATGACATTATCTACAAAGGAAAAAGCTAGACGTTACATTTTTGGAAGAGTTCTGAATTTTAGAACCAAGACGAATATCTTAAATATTTTCACCACAGTAACAAGTTTAAAGAATTGTGCGCCTATGAGTGATTAATTTGCAGCAATATCATTTAAACATAGGGACATCCAAATGCAACACTTAGACGTCAGCAATGTGTAATATTTACATGTAACATCTTTTTCAAATGACATAAGCATTTTTTTGTTGCACAAAATTTTACCATAATTATGAATTAATTTTTATGAAAGTATCCCAAAATTAAGTAAATACAATCGTTTCCTTTTTCATTTTAAGAATAACAACTAAGACAATTTAATTTGAAGTTCAGTCATTTATAAATGATATTATTTTGTCGCACGCGGTACCCATTTTCACCCGCTACGACGCCAATCCACGTGTGTCATCACCCACCTAAAATGTGTTAAGAAGAAGCTCAGAATAGCAACAAATTCAGATTATTTTCTATCTAGTGACTAAAAGTTTGATTAGTGAGCCTCGTTTTCTTCGTATGATTCATTTTGATGATATCAAACTACAGCATCTTGCCTTAAATATTATGAATTTTGCATGGTTTTATATTTGGATACAAATTTTATTTATTGAGTTTTTATATATTAATAGTATAACTGAGAGGATTATTTTGGTTGAACGAATTTGCCTATGGTTATCTGATTTGCAATTATAATTAAAATGCAATTTTAATCTTATGAAAACTTACTAATAGATCTTCTATTAAGATAATGTTCCTTAAAATAATATCCTCATTATCTAATCAGTATATAGCAATATGATTCTTCGTATTATTTTTAGTTTTCTTAGTGTTGAAATACTTTAGTAAATTTAGATATGAATATAAGTCGATCTTAGTGTTTTTAATATTAACCTCATTTATAGTCATGTTAATAAGGTTTCAATAGAAGCAAGTAGTGCAACGTAGATGAGAAAACAACTGCTATCGTAAAGTTCTCCAAGAAAATACTTGGAAAGCTTGCATAAAGCATGCAGCATTAGAAAGCTCTAAGCAAATTGCCTTAAATGGCGGTAATTAATCTGCAAGAAATATCTCAATTAGAATATCCTTACAGTGTGCATATCTGATACCAGGAACTGCGCCACGATCTAGATGATTGGAGTTAAAAATGAGGCGAAGTGGTAGATATGGGTCTGCAGGTATGATCAGGCATAGGTGGAGGCTTAAGTCAGATTTAAGTTGGCACGTTGAATTAACAAGGTTCCGAGGCGAGTGGGCCGTAACCGATATTATCTGAGTGTTGCCTCCCCGGCCCAGTACCGCCCAGTCAGAAAACAGGCGTGAAGATTAACGGAGATCTAACAGTACACATACACCTCTCCCTGCCCTATAATCTCAAACTGCTTATACAAATTTGTACGTAGATCCTTATCCAAAATCTAATACTACTCTTTATAATTGCTATAGTTTTAGACAGTTCCGTGATATTCCCATCGGACTGGAGATATAACAGCTTGCAACCCACTCCTTTCACCCTCGGTCTGGAAAGGCGCAAAATTAACAAAGAAACTTTATAATGCAATAATCACAATTTTAATAAGTAACAATATTTTGAATAAATATTGATTATAACAAATAAATAACTAGATGTTAAACCATCATCAAAATCAGACTGGAATATTGAAAATTGTAAAAACAATTAAACTTATCAGATCAATTTTCTTTATCTAAATGGTTGATCATTACTAAATAATACTCCATAAATCACTACTTATGAATTATAAAACATATTATAGAAAATCCGTCCTGAATATTAAAATTTGGATCAAAATTGCAAGCACACAAAGTCAAAAAATCATTAAAAGATTTGACGATATCAAAATTTATTTTTTGAAAGCTTTTAACGACTTTAATGATTCCAAAATTTAACCACAAATTTGCATAATTATTAGAGTTTTATTGTAAATATTCGGTTTCAAAATTAATCGTATTTCATGCCGATAATATTAAGGATTTCGAAGTTCAATAAATCCGCCTTTTATTAAGCTAATAATGATATCTCTATCGTGGTTTATATATTATTTTTTTTTTTTTGGTAAAAATCTGCAAGAATTATGATTGATAAACATTTTTTATAATATAAACGAAAAATTTTGAAACCTGTGACATTTTTTAATTATCCAATAAATATGTCATTCAATCAACTTTTTTGCATATTTAAATGATTTGTATTTGTATGGTATTTACATAATTTTACACTATAAAAAAGGATCATCGTGTAATTTTTGTAGTTTGTGATTTTAGAAGACGTCCATCAATCACTTATAGACAGATCTATACTTATCTATCTGACATCTGAGTCGATGTGCTACCCACAAGTTTAATAGCAGTGTGCTAAAATTAAAATAAAATGTGGCATGAATAATTGATTTTATTTAAATGCTGAGTTCTCGAAGGAGACTCGTAATTTGAAAATAGCAGGACGAGTTGTCCTAGAAGGAATAATTTGCATCGGTCGATAAATAAATATATGTTATGTGCGTGTAAGAGGAGGCATGTATCACAAAGCATTCCCACACCTACGATCGAAGTGCCCAATAAATCTCGACGGCATCGCAATCTCACACCAAAGCCTTGTTTTGTTATTTGTTACCGGTGTACCGAGTTATTGTTATCAGCAGTCTGGTCTCCTTGCTGTTGGTTTTTAACAACCCTTCTTTTCTCCGGCGGGTCCTCGGCCTTCTTTCCGGTCCTCGCATGCTAAGGAGGGGGAGGGCCGGTAATGAGTAAGGAGAGATTAATCTTTCGCTCTGAGGAGGAGGAGTGTTACTGGCCGCAACGAGACCGCGCTAAAGATGGGACGATTGTAATTAAAAATCCCGTTGCCCGCGATGGACCTCGATTTATGTATATGAAAAAGCGATCGGAAACCTTTCCGATGCTCTAGCCATTTTAATTTATCGACGTAAAAATCGTTACGATCCGGAGATAATCTGCACTTACCGATCGAATAAATCATTCTTAAATGGTTCGGACGTAGATCTACAATCATGAGCTCAAATCTAGACAATGCAAACACATATTTTACAAACCTTTTATTTGAACGCGCTAAAAGTACTAAAAACACAAGTATGGTTTTCCGCAAACGAAAATAAACTGATGGATTATATATTTAATTTGAGATTCATACATGATGTCACTGTAGCATGTCTATCATCAGTGGGAAGCCTTGCAGCAATATTTATAATCATCATAAGCACGCGACATCATAATTAGCTTGTATTGTAGAATAAGTGATTTTTTTATTTTTATCTCTTTTGTACTGCTATGATAATCCATCTATCTTAAAATGTAAGAATTTTTAATCTATTTCTTAACTCGTAGGAAAATTCATTCAACACCTCATGCCAATCGATGAATTCCTCTTAAAGGCGTATTCTAGTTTAAAAGCTGTCATTCAGAGCAGAGATGCTTATAGGGGCAGAGTCCCTGGTCTGCGCCCGACTATCACGAGCACTGCAGGATGCTCGAACTACACGTAGATCTGATTGATTTCGGAGAAGGTCGGGTGTGGATGGAAACGCACTCTTATTAAAAATTATCTTAATTTTATGTGGGGAAAGATTACAACCACTAGATTACAAAAGAGCTTGCAGGAAGAATATCTCTTCTCGCAGGCAATACTATTAGTTGGCTCTCTATTCTTGTTTCCTGCAATCAGCAATCAGCTTCCATTGATGATACGCGGGGAAGAAGGAGAATTTAATTAAAGTTTTATTTTTAAAATATGTTGGCAATTGATTAGTTTGATTCTGTATAGTGAACTTGAAAAATGTAGTCTTAAACTGCATGGACTTTCAACAAATAAAATAGATTTATTGTTTGTCTAGACATCATTTCAATCTAACTTACATCTAATCAAATAATAACTTCTTCCAACTCGATGAGTTTCTAATGTTTCATTACTTGAACCAAAACACAAATCTAATATAACTTGCCTGTAAATCTTTTTATCTTCCACTCTTATCCTAAATTTTAAAAATATTAATTTACATTTCTATTGAAACAGAGTTGTAAATCATTTTAAAAATAATACTACTTTTTTACACAACATATACATATGGTTAAATCATTCACATTAAGAAATCTGAATGTAGATGAGATTTTATTAACATGTAATATTAGAAATACTACACAATTAATATAAAACTGATTGATTCATAATTACTCGATCTAGGTACAATCTCATATTTTGGATCATTAAAGTCTGCCTAGAAGTGATTAGTTTACTACAAACCACCATATGAAAATCCTTTATCTCTCAAAAACTATCTAATGGAGATCCTATATTTTTCCGAATAAAGAAATTAAATATCTTATTTAAATGCTAGCTATGTAAATTTTTATTATTTATAATATTCTTTGGATTATTCAATAGGGTAAATGGACAATTTTATAGTCTATGTATTATCAAACTGCATAAACAAATCAGGCATATTTATATTTCTATCGGCGTCTTTATTGTATATGAAAACTTATTTTAACTCTATGAACGGTATTTATTTATTTTATTAGCGTTTGTTGTTTTACTTCGCTTAAGTTATAAGTATCGCTTTACGTCTCGCCAATCGTTGGTTTTTAGCACCTGACTAAAGTAACAGATCGATCGAAGTGGATGGTAACTGCATGGATGATATTTTAAAGATTTCTCACTTGTTTATGACTTTGGTAAAATGATGTATGCACTTTCTCAGAAAAACGTAGATTCGCGCCTCGGACCCGATAACTTATAATGTGGCATTTAATCGCTTTTTTCTCCGAGACGTGCCTCAATTCCCCAACTGGGCACATTTCAAAACGATAATTAAACCGGTGCAATCGATTGTTTAAAATACAACAGGCGCGTTAGTTTAAAATCGTCATTAACGCGTGCCTTGGGTCGAAAAAAGAGGATTTCTTTTAAAGCACGATCGTTTTGGTATCCTTCGAAAATGTCTCCAATTAATGAAGTCACCCGATGTGGAAAGGCTCCGGGACAAGGATCGAAACCAACCCTGTATGGAGCTTGTGAACGACACGCTATGCTACCGACCCAGTGGCAATTAAAAGATTCCGAGAAGAATCCACAATATAAAACTGGGAGAGATAACAAATAAAACTATTAAATTTGACTTTCATGCACAAATGTCCCTTTTGTTTTATACTCAATAATCCTGGATTGGAAAATAATAAAAATATGTTGGTAATCGCTTTGATATTCAAATGTATTTGGATGAAACTTAGCAAAAAAGGAGAGCTAACGAAAGAGTTTTTGGCTTGATTTTTATAATATATCTATTAAATTGAACCACTCAAACATTATCTAAATTGGTCTTCGAATTTAAATTGTTAAAGTCTGTCAAATGCATAATTTATTAATAGTATCATAATTTAGTAAGTCATGTTTTCAAATTTAATAATCGCTAGAAAACCCATACAAAAGTGTTTGACAAACGCTCCATAGAAATAAGTGATTTCAATCATGTTCTATTTTAATTAGATTTATTTTCGAGATCATTGCATAAGAAGTATATGAGTATTCTCTAAAAAATATATCATTGTGCTTTTGTATCCAATTTTTCCTGGTTGCTTTATAGGATATTTTTTAATGTAAAGGAATTTTGCGTTTTGATAATGAAAACTACGACTCAAGTCATTCTTGTTTTTGTTTACACCCTTAATAATGGCTTTTATTTGCTTTAACTTATAATTAAAAATATAATTATGCTACAATACATTTACTTAGTTTATATAATTGCAAAATAAATACAACATAATGTATTCTAGTAAATATACCTAAGAAGACCTTTTTACTAATAATGTTCATCAATCATCAATTTCTCTTTTTCCATTATGATTTGCTGTAAAAATGATATGATTTATATCCAAACAGGATTAATGCACAAACCGTTTTTCACTATTTCATGATTATTACTATTAATGTTCGTGCAAAGCTTTGTTTGTTAATCGGTGAAAGGAATATTGATCTACGATCGTTTACAATCGAACATTTCTCATACTGTAAAGTTCTTTTTACCATTTTAAATTCCTCAAAATCATCTATAGTACTTTTTAATCACAAAACTACAGTCACAAATATCACTATTTATGTAACATTGTTACATAAATAAGGGTTTATTTCTTTATCAAACTTTTGAAACCGTTATATTAATATTAATAATAGAAGTTCAATGCTATGTCTATTTTCTAATTATTTAGATAATGAATATATTCTAGTTAAATGGGATTAAATAGACGCTAAATAGTTGTTATTCAATTAAAACTGGCCGCAGTCTTAAGTAAATTTAACTTCTCTGCCAATCGAGGCACGGCAGATAATGTGTTAAAACAGACATCCCATCGTAATACACGTAAATCCTCAGTTGCCTCGAAAGGAAATAAAAATATCGAAGCCACCTGGCAGTGGAAAAAATAACAAAACTAAAACATTTAGGTCGTGTTAATTTAAAAGATATTCAAATGTATCGAAGAATAACCTATCCAGCTCTGATGCTAATGGAACGATACACTGTTTATATAGAATACCAAAAAAGGATGAATTTAACATTCGGGCCGAGACATTCTTTCCCCAAGTTGAAAGCATGCCAAATTATATCATGGAAAACTGCATCGAGATTCGATTTTGGATGAAGCTCTCGTAATACAAAATGTCATCATAAATAGATTTTAAATCATCGAGATGCTATTAAATTGCCCAAATATAACTTTTCCTATTATTATATCTTTAAAATACATATTCTACTTTGAATCGATTGGATATTATCAAATACTGATTTTAATCGACATTATCTTAAAAATATTATTTTTTTGAAATGTTCATGAATTTTTTCTCAAGACAAATTTAGATATTATACTAACCAGAATGAAAAGCCAGCTTTGCAGTCCAGGAGATGATCTGAAAAATATGATTTTATCTATCTAGCTACATATGTGTAGATTTATGAACAAAGTATGTAAATCAATATCAATAACTAGATCATCTCTAATCCATTGAAGCGAAATACAAATGGAAAGGTACATTTTTTTTATCACAGAACTCTTCAAAGAGTGGATTAAACTTAAAGATATACTACAATCACTCTAATAAGTTCGTAGTATTTTTTTAGAAGAAATTAAAAAAAAACGACCCCAAATGAAGAAGAAAAAAGTATAAAGTGAAACTTAAGCCTACAAACTTATTTTTAATTAACAATGATGTTTTGAAGTGTAACATAAAAAGCTCGTAACTATCAACATTTTGATTGCTATAAAATATTAAGTCGGAAATATTTGTGACATTTCATTATATAAAAAGCATGATTTTTTTATAGTCATCGAATATCTTAAGATTGAAGTTGATCAATTTTTAGGATTAAAAGAGGTAGCATAATAAGAATTGATGGGCTCTTCACTATAGGTAAACGATCGGGTATGAAATTATTCCATCACGTTCGGAAAAGTGGGTAGTCTATTCGGGGGGAGGCAGTTTTTCGGTGAGTATGTAAACACAATTTCCCTTTAATCGCTCGAATGACAACGACCGTCAATTTACAGCCTTATAAAACGTAATGGAAAACTGTAATGATCACAGTTTACGCTGAGCAGCACACTTTAGGGGGAAATTACTTGCAATACGGACGATAGCCGGTTTATTTCGCATCAAATTTACTTTTATCACCGCCCTAGACAACTGCCTACATATTCCGCCGTAAATATTATTTTTATGCTACTGCCGCCTACAATTTGAATATGAATTAAATTCTCATCGGGTCGAGTCATAAAGGAGACATTGAAATTTTGTGTTGAGCCAATGGCCACTCTTCGTTATTACAGTTCTACCCTGCGCCCTAGTCACTTTTATATGAATTTTTGCCTGTCTGTTAGAATGGAAAATATGATAAAACATGCAAAACAAATTCGTTAAAAATATACTGTATTATAATTGCAATTTACTTTGTCCAAATGTTGGCAAAATGGGCTAGCTCTTGGGCTCTTGTAAAAGTTGCATGGTGCTAATAAATTAGTTCCTTTCTTTAAGATACTGTATATATTATCAGATATAGGCCATCTTTATAGGAAACATGTATGGTATAAAGTATTTGCATATGGAATTAAAATATTGTATTAAAATCAATAAAATATTATTTAAATAGGAATTTTTGAGTAAGATCTATATAAAAATTGCAATTGAACAAATATATAATATCATATTGAATTAAAGTTTCTTAATAATTGTCTTATGAGATCTATGTTAACACGCTTTGATATATAAGAATTAAACCCTTTGTTGTAAATTATTTAAAAAATAGTCTATTTTGTATTACTTAAAGAATTTGTTTACAAATTTTGAAGCAAAATACATTATATTATAAAATCCAAATTTAAATACAAAATGGTTTAAAGCAAAGAATTGATCAGATAAATTTAAAAACTGCAAAAATATTATCAGCATCTTCACTTTTAAAAATGATTTTTACATAGCGAAATACTAACATCATACCCGATTGTGTGCATATTGTTTAATTCTTAAAGCATTGTTATAAACATTCATACACAATTAATTAATGTTTCCTCCCACAAAAATCACCTATCAGGCAAAGTCAACTTCTGATTTATATGTTTTATCGAATCCTTATGAAAACGCATTGATGAACATTTTATATTATAAAATCTATATATTTTTCAATGAATTTGTATTTCCTTACTTTTGTTCATATTCAAGATAATAAAATGGAAGCAATAATTCCGTTTATAAATATTTTACATCTATTATTAAATAATATAAGTATTAAATGGCAAGCATATGCATAGTATATTTTTGTAAATGTTAGCATGTTTGGAATCGTATTAATAATGCATAAAAAAGCAATTGTATGACCAATTCAAGGATACAGGGATGAAAAAAATAATGTATTTATCATGATTATCAAATACAGTTTTTGTGCAAGAAAATTGACCATTTATTAACATGCACAAAATTGAAATTAATGATATAATTCACGTGAACATATCTTCATTCTGTAAATTAAAGTCAACCACATTTTCTGCGTTCTTGCGCTACATTCACAGTCAAGCTTCATGTTAATTTTAATGAGCCATTTGTCATTTAAACGAAAGAAATTAAAGTAGTGTTACTTTCATACGATAAATTTATGGCATATATACGCTTAAAGCATAATAAAATTAATGTGCGATGACACGTAGTACGTATTATAGTGCGATCTCATCTTTGATTTACTGGGCGTCATTTCCCTCGGCAGAATGGCGTGATGATCCCCGTACATGTCGAGGAGCGGTTGATGATAGTTGTTCAAAATATCGAGAAAATTTTATGCGCTCCTCGAGCGCTTAATTTTGCATTTATATTCAAAGTGACAATAAACTTCTTTGCTTTTAATAACGTGGAAGTGTGTGGGGTTGGCGGGTGGGTGGGTGGCGATTCCGAGTGCACCACGTCTGGGTGTCACCACCGCGAGGAACGTGACCACGAAAGCAAATCGCGTATTATGCGAGTGTAAACTTTTTTCTTTTCCTACCAACTTACGTGTTTGATGCTATTAAGAAAGCGGCAGGTGGAGTTCTGGAGCCAACAGGTGAAAGAGTTCCCCCCATTGCCAATACCTCGACCCTCCTACCTGCTATACTTTTTAATAACCTTCCAAGATTTTATTTAATCCTACTCCAATATTATATGAATTTTAATGGATCTCCTTTGTAATTTGCTTCGACGTCGTAAATACGTTGAAGGATATCAAAGTCGAAAGCTGGAGTTGCGCTATAATCTATTAAATATAGTCTTTGCGGGGGTTCACACTGACGTAATGGAAATATGTAATAAAATTTAAAATGCCATTTTATGATGTAAGAGAATATTGATAGAAAATTTTATGTATATTGGTACAGGCATATGAATAATATTAACATGAAATCGAATTTAGCATTTAAAAATGGGGTTGCATCGATGTAGTGAAGAAGCTATTTTTAGGTAAACTTAATTCATTTTAGCATTGATATTATGTATTCACAAAGGGTTTTTTATATTGTTTATGATTTATGATTTACTAGTTTACTATGATGGAATTATTATCCAGATTGTGAAAAGTTTTCACTCCACCAAACTATTTTGAAAGCTTAGAAGCATTATTATTTCCAATCGATCGTATTAATCCAAATTTGCCCAAATTCTTAAGAATTTAATACTGAGTAATCTAATAAAATAGGGTAGGTCTGCCTGTTATTTATAATTAATTTGCAGCCAATATTAAAATACGATCTTTATGTATGATAAGGCATATGATAGCATTGCCACTCACTCATAACTCCAATGTAAAAACATAAATAATCTTAACGCAATTTAGCTCTTTTAAAATAAAAAGTCTGATTGACTGGATTCGTTTTTCACTACCGAAGGGTAGTGAAGACTTAATCTCAAAAAACCACCCACAACCGTAATCGAGATGTCCATATAACTGCCCTTCGATACGACAACCCAGGTGACCTTTTGGGTGAGCGACCTGAATTAAAACTTGTAGGTCATGCAATTCATGCTGAAGGGGGTGGAGGTGGGGACAAAACCGATATAAGACTCCGATTTTAAACAACCTCTTCTTGTCCTGTCCTCAACCTTGGAATGCAAATGCACAGGATAGAATAATAGAGAATCGATAACCTCAGCTACGGGAAGATGTGTTCTTCCTTTCGATTCATATGTAATCTCGTAGCGAATTTCTCCTCGAATTTAAATGAATGCCCAACCTTTTTTACCTTGGGAGCTATTTTTCAATTTAAATTTTTCTCGGGATCGACATCTAATATGATTTCTACGGGATTTTTTAAATAAACATTAACACATATTAATATTGAATTATTATAAATGTATTAATATTATTTGAAGTACTTTTTTCTTCGTTTGTTTTTCTGCGAGAAACTGTTAGCCCAAAATAATTAGCCTAAGATCTTTTAGACCTATTGATAGTCCCGCGATTAACCCCTAAATGAGTACTATCCCAGGACCTGGGATCCCCCCTTCACTATTCAGAAAGAGCACTCTTGTAAATTGAGCTCGGAGACAGACAGAGACAGAGAGAGAACGTAGCACAGTTCGGGAGACAGAGACAGAGAGCTTCCCCGAATACATCGCACGATTGTATAGATCGTTAGCCCAAAATTTATCGACTAATAATGATTTCGATTTCAAGTTTGTTATTTGTTTACGTAAAGAAATGACCGAATATTGTGTGCTATCGACAGTGTTTATTTATTCAATTGCTTCCTGTTCGTCGCTGCTTGTTGAATGAGTCTTTGTCCGATTATCATTTGTATTGTTTATGTAAAAAAAATTACGTGATCTTGTATGCTATCAACAGTGCTTATTTACAATTGATTCTGCCTCTAATTAAATATTGTCTTGCACTAATAGGAGCTGACAGAAAGTAATCGGTGTAAAGCGATTATGGCATCAACGACTTCATCGATTTTAAATTTGCTCACCCCTCAAAAGGTTAAGTGGTCGGATTGGTAACTCAATTGTCATGGGTTCAAATCTACAGAATATGTGACTGGCGATCACATTTTAAAAATATATTTATTTATTATACTCTATAAAAACCATATAAAAATGATTTGCAATAATCACATACAAAAGATTGCTAAAAATTACTTCAAAAAAGGAAGAAAAAATATTTAAATTTAAAAAATAAAGCGAAGCTCATTTTATCGAAATATCGAAATGATTTAAATTTAACTAAATATTATGAATATCCTGACTAATTTAATTCATGCAACCCTACAAAAACTTCCCTTAAAGTAAGCCTTAACCGCATACATATTATTTCTTGATGTGGTAGATTTTACGTGCGAACGTTTAACACCTTTCGGTACACGCAAGTAACACAATGTGATGTCAATCACGCTGAACTCATTTTATTTCATTTCATAAACATGTCCAATTTGCGAATTAATTACTCGAAAATCCAATAATACGAATAGTGAACGATGCTAAATAAATGGCTTCGGGATGAATTTAACATGCGGCACTCCAATCGATCTTTTATCGGGACTACATCTCAAAGATTAAGACCCCCATCCTTATATATCAATCATGATTAGATCCGGTCTAAATTAGGTTCTGTGCACCGAGATGAGCATAAAATCAGGATTTCACGGCAAATTACATGGTTCCTTCAGTGGTGTTTAACATAAAAAATCTCAAGTAAGATACGATCCGCTCGAGAGCTTAATGCATTGTACGATTAAATAGTTCATTGATAGTTTATTGATATTTATTGCTCAATTTTCGTATGGGGCTGTGTTTGACCAATTTTAAATTTACGGTTTGCGTGAAGTGTAATCCCGGTTGACGTTTGGACGATCAAGATTATTTGTAGAGGTCTTGAAGTCTTACCTTCGGTTTTCAAATGATAATTTGTATTGAAATGTTTAGGTTGTGCGTCGAAGGTAAAAATCGTGGTTTCAAGTATTAATTTAAAAAGAATTTAAGTGGGGTTTTACAAACATTAAGATTAAGGACTCATCGTAGTTCTTTATGTCTCCTCGGCGAACCGGAAGAAAGAATCAGGTGTAAAACGCTACAGTCGGTTTCATACGATATAATAATTTGTATAAAATTGCTTTTATTTTATCGAGATCATGACAGTTACACTATGATTTAATATATATGGAGGTTTTAATACATATTTTAATAATTCCCCATGCTTATTTTTTTTAATGAATTCAAATATTATTATGATAATATCTTGTACATTGTAGCCTAAAAAGAAAAAAAGAGCTTCTAAACGGTGAAAAATAAAGCCACAATGCAAGAAATACTGAAAAGGATGATCCAGAGCGTTATTTCTGGCTTGAGATTTGAAACTTTAAACGAAACTTTTTTTGCAAAATTAAGTCTCAAATTTTATATATACGAGTATATTTTGCTTTCATTTGTGATTTGATTCAAGTATGGATGATTTATTTGCCTTATCAATTAAAAAGAGCACAAATTCATTGATATCTGAAGATAGTTCGAGCGGCACCAAAAAACTATAAAAATGTGCATGTGATTGATGAGATTTTTTAGGATTCTGACCTAATTAGCGATTTTAGCAGGTCATTATTAAATTTTGGATGTCATCTTTCCAGCTTTGATTCTAAACATGCAGCATATCTGATGCATTTTTCATTACTTTTACTACATTAATATCAAAATCGTAATAATTATACAAAAATTAAGCTTACCAATAACACTGCAAAAGTAATATGGATATCTTTATTTCATCGCATGCAGTCACAAATTTATCTAAAACGGCCAATCTTATTATTAATTTTACATACTACTGAAAATAATTTTAGGATAATTAAGTGATCATATTCCCATCCCATCTCTTCTAAAGAATTCGGCATTATCATTGGCAAATATATTAAATATTGCATTGGATAATTGTTTTGTAACATTTATGATATAGTGGAACCTTTACATTTGATTCAATCTTTCAAATTTGCTATCAAATACTAAAATATTTTCCATATATAGATGAGAGGAAGTAGATGATAAGTATGCAGTTATGAATAAATGATCTTGCATTTAAGCTTCATAGTATCAAATATTGATGCGATTTCAATTTATTTCCTATGCGTCCTGTAGTTGATTGGTCTCGTGCCGCCTTGGGTACTTTGACGTTTCACCTGTCCGTCATTACCCATCCACAGGGCGCAACCAAATATAATGGAAATAATGTATTATTAACGCTGGTTCGGACCTGAACCAGTGCACCTTGCCCTCAAAGACAGTGCTTCCGACGCTCTAACCGCCACGTACTTCCTAATAAACCTAATTTGGATTCAGTGATATTATTTTATGACGTCGTTGTGGTCAGCAATATTTTACATTCTGTCACTTAAAATGTCAACTTGCCAACCACACCGAGCATTAATATTCCTCGTTCAAAATAAACCATTGTATAGCTGCGGTCACAATTCATGTCCTTGCCTTCGGCTGCAAACCGACAATAGACTACGTCGAGCTGAAAAATATTTGTCTTGTTTGAACATTATAGTCTCGAGTATGATGCTGTCATAATTTCGAGTCCTCAGCTGCTTTTTGGGTTGATTCTTGGTTTGAAAAAGGATGGTGAAGTGTCCCACTCCAGACGATGGAGGAAGCCTCCTTAGCACGAGTCGAGGCACGCGCCAGTACACCTGTACTTTGGTATGAGGACCTAAAAACCAGGTAGCAACAATTCGAACACCGGGCTCCAACCGTTGGGTCATCAACCCACTTACTACTTTGTGGTTGTTATCAAAAATGCATCGACTAAAATTGAGAACCTTGATAATTGGACTTGTTATAATTTTTTGTTATATAATAGTTTAATTGATCACGATTGAGCGGTCAAAGCATGCGATATTGTGACAATTGCATTCAAAATAAATTTATATTATAATACAAGTTTAAGTCCACCTTGGGAGTATGGCTTGGACATTAAATGTGCATACAAAACTTTATTGCAAATTTGCTATGAAAGCTGTATTTTTTCAGTCATTCAACAAAATATTCAGAGCAAAACATAAAGTACTTATATGTTTATCTAATAATTACAATATCAATTACAATAGACGTTTCCTCTTTAATGCCATCTATTTGTACCAATGAATTGCTATGTTAATAGTTTAACAAATTATAATGATATGTTTAACAATGTTATCAACTTCTATGGTGTGTTCTAAATGAGCGACAACAATGACTTCATTTTCAGATTGCTCTCAAATTGCTTGTCGTGACTCGTGGCATATTTTACTTATGTTTCCAATAACACTTTTATTGCAGTATCTTCTCTAAAACTCAAAGTATTCGAGGGAATTATAGCATTAAAATACAATATTAGTATTTTAATTCGCTGACTTAATTAGTACTCATACATCAAATGTATGAAAAACACCGGACTATGTTAGCTATATTCTATTCCATACAATCTTTATCTTCATTTTGATGCAATTTTGAATGGAGGTTCAATATAAAAATAACACTAGAAAAGTTTTCTTTAACGAAACTTAAAAAAATTAAGCAAGTAAAAAGCTTTAAGACTTTCTCAAAAATCGTATATGTGGATCATCTCAATTATCTTTTAAAATTGACTTGTCATACTTCTTGTCAGCTGATGACACAAATAATGTGTCGTTTTATTACATTATATATGCATATTAAGCACTATAATTATATTTAATTTCGCATATATTTAAATATCATGGATTTTAAAAAGGCAACAAGGCTTTTATCAATATTTTCGTGCATACTTGATGTAACAAATGGACAAATAAATGATAGAATCAAGCAGATGTTATTGATGATGATTAATAGAATGTTGATCTTGCGCAACTACGTTGTAAATAGTTATTACAGGAAGAGGAAGCGTGCTTTATTGAAGAGATCAAAACAGCTGCTTTCCTTGCCTGGAACTTCTTAGAAAACGCTTAATATACGCGTTTAATCGAAACCGCGATTAAGGAGGAATTACTATTTTTAAAAATTAATTATAGCATGTTTTCACGCATGTGTGCTCGTCGCATAAATGTAACAACTTCTGCATGCTATACGAAGTCAGTTATTTATGAGCCATTTAATTATTCTGTAGATATCAAAGGTGAAGGGAATTAAAGTCGTATTAGTCAATAACCTTCAAGCTAATAATTTTATATAATTTTTGTCGTAATGTTGCCATAAATTAATTACGAATAAATTATTTCCATTTTAATTCGCCTCGTCATAAAAATTGCATGCTGCAATAACGTAGAATCTATTGGATTAAAGTATACCATCGGTATTATTGAAGGTAGGAGGAAAAATAACCCTTATAGTTTATGCTCAACGTAATTTGTTCGGTCGTATATTGTTAAATTATACTTTTAAATATTGGTATTTTAGTACTACTTTGTATCGTGGTAGTGTCTATTTATAAAACATGATTTATGACCAAATCATGCAGATTTTTGTTGCAGCGATAAAATGCACTTTTTCATTATAAAAACCCTATAATCCCTATTATAAAAGTGTTATTTAAATATGTTTATATCGGTATTAATGCACCAAATATTGCTCATATTCATCATATAGCATTGATTTTCAGTAACCAACGAACCAATCAATTAATTAATGCATTGTCTAATAACATTTTGATATTAATAGAATATTCTCAAGAAGATATAGTTAACAGTCACCAACAGTAGCAAAGAATCAAAATATATTTTACATTGGAGCAAAATTTTGTAGATTAAAATAAATCTACAATATTACAATTATATGGTGTGTACGAATATATTTGTGGATGCCAAAAATATTTAAAAATAAGTATATGTTTCAAAAATAATAACAATTCAACGACAACATATATATTTTTAAGAGTAAATACAAACCTTTACATTTTTATTCAAACTAATAAAATATCCCTATTTGTGCATTTAAAGCAAAAATGGTTCAATTAAATTTAATTATCAGAAAAAAATCAAAATATCGATATTAAATGTTGCAGTATTCTAGCAGAACCTTTTCACGTTTCTACGATTCTCTCTCTTTAATTTGAGAAATACAGGAATATTATAAAATAATATTGCTGAAATGCCTTAAAGATCATATGAGAATATTTATTGATGCAAGAAATATTGATTTTTTCCAGAAAATACAGCATTTAAATTTAAATAATTTTATTTTATAGAACTTTATGAAATAGTATATATAATACTTGAAATGTTACTTAATTTGATTTGAATTGAGACGGTTTTTAGCAATCCCTTTTATGAGACTATTGCTAACCATTTTTACATAGTTGAAAAATGTGGTCGCCATCCATACTTCTTATAGATTTGAACCCATGACAATCAAATTATTATTCCGACTGCTTAATCGCGAGACTACCTATTGGTCTACTGAAGTATATTAAACCAAAAATAAAATAAAACGAAGCATATTTTATAGCAAGCATTATTATTTTTGGCATAATTCTGTTTGGCTCGAATTCAGATTAAACAATTTATATTTAAAAATATTTAATAGATATTCAAGTTATAGTTATAGAATGATGTGGCTTTACATCGATCTAATATTGTAGCTAGGGGTCTCAATCGAATATTCGAAATTAGAATATATTTGCGCATTTTTTAATATTCGAAAATTCGAATATTTATAATATTAATCGTTTTTTATCAAGTAATTTAGATAGTTGATGGTAAAAAGATTTCTTTTACTCTCTGAATTAGTCAACAAATTATTGACCCTTTGGGTAGTGAGCTAATTTAAAATCATCATAAACATATATGTTATATTCGTATATCCACCATTTATCGTCCCTACAAATCTACTTATCTGTCGGAGCCACGCAACGTGTACGAAGCTTGTATATAAATAAATAAACACTATCGATAGCACACAATAACCATTCATTTCTTCGTGTTAACATAAACAACACACATGATCGATTCATTTGGGTTATTATCAGTTATGTAGATCTATACAATCGTATGATCTATGCAAGATACTCTCTGCGTTTCTGTTTGTCATTCACAATTTCTAAACTGCAAGACACTTTTTCTGTTTCTGTCTCTCTCCAAACTCAACGTGCAAAAACACCCTCCGTCTCTGTCTCTCTCCGAGCTCAACGTGTAAGAATGCTCTTTCTGAATTAATGGAATTCGATCGCAAATACGCGACTAAACTCCTCAAACGGTTAAAGGATTCAAAATCTGAAATTACTGATGAAGAAAATTGCTCGATATTTTTCTGCCAATCGAAATTTCAACAAAAGAATACAAAAAGGAAAAAGTGCTAATACTATACTGAAAATTGTAGAAGATGTCTACTAATTTTTATTTAAAAAAAAAAACTTGAAGAAATTAATACTAATATAAGTAAAACTATGTTACTGTATATTAAAACGCAAATAGAACGAAGTCCGATTAATCCTCCATCAGTTCTTATTTAGAAGTGCAGATAATAAATAACGAAATAGAGAAATAGAATGAAAAACATTACAGGAACAGTTTGAGAACACTATTTCCGATATTTAATAATTAAAATCACCAACAACAATTATTTATACGAATAATATAAAGTTCTTTAAAAATCTATACAAAAATTTCGATCACGCCATTTCTGGTGTTTTAAATTTTGTTTATTTGGTTTGAGGCAAACATTTGCTTGAAACCAAAGCCCTCAAAATTTCATTTGATTTCACGCCATCGTTTATAAGAAAACGCGTTGCGCAACAGAAAATGCAGCTTCTCGTCTTCTTTCGCTTGACAGGATTATCTCCATTCACATTTTTATATATTACTAAAAAAGTTGTACAGAAAAATTCCGGGTTATATTCGAATACTCGAATATTCGAATATTTTACCAATTTCACATTCGTTATTCGAATAATTGAATATTTGATACCCCCAATTGTAGCTGTTCTTAAAGAAAAGGTAAATTAGTTTTAGACTATTCTGAAAATAGTTCTGATGCAATATAATCAGTTCTGCAAAATTGATTCCGCACCTAATATCTTATTATTAAGGTTATTATGAAATTCACCGTACCAACAAGTTTGGGAAATCAAATATATTAATATTTATGATTGAGCGTTTCGATCCAGAATATTCCTGATTATGAAAAATGGAATATTAGGACATTTAATATATTTATGTAGAGTCACATATGAATGTCTGAATTAGATAAAAATATCATTTGAAATGAATGTTAATATTACTATTCACTCCACGTGTAAAATAATTTTTCTATGTAAATTGTTTACATCTGATAGCGAATCTAATAAACTTAAGAAGAAGAAATTGGCATACGCAGTATGATCTGCAAAGAACTTTGAATACTCTTTTGAAATTAAGAAATAAATAACTCTCGAACGGAAGAAGTAAACTTTTTAGGTCCTTGAAAAAGTTGATTTTGAAATTGTTAACTAAAAATATATAATAAAATAGGCAAACTTACTAGTCTAATGTTTGATTTAATCTACTTAACTTATCAAGTCTTATTTCAAAAAACATGTATTTCTTCTTAATCAAGTACATGATAATGATATATTTTCCTTATGGACTTCAAATTTTAATTTCCGTACAATGTTTTTTATTTAGTCAATAAAAAAAATTAATTGAACAAATGTATGATTTATTCACTTTTCATGTGAAGAATTCGCCATGTAAATTATTCAGATAGCTCGAAAATGCTTGTCATTGCCATTTTTAGATAGTTAATTGCAAATATTACACAAATAAATGTAATGTATGTAAAAATATTTTGATACGTGCGTTAAAAAACAAGTTTGAGTTATGATTTGTACTCCCTTTATTAAAAAGATCGGCGAGCACAGGTGAATCAGCTGATGTTTTTCACCTGCCCATACACCTGTACTACTAAATGTATGTTTGCGCAATTGATTGATCCACGTATTTTATGTGAGTTTACAATTTAATTGCCATTCAAAGCTCAACCAATATTTTTTTCAAATCCAAATTATCATATATACATTTTTGTAGGGATCTGTTTGTATAATCTTCCATAAGTCGACAGAAGTTTCTTACTCTATTACTTTTGAAATCACGCACTGGTGCGGCTATCAACCCCTTGGATCTAATAACTTTTTCGACACGGATTGAGTAATTTCCTCTGAGAAATGAAAATAATATTTAATTTCTCTAATCCGTTACATTGAATGATTGATAAGCTTTATCGCACTATTTTCTTGTTATAATAACGTATCCTAATAAAATATAATTGACATAATTTTGACCCCGAGATCAGAGGAGAAAATTTATAATTGAAGTTCTTATCTTAAAACAAATATGAATCTTAATGTATACTGGACTATCTTGATGTGATCCAAGAATTATAAATAAGGGTCTATAAAAATATTCTTCCACATATATTCACATAAAATATCACCCATTTTCTGATTTGCGGGATTTATTTATTGAAAAAGAGGATGTTCTCACAATTTTGATTTACCCATATTGTGAGATTCTTGACAAAAATATTCTTAATCAGTTCAAGCAAATTAATAATTAACTTGGAAAGAACTTTTGGTGTGGTTATTGATGAAATGTAAAAACTATGAATATGAAATTTTTGCAATGTAATCAGAGTATCTGTTGATATGAAAATCCCTCTATTTATTGTATAAAAAAGGATAATCTAATGATATAAAGCTTTGATAACTGGCGATTCTTAAATTATATGGATTATTGTGAATTTGTAAACTAAATCTGTAGAATGTAGAAATGGAATGCATACATCATTTTACTTATATGAAATAAAAATATTTAAGCGTTATCAAATTTAATCAATAGTATTAATACTTATGCTATTTCATGTTGATGTACATAATAGCTTGTATAAATAAAAATACGTAGTTTCAAATTTATTTATATAAATACTACATTGAAAATATATTTATAAGAATAATGAATATCATCGTCTCGAATCTTACATTGGAAAAATTCTATTATTATTTTATAATATTTAAGGAAAATATATTCAAATGGTTGCATTTTCAATGCCATTTCTTATTTTATAGTCAAAAAGCTTAATTTTATCGATATTGTCTCTCGAGGGAACTGACCAATGGTGCGAGTATAAGCCCTGGAATGATGACCGGGATTTTCTCGAAAGAAACGAGGGAATCAATATAACAGCGTATGTTTAAAAATAAATCGTCCATAGAGGTATACTATATATTTATTGCTATACATTTAGATATGCATGTTTCCTATATTTCGTACTATACTATAGCAATCATTTACCGATGCTTATTTTTACATCAAAGCCGGGAATAAATGCAAGCCTAATAATATAATTAAAGCTAATAAAGGCATTTGGTATATAACAATAAGTTCTTAAATTTTAACGAGCTATTTGACTAGGCCTCTATATATGTAATTAAAATATACGAATTAAGCAATTAATGAGTTCAACATCGGAACAAAACATGTACAAAATACACGAATTAGCTATGATAAGGATTTGTTAAATTACACGTTTTCCCAATATTAACTAGTCCAGTCCGATAATGACGTGTCGATCTAGATTCCATCAGCAACATTAGAAATAATGAAACGCTTAAAAAATATTGATAATTGTTGTACACTTTATTATAGTTCTTAATTGCAACTATGATATACATTTAAATGAGACTATGCACATCAACATAGTAATTATGGCCAAATATCTGTAACTCGAATCTGAGGAGAAAGACAAAAAAGATTAATCAAACCGTGTTACACGCAAGGAAGTCGACGGAGAAAAATCTCATATTAACGGTAAAACGTAATCAAAAAATATCACAAGCATGTGTGTTATTTTTTTGAACATTGAACTCATTAGATCATCCATTGAACCCACTATTGTATTTCTAAATAGGTCTGTAGGAATTTTGTGACAGAAAAAATCCATTGAATTATTGTGAATGCTTGCTCAGTAGGGGCATAAAAGTGACCGGAGGCCGATTTAGCAGTACACTTGTTTTATCACATATTGGAGACTTAGGGGTAGTTACATCCCCCCCCCCCCAAGCAAAGCAAACACATTGTTTTCGCCACTTGATTTCACCCTCAGTGGTGGCACGAATATCACCATTCAGCTCGAGATAATTGTTCTTTATTTCTTCTTTCGTTGAAATATTGCAGAAATATTTAATTTACGGATTTTTTAATTTTAAAACAACTAATTGCAAATATATTTCAATTTAGCAGGACTATATATAGCAAAAATACACAGCAGTCATTGGAAAAAATTATAATAAATGAAACATATGTTTTTGGTTAATATCTTTAACCTTTTCATAAACTTCTGAAAACAAAGCTGAATATTCTTATTTTATAAACTTGTCTGTTATTCTGTTTTTTTGATTTAGTTTAAATTAAAATTAGTAGCAGTTAATATTATCGCGTAATATTGATAAGTAGGTGTCGGTGTATTCGATCAATTTTAGGATTCAAATCCATTGGTATCAACAAAATTTGGGAGATCAAAAATATTAACATTTCCAAACAATAGTCTCGATTCAAATTTAGTCAGATTTTTGACTTCCTAAAAACATACCTATTTCATCAATGAAAATACGTTTCAATTATAATATAAGTATACGTCTTAAACACAAGGACATTTTTCGATATCAAAATTATTGAGAACATTTATAAAATCATGATGAAATTAGTAGCTATTGCTCTTATTAGAATTCCCATTTTCTTAATTCGAAACTATAATAGCCGATGACACATGATGTGTACCATAACTAAAACAATCAAAATATGCATCATGTCAATATCTGCACCATACTTTCGCTAAAAACTATTGTCTGACGATGCAGACCAGTTTTTTATTTATTACACAACTCTCAAATAATAATTTTAGCAGCAAAATAAAACCATAATTATATTTTTTAAAAATGGAATCTAGTTATGTAAATATAAATAATTAATTATAGCAATCATCAATACTACCATCATATTTTTACAAATTCAGTATGTTAGTGAGCTTTTTGTGATTTAAAATGGAATAAATATTAAAGACCATTAGATTATGTATGAACCTTAAAAAAATCTAAGAATTATTGAGAAAATATTTAATAATAGGATCATCAGCCATGTATAGTTAGTATTGCAAATAAATATTTTTAGCCTTAAAAAGCGAAGATATTCTTAAGAACCCATCGAAAATACTTTTTGCAGAATTTTATAGTGTATCACAGGGGGAGGCATTGTGTTGCCACTGCATCGTAGGTGGTATTAGCGTCTTTTCTGTCCGGCGGCAGCATCCGTCTTCCTTCGCTTATCTATCCGTTATTTATCTATTTCTGTACAGCCACCCTCACAAAATAAATATTGGGGACAGATCTGCTTTATCCGCATCCCCGCTTTACGCCCTCTGTCCTCTACTTACATGTGTCATTGATTCTAAATCGAATCTGGCTTCATCTTTACTATCGGCCGACCTCACCGTCCCAAAACCCTCGAAAAGCTCATCTAAATTTTGCCACATTAAATGAAACAATCGATTCTTCAACGAGAAAAAAATGTTGACCGTTTATGCCGGATTCGAAGAAATGTACGTACAAGCATTCCGTTGAGTAAAAGTATGCAAACAATTATGCCGGGTCCAACTTTTTCTTAGAATAACATAATTGCGTTTGGTCCGTTGCTAAATTATGACTCAATTAACACGAACCGAAAGCGGCGCCATTGTTCACGGCTCCAAATGCGTATTAAAAGCGTTCTATGTGTTTTTGTGTGTCTCAATAAACAAACGGTGTCACAATTTTAAAGCAAGCATCATTTTCCATAGGTTTCGTGGGTGGGGCTCAGGGGTAGAGGCAGCTGCGCTCTCCGGAGCCCCCGGGGGGCGAGGCGCCTCCGCCCTCTCGTACCGCGCCAAGTGTCGTGATATACGACCAATGATAATAACCATACACTACATTCAGCTCCTCCGTCTTTTCAAAAGACGTCTGATGCTCTTATAAACCACCGTATATGTTATTAAAAAATTTACACATAGATTTTATAAATACTATAATTTTAATATATGGCAATCATTATAAATCATTTTACATGGTGTGACTTATATAAATAGGGATAGCTATGAATATGACAACAAATAATAGCTGATAGGAATATTAAAATTGTCATATTAATCAACTACTCTAAAATACATGAATCTGGTTAAAATTTAAATCGTTGAAATAAACAACAATCGTTAAAAGCTTTTACTATACTGATTTTTTAAATATCCATATTTATAAAAATTAAAATCGAACTAGTTCTATTCTTAGAACAGTCGAACTGTTATAATAAATCGAAAATCAGTTGTAAGTTTTGGCCAAATATTTAGAAGTCCTACTTCCCTAGGAAATGATTAACCATTTATCCAAAAGATCTTTTAAATTATTTGATATTTGATCTTGTTGTGAAGACAATTTCCTTTAATTTTTTAACGAATTAATAAAAGCTTAACACATTTTCGTCGGGACTATGTTCTTTCACAATTTTTTCTGTAATGCGAGATAAGAAGTATTGAATTAACATAGTGTACGATTTTCCAGGGGTATTTGATAACAAAAATTACACTTCATAAAAGGAAATTCTCAAGACTATCATTCAAAAATAAAGTATTCACCTAATACAGCGTTACTCGTGAGTTGTATTGTGCATAATTTAATAATAGTACATATGTATTTTATTTCTATTAAGACAATAGAGCGATGTAGTTATTTATGATAAATATTTTTTTTAAATTCATTTAAAATATTGAGTGGTTTTGAGTTTACATATAGCGATTTTTACATTAAATTATGTTTTTGCTCGCGGTGCATAACTTTAACAACTACTACGGCAAATTCAGGCAGACTACGCCCGACTAAAGTGTGTTAATTTTCTTGCATTTTTATACATGTTTGTCTTCAAGCTTGATATATAGAAAGCCTCCAAAGAAACAGATCTACACCCATTGTATTTTTTATCGATTTTTTTCCACCATGGCACCGCGTGACGCCCATGGTAAAATATTGAGCCCGGCAGCATAACACAAATCCGATTAATTTATTCCACAAATAACCGAAATGCAACAAAACAATAATTTACAAATAAAATTACAATGCCTCTTAGCAGTTCGCACCCGCATTCTTCCTATAATTGATGCCCTCCAAATGTATTTGGTGCCTCAAACACAACATCCACAACAGCCTTTCCATTTCTACAGAGAGCTTTTTTTTGAATTAAAACTCTCATGCATATGTAAATATTCTCAAGAACAATGGTAATAATATTACCCTTTTTCGGTTAAACTGAGCATTTATTCATTTCAATGTGTGCCCTATAAATTAAACCGAATCCAAGTAATTTTTTCACAGTCGGGATTAATATGTAAATGATGTTCGATTATCCTATTTAAGATTCGATATCGGACTTACTGTTTTATTGCACACTTGAGGCATCAAAACAGGGTGAATAGAATGATTAGCATATCATCATTTAATTTACCAAAACATTACGTATAGGTAAAACGTGTGTTGAAAATTTTAAATCTTTGGATGTAAATTTAATAAATATTATATTATTACTATTATAAAATTTAATGAATTTAACCAAATTAATCCCTCGTATATTGTATTTATCCTTAATAATACTTTCATGCTTGTACTGAATTATGATAAAAATATTATGTATAACACGTTGTAAATATTAGTGCTTGTCCAAAGCTTAAATTTATGGCTTTTTTGAATGATGACATTGAATCCGGGATATAACAAACTTTCATGATGCGACATGCAATACATCATAATTACATTTCTTTTCTGCTAAAAATGTTTTCACTGAAATAACGTATTTATATTCAAAATATATGTTTAGTTCCATTCGTGTAATTAATGTTGTAATATTTATTTTTAGCAAGGATGATTTATATAGATTTTTTATCATTTTATATAAGCTAGTTCAACTCGTTTTCGTGCGGTGTTTTCCCATTACCTGTCACATATTTTAAAATATGATTTTTTGAATAGGAATTTTATATAGAAGAGAATCTATGAGAAAATAGTTAATATAATTTAATAATATTTTAATTATTATTGCAAATCCATAGGTTATTATTTTCAGAACCAAGAATTCTGGGAAATTTGAATGGAGACAATTGATTTTTCCACAATCAGGACTTGAACTCAAATCATTAATATAAAAGTTCAAGATCTAACTCGCTTTATTAATCAGAAAAAAAATATAGTGTCCCAAATTTTACTTTATATATATTCTATCTGATCTGAATTTGAAATTAATGCTATTTCATAGAAAAATAATATCAATATTTTTTTCCATTTATTAAACTGCAAAAATTTTTCAAATCCATATATTTCTTTAAAATTTTGAAGATATTTTTTTTTATAAAAGTTCAGCTTATTTTACAAAGATTAAAAAAATCCATTCTATAACATGAATAATAAATAAGTAATTAAAAATCAGGAGCATTTTGGGATATACTGGGATACATATGATGTAATGCTTTAAGTCAGATTTATCGCATTTTCTTCGCAAAACAAACTCTTTTCTAATTTCGCCATAACGAATTTAGAAAAAAAAACAATTTTAAGGATTAATTTCGATAAATGGACAATTTAAAAATCGACGGTTAAGACAATTACATTAGATAATATCGAGGAGTCGTGGAAAGAAGTCAAGTAACAGACGATGAATTATGCATGGAAATATACATTGTCGAGGGTGATGGAAGAAAATCATCAATTCAAACCATTTACTGATATTTATCAAAGTGTTCCAAGTGTGGTGAATAATTACTGTTTAATTAAGTTTTTCATGTGGAGATTTACGCAAAATGGATCAAGAACATATGCAATATGAAAATTAAAACGGGCCATATTGATGATTTAAAAACGGAATTAAATCCCAATGGATCCCAATGAGAATATGCATCGTAATTTTCACACTTTTTGACATAGTATCCCATGTTTTTCTTATCGTGGAAATAGTATATACGAATGATTGTTCAAAGTCATCAAATTATTACTACATTTAGCCATTAAAACATTATGAACACCTTGTAGCTCTAAAGTTGCAGTCCAAACACCTCCCGTCAATACAATCCATAAACCATCGCAACGTTATCATTTTCAAATACCGACCACACGATTCTGAATAATTTAACCTCCACTTTTAATCGTGGTCAGTTTTAATACATCACACCGGCAGTGTCCGATTATGGCCAAATGAACCCTAAAGCCAAATTCTTTTATTTTTTTCATCACTGCCTTATAAATATTTATACCAATGTGTCCGTTTTGGGGGTGTGTTTGGACTCGAGATTTATAACACCATAGTCCGAGGAGTGAGAGAAGCACTTGTGTGACTGTTTTTTTCGTCTTCTTTGTATACCACATTATTATTACCGTTCTTACTACACACATTTGTTTCGTTTGACCCAAGGCTAAAAGCATTTGAAGTGTTCGGCTCCGGTCCTTTGCTTGCGATTACTGAATTAATAAGCCGAACGATCCATATTTATTTTTCAACCATCTGAAAACACAAAAACGCTCCGATCCAAGTCTAAATCGATATTAAATATTTGCCGAGGTGAATTTAGGAGGGTGTATAAAACGGATTTATGTATTGAATTCGACAAAAATTCTAATATTGACGTACTCCCCAGCTGACGAAGTTAACGGTTATTTAATCTTTCGAAATTCTGACCCATTATGGGAAGATTTTTTTTTATTCCATCTCCTCGTCTCATTTCTGTATAATCGAATCTTCTAGTTGTTCTCGGCTTAAGCTAACCTCATCATGCGCTTGGCTGACTTTTCAATTTAGCCAATGATCTCTCTCCATTATTGGACTGCCATAGACATGACTGCTCACCCTACCTTCATCTCATGGAAGTAAAACTGTCGTTAAAATCACATAAATTCGACATTATAATTTGTCTATTAAAATACAATAAATTTATAAATATTTTACATTGGAAACTCGCTTTTTGTAAAAAATATCGCTTGAAATTAATTTTAGAAATACATCGATTGACAGTATTATTAAGCCTTCGAACTTTTTTAAATCTGACAGATTTTCATCATAATCATATCAAATTTGATTTATAGAAGCGAAATTTATATTTTAAGCCCAAATGTTGCATCAAAATGCGCAACAAAAAATATTTGCAAGGATCCTTACATATGTTTGTTGACGTAAAGGAAACCACAGCAGGATCATTGCACTTCATGCGAATGACTGCATTTTTAAAAGGCTGACCGAGCTTGATTTCTCATCGTTTTTTGCTGTTGTGCTTATTCAATTACATTCTTTTCATAATCTGGACTGACAGAAAAATCTTTATTTTTTTGGTGGAATGCGGTTACTTTGAGCACAGGGGATGATTTCTTTACAATGGTAAATATAATAAAGTAAATTTAAATAAGAAATAATCATAATAATTGGATTTCTGCAGTCTTTTCTGTGGGATCATTGCGACCGAAAATTTTCACATGGTTCTCGCAACATAAGTTCATGTAGTTCACAGAACCATCTTCAGATACTGAATTAAATCTTTAAATCATTTTTGATCATTTTTGTTAAATTACAAAGCGCCTATGCATATTTTTGTTGTTTATTAGGAGTTGAATTTCAATATTTGCATTGGCGTTCCCATTACTCAGAATCATAACTTATTTCTGAGTCATATTTAATTTGCATGAATTAACAATCACATACACTCATTAACTTGATAAAATTAACAGATATGCATGCAGAGCGGATAGTCGGCGCGGGCAGCGGTAGATCTTAGAGCGAGCGTGAATGTCGCTAAGCCTTTGTAACAATCATATTTGATTTATCATATTTAATTTATTGATATAGATAATATCAGTCATGTAAAATTAATGAATGATTTGTCTTGTGATTAATGAACAATTTGCAGACGTATGTGGGAGATTGCATATCAAAAACTAGGAAATACATTGATCTCCTAACTGATGCCGAATATAGCAGCCAAAGGATTATGCAGCGTTAGTCTTCTATTGCTTTCGCATATTGTTTTGGATTAATCGAACTTGAAATGTTAACCTCTGAAAGAAGGTTCATTCAACAATGAAGGAGCATTACCATTTTTGAAATCGCAAAGGTATATCAGAGATACGCAATTTTGAGTGCAAGATCGATTTTGAGATGCACTTCTTAAGTCCTATGCATTTTTGCTCTAGATTTTGAAAATATTTTTTATTAAGATGGTAATAAAATCATACATTTAAAAAATGAAGGTCATGCTGCCTTCAATATCGAGTGCATGTAGAGGTCCTTATCCTGCAGTAGGCTGCTTATTGATGTACTATGACGATGATGAAATAATTTAATAAAATAAGATTTATATGCTTTTTGGATTGTGTATTCTTTATGTGTATTTATATTGGTTTTTCATAGTATTTATTATTGAAATTTGGGTTTGTTTCAAATGAAAGTAGACGAGATTTAATTCATGTTTTTATTATCATTATTTGTATGCACTGTTGTTGTTGTTTTCATTTCGCATATGTAAATAATCGTCATTTATAATCATTTATAATAATATATTACAAGTTCTGTCTGCGATCCACAATACAATACAATACTAACATGAAATCAATACACTAGTTTTATTTTTATATTTATAAATTATAACTACAATCACACGATGGGCAAATCTTATTACTAAATCATATTTAGAGGGCACAATTCCCGATCGACGAAAAGAACATCGTCATTTTACAGTTTTGTATGAAGCTATCTGTTAGTTTTTGTATGTTCGGTTTATAAATAAAATTGCATGTGGTTCGATCGGGAGTCGTGCCCTTTAAAAATTCACATTAAATCTCGATATAATAGTCTTTTATGTATAATACTCCTCCCTTACCAATCAATGTATTTTTTACAAACAAATTAAAGGAATGAAACAAATACATTCTTATGTACATAAATAAATAAATTTGTTGCTATTTTGTATTCCTACGGAACAGTATTTAATTAGGTTTGTTGCATTAATTTTTAACAAATCCGTTCTGCGGTTTAACAGTATAAAATGATTGTTATTTTTTATGCTGCAAAAATGATTGATTATAAATTGCTCAAATGATTTTAGTTGTTTTCGCTTGAATCACCAGGATTATAATTTAAAAACGCAATATATATATATAACAAAGAACAAAGAGGGCTTAATTTAAAGCAATTTCAATCGATTACGTATTAAAGAATAAATTATTAAAAAAAATATTTGGTTGTACAAAATCTTCATTTATCAAAGAATCGCAATGACATCTTCATCGCATCTAAAAAAAATCTCAATAATAAAAAAAAATTGTTTTGAATGACCCTGTTACTATAAGTCTCCTTCAAAGTACAACTTTTATTATTGGCCAACATTTCAACTAGCCTGTTTCAATAAAAGAAGCTAATAAAATTAATCTATCTTATTATTAAATAATACTGGTGATTATTAAACTTTTCTTCCAAACAAATTTATTTCATACTAAATAACTAAAATGAACGAACTGCTCGAAAAGGAAACATAAAAAAAATGTTCGGACTAAAAGTTTAAAACACCCTGTATTAGGTGAATAACTACAGAGTGGTTAAAAACTTACACATAAATAAATCCCATTGCACTTGTTTAAATAGTTTGTGTCGCAAACGTTGAAAGGTTCCAACTTTCCGACATTTACAATAGCTTTCAATTAAAACGTCTTAATCTCTATTGAATTCCTAATCTTTCGTATTAAATTTCTCATTATAGGTGTTCCGTATTATGTCGACTAACGATGAAAGAATGATCCGTTAAGAAAAATAACAAAAAACATGTAACTTCACGACGGTGCGTAAAAAACCGTGAATACAAATATATATATATATTACACATGTATAAAATACAAACGGTTTTATTATTTTAATTATTAATTAATTTATACAATTGCAAATGACTATTTTATTAAAATACACACCAACCTAATTTTTAATAATATATATATATAGGCATGTATATATATCGTTTTTTTTAATATTAAAATTTACTTTGTATAATTTTTAATGTTTAAAAATTTACACAGCGCACAATTTTTATTAGTTCGATTAGCAATAAAAATCATCACTTCTTATATTCCTTATACGAATATGGCCACAATTTTTTCAAAAAAGAAATACAATCTTATTACAATTTACAAACTCTTTCAACTATTTACATGAAAGCTGGCATACCAGTCTTTTAATTCAAATACCTTAAATTTTTATTTACTCTGAACTTGGATTTGTTTCAAGGAGAATTTCGAAAGAAACCAAGTTGTGAAACCATTTGAACAAAAAAAAAAGTTGTGGAATTGTCTTTAAAAAAATATATTTATAACGCAATAATTTTACCTATCAGTTATTTGTACTTTTCATCCCTTTAAGAATTGAATGAAATAAAAATAATTAAAAATAATATGAAAACAATATGTAGGAATATTTTTTTGCTATTTATACAATCGTTTATTATTTTTTTACACAGCACGGTAGAACAAATAGAAGGGATCGTATGTATTTCGGAAACCGTTGACTTCCATACTATTTACATCAGGGCTGTTTCCGGAAATGTTCCCAATGTCACAGTCATCATCAGCTCATCACGTATATTCTGATCTCCAGCCAGACTATAAACAAACAAATCGAATTAGTCCCAAATATTAGAAGAAACTATATTTTAATTGCTCAAATTTTTAAATGTAATATTTGCATACCATGGAGTTAAGTGAGGTGAGTCCTGTCATATGATGATGATAGGCAGCAGGTGGAGCAGGTGGAGGGGCTGCAAATGGCTGATGCGCCGGTCCAGCACCGTACCAATGTGCTGGCATATGCGCATGCGCGTGTACTCCTAAATGAGCTCCATGTTGACCTATCGAAACAAATTTAAACCATTAAAATCATGCCAATAATACAAACAAAGCTAGCAAATCATAAACAATCAAATTGAGCTTACCAAAATCACCCATGGCAGCCCCAAAAGGCGAAGCTCCAAAGCCTCCCTTGGAATCTTGCAGGGGCTTGATGATGTCTCCCATGACGCCACCTAACGCCAAGCACCCACCGCCTTTTTTCTTTTTACTTTTACTACTAAGCTTTCGATTCCTCGTCTGGATGCCTTCCTTCTTCATCGTCAATGGCCTATTGACCTGGAAAATAAATAAAAACGGGCATCGATAAGTCAACAGATCGCTTTTGCAGATCAACAGCACCATTGAACGCGGATTTTCAACGATCATCCGAAAGAATGAGGCGTGACGAAACGCAGACGAACATGTGTATGTTTATTTCAGATGCAGTGGTGTTAATGGATTCTTCAGATTAGGATGCAAGCGACAATTGTCGGCTCTTTGCAGACAGCCTGCGAGCCTGTAGAATAATAATTAATTGCGACATTTACGGCATGAATTAATCATACGTTTTTCCCTTCAATTTATTGCTCTGCAGACATTTCCTACAAGGAATATACTCTACCAAAATATTTAACTTTGAATAAATTTTTAATCGCATTTATAACATCTTACAGCATAGCAATCCAAAGCGTAATATGATCCAAGCCCAGAGCGGCATCGAACAAATCAATTATATATATCTAAGCTTATGAAACTTCAAAGGGGATGCATTTATTTCATTTTGGTTTTTCTTGTATACGCTAACAAAATTTCTATTCATAAATTTGCCCATTTGATTTTGAACCATGCCGATAAGATCCATAGCGATTCTGGGCAGAAATTCATGGACTTATATCTGGCGAAAAAATAAATTGGTTTGTGCTATAGGCATTAAGCCTTGCGCTTGGTATACGGATCCAAAGTTCAACCGGCAAAAGCTCTCACTCGTTTTTAAGGACAAAAATTTCGAATTCAATACGAATGCCTATTTGAAAAGCAGTGAATTCCAATATTTGTTTTCCATTAAGGCAAATGTATTCGCCTGCTTATCATATTCGTACATATTTGCTCTTCAAAGCGGCGAATAATATCAAAAAATCATCAATGATAATTATGGCGCTTGCTACGCTTAACAAACATAACACGACGCTCGTTAATTTGATAATTCGACTCTTTTCGCGATCATTCCACTTTGTGAATTATCATAATCTCGCACTAATGATCCCATCAAATGGCTTAATTAGCGGAGCTTACGCAATTTTTTTCGGTTTGGATTTTGCGGCACGATTTTCGGCCATGGTTGCGTACTATGAGAATAGAATACCCCGTTGGCTATCCATAATTTGATATTCCCCAGACATATCGGGACACAGTTTGCATGCGATTAAATTTTAATTATGTGTGACATTACTTTTAATTCGAAGTAATTCGCAACACACATACAGCGCAACAATAGCCAACTCGTCTAGCGACACAATCGGGAATGCAAATTGTCTTCTATTTCAATAACAATATGGGTGCGAAATGTCATAAATTATCCTCGTGAAGCATCGGAAATACGTTTGAACGGCACGCAAATTAATGGTAACGACATCATCACTCCATTGTTATGTGCTATAAGTAAAATGTGAGGGATAAGCAAAGAGTCATCAGGCATTCAGTGCCTTCGATGGAAAAAATGCTGAGAAAATAGCGTCAACTTGAAGATTGATTAATGGTCTCAAAAGCACCTCATATGTCTAATTAAAAATGTAATGTGTTGAATCCACACGAAGATTGAGCATAGAATAACAGCTCCAATGCTAATATAAATAGCTGAACATTGAATCTAAAAATACAAAGTTTGGTGCAGCCCCCAACAGTCTATTGCAGAACTATGGGCCTCTTCAATATTCATTCGTAGGAGAGGGTTACATCCATTCTACATACTCCTCATTCGCTTGATATTGAATAGAGTTTCATTTGAAATGCTCACCGAGCAGGTCTCCTGGATGAACGTATCGAAGGGCGCTTTCGCCTCCGTGTCGATAGGAAAGTGTGGAGGAGATTTGTAAAGACTGACTTTTCCTCGGAAGACTGTGGAAAATGTTCTAGATGACCTTATTGATTCTACTGGAAAAGGTTTTCTGGAATGCAAAGAGTCCAGTCCTCCTTTCCTAACTAGGCTCTGTCGGGTTAGGGTGAAGATTCGCTCCTACACCAACTGAGGGTGTCTTCCCATTTACGTGCAACTTGCTCGAGCGGATTCGAGACTGAGTGGTCTCCTTCTTCAGGTTGACCCTCTTAGTTCAAGGAATGCTTCGTCCGTCATTTTTCCAGGCCGTCTACTTCTAATTTATCTTATCCTTGTTCTGATTCTGATAGCATGCCGGGGGTTTGTGTTCCTGTTTTGCGATTAGCTTTGAGTTTTGGGTTACGTTTCGCGGGTGTTGTTTTTATATGCAAATAGTTTTTCCTAGTTGTAGTACTTAGAAGAACCGGGAATACTTTGTGCATGAGGCTGGATAAACCCCTATTACTGATGAAAATAATCGCCTTTCTATATCAAAAAAATTGAAGAACACGATAATAAATGAATAAAATGTATTCAAGATCATTATTAATATTATTGTTATAATACCCATCCAGAAATATATATGTATAATAGAACGTTCATATCTTACGAAAAAAATGCTTTTGCATCTCAAAATGCAATATTGACGTTAATATTCTGTAAAAGTATTAAAATTCCATATCATGGAACATATGCTACATTTTAGATTTTTATATTCAAAAGCTGTTGGAGAAATTGAAGAAGCTGAATTAGAATTAATCATCACGGTGATAGTTACGCACAATTGTTTGCATTTATATTGATCAAACTGCCTGTCAAGAACTAATTATGTCACACTGTATGAATATGTATGACTTATTATATCTTGAAACTGTCGACAATGCCTAATAAAAATTTGTTTATAAATTATATGCAATATTGTTTAAAAATATATGTATAAATATGATAATAAGGGCTGATTTACAAACATCGGGGGTTAAAAATATGTTTTATAAAAATATTTGCACTATGAGCTAATCGTAGACGACGACTGCAATTCTAAATGCATCTAACAGTATTTCAAATGACATCTCTGCCAGGAAAAATTGCCATGATGCATAATGATAAAAACAAATGTATTTCCCATATCAGACCACTATATCTTAAACTATAGTGTTGAATGCGGCGGCTGATATTGTTTGTACGGCATGGCGATGCACTTATGCATATTTATAAATGCATTTGTCAGTCGGCGCGATGCGCCAAGCCGGCTAGCACAGACCGAGGACGATTAGCAATAAAAAGTCACATAAAAAGGACGATGCACTTTTTGCACGCGCTGATGACATTTTAAGCGATGCAACCTAGATGCACTCGCCGCCACCGAGTACCGCTAGTGTTAACACTCCCAATGCCACCAAATTCCACCGTCGTTGAGACATATCGATTGCTTAATTGCTTCAACGTCTGAAGGCTAATTTTATAGTGAATATTTCTGTCATTTTAAGCCTTAAAAGTGTCGTTATATACTGTAAGTACAAAATCATGGCAAATAAAATTATGACTATCTTGAAAAATTTTAATCATTGCTTTCATTATAATGCAAAATAGATCGTATAATAATACAAAATCAATTTTTAAATGAATCTCGTTAAGTCGATATTAGAACGCCCCTCATTCTGATAGTCAATTGTTACATTAATAAGCCATAGGTGTCCCCAATTGAATAAATCAATATCGAAAAACGTTTATGTAAATTTGATCAACTTAAAGATTTTGTATTGCAAATATCAAAATTCAGACTGAAATATAAATTCCAGATAGGATTAAATTAAAAATTGAAAACATCTTTTATTTAAATTTTATTTGATTTTGTAACTTCTTAAGGCCTTATTTATTATTGATAGTTATAATTTTAAGAGTAAGATATTATACTCATTTTAAACCTAAATGTCTATAATAAGAGTTTAGGAACTAAATCACTATGGCAATACTTGTACACCTACAATGTGGATCTTTTACGCCCTTTTACGCTTTATTTTAATTAAATTGGTATTTGTACTATTAAATTAAATTAAATTTAAATAATTGCATTTAAATAGATGCTTTTGGGTAATAATCGACGTCGCAAAGGTTTCATCTTGGAGCCAAGTTTCGAGGCGTAGATCCAATCTGAGCAAAGTTTACCCTAACAAAGTCGGCAAGGCAGCCAGTTAGACGCATTGTTTCAACATTCCAAGTTTTACCAACTTCACTTCCTGACAGCGTTTCAATTTCCTCCTCACAATGCATCATCACAATGTGCACAGACATATCAAGATTTGTTCAATTTGTTTTTTTTTTAATGAAAGGCTGCCTTCCCAGAACGCAGTCATTGATACATGTTACATTAATATAAAACACTTTTTGTTGCCGTCGCTTATGCAACTTTGCCAGAGGATGCTGTCGAAGATCTAAATCCTCACAATTGAATTCCCAATAAAATGCCCTTGGATTAATGCAACTGTGACTTTTATCCAAAGCGAGTGATTTAAAACAATTTTAATAGGATATGATGGATGTTGAAGTTAAATTCCATCAATGTGATAGCATCACAAGCAGCTGACTTCATAAAATTCTATATGAATTTCACATGAAAAACTATATTAAATTTTCGTTTTGTTTCATAATCTGACATAGTTATGTGGTGCGATTACGAAACTCGGCGAAAAATAATGAAACCCAGCATTTTTCCGCAAAGTTTCATTCAATTCACACATTTTTCTAAATAATAGTGACGATAAGAAATCGCCAGAATTCATCAGCGAATATTTTGATGAAATGTTTATTTTTTTCCACTATTTTATACTTTTTAATAAGATGCCTATCATAATGCGTTCGTGTTTTCCTTTATTTTTCATTTTCGTATTCACCGAAACACGATTTGGGTCCACGATATAAATCGGGGCCTACACGAAACCGACTCACTAGACTGTGCAAATCAAAAATTCTCATCACGCTATTTTATATCACAATTTATTTTTTACCTCACCTCATTGTAAAATATTTTCTATAATATTCAAAACTTGTTTCCATACTTGTAGATAGTGGAGATAAGTTCAAACAGTCCGGGTGCATCGGCCGTAAGATCTGATGATGTTCACGTTTTGCTAAAATTTCGGATGTATATTTTCATCGCGTTGTTTGGGACTTATCGTATAATTGAAATAGTCATCTTCTGATATTCATCAGTTGTTGATGATGATACGAAATGATGTATTCGTAATAGATGGCTTCTTTAAAACAAAACCTTCAAAAGTGTGATCATTATGGAAGGAGATTAATAAAACGTGTTAATGGAAAACAGTCATCGCGCACAGTAATAATGATTCTGTACTGATATGATATTTTGTTCGCAAAATTAACATTTTCATATCATTTATTTCATGTATTTGCGAATAATACTTGATAATTAATCAGAATTAAGTTAAGTATATAAATTTGAGAATTTAATGACACAATGAATTAAAGAAAGTTTTATATATTCGTATTAATTTTCACGTATATAAAGAATCACATTATAAAATAGATGATTATTCCATGAAAATTATCAATTTGAGGTCAAAAACAATCATATTATAATCATTTCAATTCTAATGTAGACATACTACATATCCAATGCCATACTATGAATTACTGTCAATGTAAATGGCGTGTTGAATTGATCAATTTGTTAATTGAAATATTATGACTTATGATTAAGAATCAGCTGTAAATAAATGTTTGAAGCATCAATCATTATAAGAACTGTGAGCAAAGATAACCTTGATTGTCCAATGAAATAATCATTGAATAAATTTGATAAAATAGTAGTATAATTAATCGCAATTCAATCGCCATTATTGAAAAAATGCATTCAAATTACAGTCCATATTATGTTATAATTTAATTAATGATGTAGAATATATCAACTTAATAATATTTGACGAATAAGTTCACTTTAAACCTTTGCCAATAAAACAATACATTCAAACAGCGTGATAATTCTTAACGCCTCTCTATACAGTTTTGGATCGAAATCAAGCTATTGAAAAGATTTTCATCGTCTAATTAAATTTAAAAGATCGAAATCAATAATGTTTCTGATCGATCGATATAAAAAATCTTGATTTTCTAGTTCTGAAAATATACTGGGAAAATTTTGCTACTCATGTTTTTCAAAAGTATTTATATCATTTTAAAATAACAATAATCAACAACTTATTTTTTGCCAATTAAATCTCCAATGAAGATCCCAGCCCTCAACAACGAAAGGGTTGATTCTTTAAAATCCATAATCTTTATGGATCGTTGAGAGAAAACTGATCAGTCTTAAGGCCAAGAGTTGGCGCCACGCGGCATAATTTTCAACGTCGTTGAAAATGTCATATTTTACCTATTTCCTCATAACCATTCCCATATCGTCCTGCGTCGGTTCACGTCCTCCAAATGCCGGCTATTCATCAAGCTTAATTCGGCGAATCAAAAACCGAAAGCTGTCCGTTTAGCATTCACCCCTTCGCGTGTTTGATCGTCGACAATGGGATCTCAGACCGCCAGGAAGCAAGGAGTGTGGCGCTAGACCGCCAGGACGAGGGACAATGGACCGAGGACTTTGATGGTGCCGCCCAGCAAGAGCCCGGCTTCCTGCATTTCCTGGAACCGGGGTTTAATGACTTGTCGCGCCGTTAAAACCCGCGAGACAACCCATAAATGTTAATTGAATAATTGCATCTCGCATACCTACTGTTTGGACGAACTAAACAAGCTGTCCATTCTGCGCGACTCTTCTGCTGCTGGACGAATGCAAAGGACCGTTATCCGCGCTAAATGGAGCCATGCCGAGCTCTAGGCCCTGATTCAAGGCAATTAAAAATAATTATCGACTCTCCGAATTGAATTAATTTGCATATTTACATAACGATTGCGCTCTGATCTGATTTGTTTCATTCTTGACCGATATTCGATGCAAAAGAGATAAGTCGCTGTTGCGCAAGAGTGGCGGTCAAGTACGAGTGCAGTTTTGCTCATAAAATATTTCCCCATTATAGTATGCATTTAATCAATGGGAATGCACTTTAGTGATTCACAACTGCATTGTTTTCACAGGCCAGGAGCGCGTAGTTTATTGTACGATTGGGCTTGATATGTATGCAGTCAGCATGCAAGGTGTATTGCCATTCAAATGCGCTTTTCGGCAGACTCAGTTTTGACTTAACCCCTTAACAGCCAACATAATAGCTGTCTTTTTAAAATTTTCAATGATAAATTACAAGAAAAAAATATTATAAGAATAAAAAATTAATTTAAAAAATCCTATTATCCAACGAGAGCCTTATTTTCAGGTATTTAAAAAATATAAATTTTCCATGCAAAATACTAGAGTAAGAACATACATTACTTCAATTAACAAATACCTTATCATTTTACATCCCCATTTTATTTTAACAATGTTCATTCAAATGATGATGCTACAAAGTAAATCAAAAATCTTTTCGATGGAAATAAGTTGATTAATTTCACATTAAATTCCACACTGAAACCTAATTTATATTTCATTGGCATTCATTTTGATTGAATATTTTCTTTAGCGAGTTTATAAATCGTTATACTTTAAATCAAATGAGATTGAAAAATATATGCGACATTTGTGCAATATTGGGCAGGTCATGTAGCAAAGCGAATATATGAAGGAAGCATATCGTGTATAAAGAATAATAGCTAGATGGGTGGATGAAATTATAAGAATGATGAGATTGATTCAGGATAGAGATTAATGGGAAAGATTAGTAGAGGCGTTTGTCATACATTAGACTCTATTGGACTGAATGATGGTGATAAATTGGCTCATTTATTTGTTAAACAATGCATTAAATGCAGATTTTATGCGCTTAAACTATTTTTTATCATGTCCAGATACTGTCGTAAAATTATTTTAAAAAATCCAGATAGTAAAATAAACGTCGATTTTCCATATGTAATTTGGAGTCGAAACTAGTGCCTTATCTATTCAATACTTAAGCCACTATAATAACTTAATAAGATGTCTATTCTTTCATTCCAAGCAGTAATTAGATTTGACATTCTCGCGAAGATGATGGATAGTTATTTGTTAGCCAGACAATTATCACCATTCGATCAATCAATTTGATTTATAAAATTTAGCGCAATAAACCCATATTTATTCACTTGAAGCAAGGTCACAATAACAAATTATACACCTAGTGCTTAAATCGCCATTTAGAATGGCTCCTTGATGAATCGCAAGGATTACATAATCCATGTTACATATTTGAACACGATCCCATACATTTATGGGCTTTCTTTGTGGTCGCATGCAAGCATAGCGCAATTTTTTATGTTCGAAGTTGACAACTGAATAGGATTTACACTTATGTATTCAGAGTGCTCCCGATTCCTCGTGTCGTATTTTATAACCGTTGTAGTTTACTAGAATGCAACGCTTATTGCATTCGACGCACTCTGAATGCACAAGTGCCGTCTGGCCTCCTGCGCATGACCCGAATTGCGCAACGAAGGAAGTTAACAACCGAAAAACCCATATTAACCCATCGGGGAGATCTCCTTGTAGGGGGGTCTCTTGAAAAGGATGTAGCAAAAGACTGAAGACCATTTAAGGAATCGATCATAGCTTGATTGGGAGCATACAAACTTATTGCCAAATTAAAAAAAATACTCTTAAGAATTGCATTAAACTGAGGGGAGTTCGCCCTAGGTCCTAGGGCTCCCCCTATAAAAAAATCCTGGATATGTTGACTTGTTAACTTATGCTTTAATTTCAACCTCAATATGCCCAAGGGCAAAAATTTGCAACATTCTTAAGGGGGCTCAAATTTATGCTTTTCATAAAAGGGGAACATTTATTTAAGATATTAAATTACGATGAATTACAAGAAAAAAAATTATTTAGGCCAAATATCAATAGATTTTTTTCCATTCATATAACGCCTGATTTGCTTAAAATATTTGCTCAAATTAAAATATCATTTTATTCGACCATTTATCGAATGAGTTATTAACAGAATTACGATTCACATCATGGACAGTTTATGTCCAATAAATTTTTAATGGATCTTCGCTTCCTTTTTGCCTTGAAAAAGGCGATAAATCCACAAGACAATACACCTTTCTTCGACCGTCCATATAATATTTCATTTGATGCGTCGGAGCGCAAGATTCATCATCGATGAAATATTTCCGAGGTTCATAAATAAAATGTATTTTTACAGAAAAATAGTGCTATTAATCGTTCTCGTCGAGGAAGCTGAAGCATTGGAGATGGAACAGAAAGAGTTTTTTTTTATTGCTCGCATTACTGGGAATATTTGGTAAGTCGATTCATGGGTAATTAAAGAAACACAGTAGTTTGCTTGACTCACATCCGACTGAATTAGTGTTGTGAGTTAAATACCCCAAGTCAGTGGTTCTACTTGTGCGGTTTCAGGGCTCGATCTTATTTTTTGAGAATCAAATCATTTTGTAGCCTATCGATTACACAACGATGACGCAATTTGTTATTATTGGATTTTTATCAAATGACGCACATATCTTTTAACTTTTCTATTTAAATTCTATTGAATGAAATGGTTTAGGGTGATTTTCGATCACTTTTAATCAACGTGGATAAGATAACAAATAGATGATGTGATAAATTGTCGAAACGACCTTTAGATTTTTATTTATAAGACGATGAGTAAGCATGTGTTATTCAATCAAAAGCGATCAAAAATATTTATCTATAAGATTGACGGGATTGTCGGGGTATTTTTTGTAGATTTAAATTGTGGCAGAATCATCGTCGATTTGTTAAAGGTTTACAACAGCCACACGGCGTAGCATTTGCATTAGAGACGCTTCGTTCATGTTTTGTAAACACATCTTCGGGTTGGCCAACGAGGTCTGTCCCTGGTTACGGTACGGTTTGTTTCTTCATTACCAAATTACGCAAATGGCCATTGTAACAAAACGTTTGATGCGTCTTCAAATATGGCACATTTGGAAACATTATTTGCCGCGAATTAAAAGCCACTTAAAAGTGTGCCATTGCGAAATGGAAATCATTTGTCGATTTGAAAGAAACGCGCCGATGTTTGAGGCAATTATGCAAATCCATCGCAAGGAAAAAGTTCTTCGGTTGGCCGATTTCTACGATCAATCTATTTCGTGCTTTTAAAGCACAATGTTAAAGCAAACGCTTATCTCTCTAATACTGAGTGGATCTATTATTAATCTTTAGTCATTTTACAATAATAGTTTGAGTTTATGGAGCACTTTCACAGCATGGGATTCAAATACATTAATACTTCTTCTTGTAGCAAAATTAATTATTTACACATTCAGCAAAATTATGCTTATAAAACCATTAAATTCTACTCATTTAATAAACTGTTTCTAAGAGCATCGATAATTCCAAAATAATAGCAACCATATATTCATCGTCACAACGATCACAATCTTTATGATTCAAATATTGATTAAATACAGCTTGTTTTACTTAGTAAAACTTTGTTAAAAATATGTATATCCAAAAATATTATTCTATTAGTGTATAACGTACCATTAACGATGATTTTTATATTGGAAAGTTTGCATATTTCCACACAGTAATGATGCCTTGTGTACAAATTTAAATAATAAATCTATTTTGACAATTGGCAATGCCATTTAAATTCAATTTTAAAATGAGAATATCTCTCATAGTGCAGGATGTCGATATATCGTCATTGCTAGTGCTTATGAAAATAGCCAACGACAATACCAACTTTCAACTCGTAAAGCGAGAAAACTATCTCAAAATAGCTCTTTTTTAATAAATAAGTATATTTTAAAGGAATAATTTAATGTAAAAAATATCTTAACTTATATCATCGATTGAATGGGGAATAAAGTGTAACAAAATAACTTAAAATAACAATACATTTAATAATATTTCGATTTGACATTAATTTAGGAGTGTGGATAAATATAAGGATATGAATGGCTTAGATTAATGAATATGTGGCTGTAATATGATTAGGATGATAATAATAATTAGTTATAAATATCATATTAATATATATAAAGATTTATAAAGGTATTAGATTATAAATATAAATAATACTAGAATATTGATGTTAAACTAACTAAACGTGTCATTTTTTTTGTAACAGACTTCATGAGATTATCGTTTAGTTTTGTCAAATTATTTCATTTCAACATTAATTTTATGTTAAATTCTTTAATATGCTTTATATTACATGTTCTATATCAAATTATAACCGAAAAATCACTCTTCTTGCTTGCAAATACGGTTTATAAATGAAAATTGATTTCTCCACTTTTTCTAATGATTTTCAATTCATATTATTTATATGATTTTTCATAAATATTCCAATACATTGGCATCCTTAATTTCGTAAATATAATTTTCTATAACCTTATTAGTTCGGCATTTTTGGTTTAGATACAGTATTTTCCATCAGCACTCAAAGGAATATCAATTACGAATTAATTGCATTTTATTTGCAATAAAAGACGAGATTTAATTTATTGGTTTTTAAGGGTAGTTAATGAATAGAAATATTTTGATAAATAAAAATAAATTAAAAAATACGTTTTTTCTCATTTTTCAAACGATGAGTTTATATGCGGACGCGATAGATGGCAGCAGCGTTCGTATTAGACAATGGCTCTCGGTTATATATTTCCTTCTGGCCTTTCCGGTAGCAATACTCGTTAAATATGTTATTAATGCGAAAAATTAAATATGGCTCGATGCAAAAGCGATAATGATACATTTTTCCAAGGCGACGGCTCTGGAACATATGTCTTTGGACGCCACTGAGCTATTAGTGAAAAATATCCGACATACAAGAAATGGGTCTTGTGCCTGGCTAATAGGGCGATCATCACATAAGATAAGTGGTCTCATATTTTTTAAGGATCGAAAACAGAGAAGTAACAGTCGTCGTGCTATGGAGCGTGGTCAACCGTGGGCCGTGGCCTGTCGGCGGCCGCCAGAAGGATTATTTATGGCCCGCGGCCCGCCGGTGGGCCCCGCTAATGGACCAAGACCGAAGGGTTCGCATTTATAATTAACAAACCGTAAATCAAATAGGGACGTTGTCATCTTCAAACAATCATTGCCCTTCATTTATCTCTGCATTTATTGGGCTTGAAGCTGCAACAAATTGTTAAATCCGATTTTCCGGGTGCGCCCATTAACACTTCGACTGTCAAACGTTTCCTTTTCAATTAACTTCAAAATCCAATTTGCAGGCATTGCGGATATCGCAATATGTATTTATGTAAATCTGCAATGTTGAAGTTATGGCTCGCTGTATTTTTGGAAGCTACAATTCCGAGAAGTACGCAGGCGGTCGTCGCGTTATCCTAGCTTATATGTAAAATAATTTATTCATTAATTTTTCCTTGCTGCAATTGAGCACGTTTGCAATCATATTTAATAAAATACGTATATATTTAGCATTTACAAGCTGACCGTCCTTTGTCAAGTGCCCTGTCGAATTCCTCCACTTGTCACTAATTGGTCGCATCTGGTAGATAGATGGTAAAACACCGCCTTTTACAATTTATCTCAAGCAAGAAACACTGTCTACAGACGATGCAATTAAGAAATCGTTTGTTTTATTAATGACTGAATTAATGCTCGTGCGGAGACTTACTGATTTGCACAGCATCCGTGATGCATAAAAAACAATTACAATACGCAAAATATACATAAATTAGAGCCACTGTTCAAAAGCGATACAGTTACGGAATGCGGGGGAGGCAAAAAAGCGGATTTGCAATTGTAAAATTGTGCCAATTCTGCGATGGCTGCGAAGTGGTTAAACGAGAATAATTCGCTAATATTCTTCACACGCTGCCGTTGTTGCGATGGCGTTAAGGCCGCTAAGGATCTCACCTACAGGACTCTTCATCATCAGGAAACTGATTTACAGGACAGCCAGTAGCAGGAGTGAGATTTAAACACTCGCCTTGTTACCTGCTACGGGCAGAATCGGTCCAAGGAAATATTTATTATTTCAAATAAATTAAATTCCACCAATACTAAAACCCGATTGGACATTTATAAAACATAATCCAATTCAACAAAAATCTTCCAATTATATGTATATGCTCCTAGAATATTATTAGATCCTTTAAATTTTAAGAAGAAATTAGGATTCATCGTTATATGTATTTCACATTAAGAAAATAATCCAATAAGATTGAAGTTCTTGATGAAATATATATGTATAATTAATAAAAATCGCCAATTATTACATTTTCAGAATCAGATCAATTAAATTTATTCTTGTTTCAAGATATAATCCATTATAACAATACTCGGTGCAAATATACAATTTAAACCAACATACACAATTAATATAATTTTCATTGTAAAACGCTTCAAAAATTATAAAGTTTAGTAATATTATATATAAGGAAATTCTACAATTATTCAAAGGTCTTTAATAATTGAATTGATCTTAAAACCAAGATGTGATATTTTCAATACATAATTAAGAATGGATGTTGAGACTTTGAAAATAGGAAAATGTCTGTTCAGTATTGCTTCTAACAACAAAGAAATGTTTCAATATTCAATATTTTTGCCAAAATTTGATGAGCATATTGGGTAAATATAATTCTATAATCTTTAAATGATATAAGTGTGACACAATTAAATAAATAATCTTCTAAGCCTTTATATTTTCTTAAAGACTTCTAAGCTTTTATGGATCAAAATCAATCTAGAATTAAATTTTTAAATGCATTGAAATGCAAATAGGGGAAACTATGCCATTGAAACAATATAAATGGGATATTATTGGAATGTTAACGCTCAAAATTCTTTTACTTTTTTCGATCATTTCGATGCATTCTATAAGGATTTTTTGTTGTTGGAATATTTGACCGTTGGTCTTTGAATGTCCTAATTAAGCTTTATTATATCGTCCCCAAAAGACACAATGGGCATCCAAAATACGACCAAATTAAATATTGAGTAATCAAAAAGCTGGAACGAACTGGAGTCCAATCGATTGTGGAGAAGCGTGAGGCCAACACCGCATCTAATCAGTGTAAATCAGGGACTGACAGCCTCCTTTAAAAAAACATGTAGTGGCAACACTAGAGGACAGGCTGGTAGCGAGTGCCTGGATGAAATATGTCGCGACATCGGGATACCCGCTTTCAATTTGAAAACGAGACTTCGATTTATTGTTTTTTATTCCACCTCTGCATGAACGCTGCATCGCTGCCGAAGAACTGCTGCTGCCGAGGCATAGTCCATATTATCATTGCAAAAATTGCACATCCTGCGATTAATATTTGCGCTTCCTGTGTTTAGAAAGGCGCTTTGTCTATGATGGCGTGTGCAAATGCAATGGAGCTTTGCTCAGTGGAGCTTTTGTCGGTCATAAAGCACAATCGTCTAAAAGCTTTTGAATCTCGACCGGTATCATTCGTCAATCCGCAAACCAGATACTGCCATCTGATGGCGTTTTGTTCGTACAATATAAGCCACCAAGTCTGAAGAAAAGCGACTGTCAACCGCGTAAAAATGATTTAAATAATTAAATCGACATTATATACACTAATAGTTATTTATTCTAATTGGAGATGATTAAAATAAATTATATATTGCCGGGGTTCTGAAGAGTTGAGTCGAAGTGATAGCACCTTTATCTTTTGGAAAAAGCAAGCACATAGCAATTTACGACTCTGTCGTATACGATGGTGTATTAATTGTTACTTTAATGCGGTTTAAGGCAACCGTTAGGCACGCTCAGGTAATTTCATTATCTTGCCGAGATTTAAAATAATTTCCATGTTGCCACATTAGAGGCATAAAAAATTGAGTCGTATGTCAAGCTGTCTGTCAAAACTGTGGAGGTAGGAAAAATTTAAGTATTTTCGGTAAAGGAATTAAACCCGGTAATTATCTCGATTAAATTACCCGTCAAGTAGCTGGCGATTGTTTCGAGAGTAAAATATTTTCAAGGTAGCACCAACCATGATTCATGCCAGACAACCAAATAAATTCATATTCATTTCGATAGAAAAATTCTTGAAATATTATGTCTATTCGAAGGCAAAGCGTGACCTGAATCAACAGCTTTTAAAATCTCATACTTTTACATACGTGTTACAATTGCTATCTCATCCTATTAAAGATTGATTATAAAAATCTTAATTTATTTTTATTAAAGTGTCATATCCGCTATCAATTTTTGTAAATCTAATCACTCATAAACGAACCTACATAACTTTATTAAAAAAACTCAGTATTTATTTTTTCATATTTAAGGGATCAGAAATAACCTGGGTTGGGACGATTTTTTCCCACATTTTAAAACTAAAGCTTTATAATAAAATCCATGATATAGTCCGCTATACTGACATTCTTTATTAAACATTAATTCCAATATTTATAAAATGATCTGATATTCATATGCTAAATCATTTAAATGCTTGATATTTACTCATTTAAATTTTATATATTAAAAAAATTGACTGGATTAATCCGAAATATGCGATGCATGCTTATAAATAATTTTCATTGTATTTATATAGTTCAAAATTATCAAAACTAAGTTATATAATATGAATATGTCAAAGGTATTTAAATGCTTCTTACAATTTGCAAATGATAATAATGCTACAACTGGTCTTATTCGAATGTCTCTTATAAAGATGATTTTGCAGTCTTTAAGACTTCAAGATCACATTATACTCTTGATTTGGATTGTTGTCAGAAATAGTAGAGAGTTTAATGCTATAAGTCTGCGGTTCTTAAACTGGGGTCCGCGAAAATATAAAAAAACATTGATCTGTACTTGAAAAAGATATTTTCGCGGAATTATTTACGGAAAACATTATACGAAAATATTTGTTTGTTTGGAAAATTAAGTCTCAAGAACGATGTAATGTGATGGTACTGCAATATATAATATATATATATTTGCAATGTATGTAGAGATTCTGATTTCTTCATTATTTTCATTTCTCAAGATATGAGAATTTTCGATTTCATTTCTCATATTTCTCGAGAACTCTCGATAAATTTTAATAAAGCGAAAAATGTATAATGTATAACAATAAAGTATTGCATATCAATATTGTTATCTTAGTATGTAATTAAAATAAAATAACTAAAAATACGGTTAACATTGAAAAATGTAACCCTTTTCCACACGTATGTCGATATTATGTCGCCAAAAATGCATTCTAAATAATATTTCAACTGTCGTAAATGTAAGTATAATTTGTCAAAATCTCTATCGTTAGATCTTTTTATTAAGGTCTTTCAACAAGAAAGCATGGAAGTTTTATGGCGGAATAAATACGTTTAAGACATGACTTTTATTTTTTAATCAAAAACAAGAACAGTTTGAAAATATGAAATTTCTAAACGTTTTAACAAATAAAATCTTTCAAACAGAGTGCATTTTGACAAATTTTATTTAATGCAATAAATACTAATTTCTTTAATTTCCTTGAGAAAACAGATTTTTTTTTAGAAATCAGCATTTTCAATTTTGTATATTTATTGAGAAATTCTCAAGAAATTATTCTCGAAAAAAAAAACACTAATCGTAACAGACTGCTAAAAATTTAAACACTTTTTAATGATAGATCCCATCAACCATTGTGATTTTATTGAAAAAGAGTCTTAATTAAAGACATTGCAGATAATCATTTTATCATATTTTGTTATATTGATCGATTGTATTAAAGATCTTTGATAATTCGTGTTGTATGTGTTTTTGAATAAGATTTTCGATATGCATATTTCGCGATCTCATACTCCATTCAGCGATATGTTGAATGGAACGTCTAAGAAGTTGCTGCTTTCTATAAGATCTGGTCGTCAGCGGTTCATACATTACAACGCTGCAGAAAATAGCAATAGCTCCGAGAAAATTGCGTTAATTTAAATTTAAGAAGTCCGTCGATAGAGCAGCAGACGGTATGTGCATAATTTGATCTTCGCCATCGCAAATTATCTCATACGTTTTGACGCAAGACCACAATTTACTGTTCACGTTTTTATACGCTCTGCAAGATTTCAATGACACTATCTGGGGCAGCGATCACATTTAAAAGTGAAGAAGCCATTTATTAAAATATTGTTACAACGAAATCGCGTTTTCATTAATTTATATATATAACAAAAAATGTACTCCTTCCGCCTAACAGTAATCTTGCGCACTTTCGTAATTTTCATTGTTGTGTCCGAGGCTTATTGTTGTTGAAGGCTTCGAGTCTTTCTTTGCGTTTCCAAACAAAGACTTAATTGTTTTTGCTATTTAATTTGAGGTAATGAGAAAATTGTGAATGTGTAATTATTGTTACTGGAGGGGCATTTTGTAGCTGCGCTCACCGTGACGCGTTTTGTTATCACAAAAGTCAACTTTTGGATTTATAACAATAAGATACACGGGTGAGGAAATATTTTCATTAGAGCCATTATATTATGACTTCAAGAGAAGCTATTTTTACCTCAAAAAGGAAACAATGTATCGACAATTTCTAAGTGCTTACTAATAACCGGACATTTAGACTATTTTTGTGCAGCGTCTAGGTTTTTGACCTAGAACAATCTATTTTGAAATGTGCTCACAAAAAACTGTCTGGAGATGTACTTTGTGGTCTATTACCCACTTGTTACATCTCTAAATAGATTCCAGGAAATATTTTGGTAGACAAATGACATATTTGAGGATGGACTTGAGCACCTACCTAGTCTGACACAGCGATATGAATAATGCATTAAGTATCCGAAATTTCCATTTAAAACCTTAAAACATATGTGTTTTTTAAATCATAAAATGTTAAAAACATGCAAAAATATAAAAATGGCCACATCACTGTATTGATTTTGATAGAGGCTTTATATATATATTAATATGTTCATAATATAATAGGAATTCCTTGAAACATTTGGGTGAAATGTAATTTCAAAACGATTAGCGAAAGCTTAATATCATATGATAGACTATAAAGTTGATATATTTAGGAATAAATACATTTGAAATTTTTTAATTCGCGGCAAATTGCACATTTTTCATTGATTCTAATCAATATTGATCAAATATAATGTGGTATATTTATTTGTTTCATATTGTCTTTGGCACTTGATTGCGTTGCATTTCCACGCTTGCACGTCGTTGTGCTGCAGCATCACCGCGACCACATTTCCCGCCACATTTTTCTGGTCGTCCAAAAGACAACTCTGTCGGTGTACGATAAATAAATATATGCGAAGTATTACATAAGTGTAAGTGTTGCGTGACCAAGTGGCAATATCGTCTAGAATCTTCAGTGAGCAATAATCTCGGGTTCGGTCTCCGGATAAAAGACGCTATCATCCTTTGGGCCGGTCTAAAGATAAACCGCCTCCTATCGGGCCATCTAGATCTGCCGCCTGCTGAATGATGCGTGCTGGCATAACGACCGAAACGTCGATAACATCTCCATCTCGGGGCCAAAACTGAGAATACGCCTCACTACCGGACTTGTGGCACTCGAAAGTGCCGCCCGGTTGGGGTCTGCGATCGGTACGGAAAAATTGTTAATCGAGCAATTTCAATTTTACGATGCTAACTGGATGAAGTCTCGATGTCCGATTTATGACCAAATTTTAGATCGATTTGACCTAATCTCCAACAATAAAACTTATTTCATATCATGTTATTTAAGTACTTATCTATTATTAAGCCTTGATTATTTTATTTAAATAAAAAAATGTTTAAATATTTCTTCAACATCCTTGAACATCCCTTGAAACTACCCATTGTGCATAAATAATAAAATCGCATAATAAAAACATCAGATAAATTTAATCCCCGATTGTTCGCTGTTTACATACGCAGAGAATACTGTTTACATAAAAACAGACACCTAGTGATCTTGTTGTTGGTAAAAAAAAAGACCTTATCAAAAATCTCTCAACACCCAGATGGACCCATTACATATCTCAAGATCTCGTTTTGAATGACCAAGATCAATTTTTTTTGCAGCGATTCTGCGCGCCACATTCTCTCGCATGTGTATCAAACAGATTTGAGGCGCCAGATTAGGGAATCTTAGACGAAGATTAGGGGTTTCGTATGAAAGGAAAAGGCAAAAAAGGTAAGATTTTATAAGACAGAAAGCACGACGTATTGTTCTTGGCTTCGTAGTGTTTACGTGCTTAAGATTATCTCCGACAGCCTATTTGTAATGTTTTGTTAGGGCCATGCCGAGATTAAAGATGAAAGGTTGGCGTTGTATCCTGCTCGGCTGCATAAAATTGCAGGAATTTTTCCTACGAAAAATGTCAAGTCACATAATCTAGGAACCCATGAGAGATTTCTCGGGAACTTAAATGAACGCATCGCAAATTCGCTGGCATAAATATGATTTTTGACCATCGCAATTTTTCGTATGTATTACTGAGTGTTGAGATCTCTACTGGGGATTTTTAAAGTAGGATAAGATTATTTTAAATTATGTCATTCATAGGCGAGTTCTTTTGACTTTATTGATTGTCAGTGTTTCAAAACTATGTAATCCGAATAAATCTAGTTTAAATACTTCTGATCTTCTCAAGTAAATTTGAATTATATAAATTTCTATGGATGTAGGCCAAAATAAATTTATTTATATTAAATTTAATTAATAAAAAAATGTTTTAGCGGAATAAATATAATAAAATACTCTCAAAATCGTCCTTGACTTCAATTTGTTTTAAATTAAGAAATTGGATATTATTGACCTTTATGATATTTTCCAAGGCATAGTGTCGTTATTTCGGATTGTTTTATTTGATATTTGATTATTTCGGTCTAGACTAGAGGTTAGATTCCGCCGATAAAAAGTCTCGATAGAAAAATGTATATATAAATATTTATTTGAAGAATGCCAGCTTCGCTCGTCTCAGAGAGAACAGTTCATCAAACATGCTTACCGGTTTCGAACTCTGTCGTGACGATGAGACATACCGGCAACCGAAATCCGTGACAAGACAAACTGCACGGAGGAGTCCAGTTGAGGAGTGAGCCTATCCTCGGAGATGAGCCGAGTTGAATGGATCGTCTTGTGTACTTCTGGTACTTAAGATCGATATCGCTGAAATGCTCGCACAAAGTACAGCATTGTACTGAAGCTGCTCTCGGTGATTTCGGAATCCAACCAATGTCTCCAGAGACAACCGCGATCGTTTTAGCAAACGATTTACAACTTCCTCGTGTTCTTCAATTTTTTTTTCGACGGTGGACACGCATCATATGCTTTTTAGCGGTTGCTACATTTAAATATAATTAACATAACACATTTCGTCTTCATTATTCAACGTGATGTATTCATTTTTTTGGTCGACAATAAACAAATATGCAAAACGAATTAAGGCGGCAATTAAATATTTTCCACCTCCGCACGACTTCTGTTCCGACTCATATACAATAGTCGTAGGTCCGGTGTTTGCCGTAGATCACCAGATAAGATGGACAGCTTCCAGATCTAGCGATGATGATCTATGACTTGGTCCGCGAGAGAGTTCAGCATCAGTCGCTATCGTCGAGCTCGATCTTGAATCTATTTGCCTATGCCAACGTCTAATTCTGAAGTTGCCTCATAGTTTCGCGTCTAATGATGTTATTAATGGTGGAAAAGTAAAGAGAAGATTCGCAAAAGCGAGTAATTGTCTTGGCGGAAATGTTTTTCGCTCCGTTCAAATTTGACAGCAACAAAGTGGTCTTTGTACCAAATGTAGATCAAGGTTATTATTTCATCAAAATATGAATAAATTCATATTAATATTTTATATTGTGCAGCGGTCTTTGTTGGAGAAAAAAAGCTTTTAAGGCGAGTTCTTATTTACGGGATTACCACAAAACATGTCAAAAAGAACAAAAGATCCCCAAAAAGACACACGTTCAAATATGTCGTATTATCTTAAAACATCCCAAACATTTCATCTTATCTAGCGTTTGAATCTGCCGAGGAACGGCAGTAATGCAAGAGCTTTCAGATATACGCAGAAAAAACCTACGTCGGAGCAAACAAAAAAAAATGCGAATGTTTCAGATATCTATTGGGTCTTATCTTCCTTGCAGCATCATCACCTGCCTTTGGAGGTGCAATATGGATCGTCATCGTCATGACAGCTCACTTATCAAATCTTGTGTGTTAGATCTAGAAAGAAGACGTGTCTCGTAAAATGCATAATTGACACTTTAGTCTGGATGTGCGATTTAATTCCACATTCCTGCACATAGCGGCTTTATTTTACATACAACTAAATATTATATATTTAATATACAATATATAATTAAATTCATTTAATATTTTAACCTTCAGCGAACGAATGCCACTATATTCGCGACAATAAAAAAATAATTGGGTGTTTCTTTCAATAATTTTCTATTTGAGCACAATGCCGTTTATAAATATTATAGTTTAATTCCTTTCCACCCGGGATTTCTTCTTTGAAAACATGAGTTCAAACAGTTAGTAAGTTATTAAAATGCATAGATTCTTAATTTTCATATCATTTTAAAAAGTTAAAATATCGTTAAGCTTGAAAAAACTGGGTCGTTCACTAAAAGCCAATCGATGCAATAATCATATAATTTATATGCAATTGAAATATCACCCTTATAAATTCATAGATTTTAATTATGTTCTAAATGGAAGACTATGGAAGTTATACATGGAATTAAATGAAGATTTACACATAGACTGAGATCATTCGTCGTGGTACATAATTCGGAGGTGTCGTATTATATCTTCAATTGCATGTCATGTCTTGAGGAGCACGTGTCCCAAAGACTAGATCTTAAACGGTCCAGCCGCACAATAAGAACATCCTTATCGTCCAATCTTGTCTTGTGATTTGAAAATCTAGAAGCAGATGGCTTCGATAATAATAATACACGGAAGATCTTGATAAATCTACTTTGTGGTTATTCTTCGGTTACAACTTTTCGGCTTAGGGCGATCGATATCGTGTTGGAAATTTTGGCTCGCTCAATACCAGTTCTTGAGGGTTTCAATTAACAATCAAATGATTGACAATTAAAATTTTCTTGCAAATATATAAATTATTGATTTGTGTGTAGGCGCTTGTGGGTTAAAATAAAATAGATTGGCTCGGCGGCCACAATTGAATGATTCGAACAATAATTGTTCAACAATGACTATTTCAAATTATAACATCCATAGACATGTCGGTTTAAAATAAAAAAAGCCATTATTGTCATAGCTAATAGGTTGAGATTTCAGCATCGTGTTGCTTGGAGTTAAAAACGAATCTCAACTTTTCATAGCGATCGATTTTACAAATAGATTAAAAAGACGATTGACAGCTCTGTATTAACTATTGTGTTGAGAACCGATTGCTACCTCTCACTAATTGTGTCATTGAATTGTACATATTATTAGTTTGTACCGTATGAAATTGCTGAATAATTCGAACACTATTTAGACTTGAAAGCAATAAAAATGAATGATGATTGATTAAGTTCAAATTAAAAATTATGCATAGCTTGCCATTTTATTTGATTGCCATATTAATTTTTTATTGTTTTCAATACGGTTGAGATTTCAATCTCCAGCAATTCTCAAATTGTCTTTGGTTAGTTGAACAAAAAAAAGTGAAACCAGCAATGATACACATGCGCGCGAATGGGTTATATTTTTTAATTATAAAATAAATAATGGTTGTCCGTTTAATTAAGTTTTTTCGGACAATTTACGCGCCCATAAAACCCATACACCAATAAAATAATGGCGCATAAATATAACACGTTCGAGCTCTTTTTGTGTTTGTATTATTCAGCAACTATACCATCAAAACCTATTACACCATAAAAGCTAGTCGGACATTAAATCTAATTGTTGAACAAAGTAAATAATGAAGCACCAAGAGTTTTATAATTGACTATTAAAATTTTATTATGGAAAAAGACAGTTCCAAAACGTAGTAATAATGCCATAAAGTCGAAGAAGATAATGAAAATTTACTGGTTTTTGGTTCGAATTTAGAACATTTTTTTATAAGCTGATTTAATTTTATTAACATTGTATTTGTAATACCGCCTTAAAATGCGTTATTTGTATACGCCAGCATTAACAATGATTAAAATCGTTACGATATAACGTATGCATTATTTTGCAAACAATGCCCAAGCTATAAGCCACTTAAATGCACAATAAGGGTTTCGACCAAAAGCAGCAATCTTTCAGGCAATTCTTAAAAAATATATTTTTACTCTCGACGAGTGCTTATATTATATAAACAAAGTCGCAGTTTATTAGCCTTTTATTTAAACGATTTTTTTTAAATACAAATCGATTTTAATTTTTATACAGAATCCAATAGGATGTATTATTTTTTTTTTGTATGGGATTCGGGAACAATAAATATAGGCCTGCTTTCCGCCCTTTAAAAGCAAAAGGGGATTCGATCTTAGACCCTTCTTTCCAATACACACCACCAATTGTTATAATAGCTTCAGTCAAGAGTAAAAGTGAAACTTAAGATTTACTAAAAGAATATTTTTTATGTTAAGTGCTTTACGTATGCCCCTCCTCGAGATGTATTACATCCAAACGTATTCATTGTATCGAAATTGTTTTGATTGCATTAAAGCATAGGGGTGCTCTAAAAATACATAAAATATTTTATAAAATAAATATAAAAATAATATTTAATACAAATCTAAATATCAACAAAATTTGAACATTTGCATCTAAACAAATCGAATACATTACATTCAAATATTTTTGTTGCAATATTTTATACGAAACATTTCATTGAATATATAACATAATACTTTTAAATCACGCTGTATGTCTTGATGCAATTTGCAATTTCGATCTCAGGTAGTAGTTGCGACAAACGAACAACAATACACACCCTATATACGTTTGACAATGCAAAAAAAAAACTTTTGAGCAAACAAACGGTTGCTATAAAATAAAAACATGCATGTGAAGTACACTTATTATTTTGTCGAAGGGAAATGTCCCCAAAATGGTACCAATAAAAGGGATCGCTTCCTTTGAGTAACATATACAGGCGTATTAACTTACCGCATGATACTTTTATTGTATACAATTTAAGACGAAAATCTGTTTAAAAAGGAAGTGGATACATATCGTACAATAGATTTAAGTAATAACAATATATTTTTAAAAATCGATTAAATATTAACAATTAAGATTTTTACGATGGATTTCTTCAATTTAATGACGTGATGATGTGTGCGTTCTGTATGCAATATCATCAAATATGAATAAATCGGATTATAGGAAACAGGGGGAGTGTTGGCCGATCAAGTCACCCGTGGTTTCCATAAGCTTTCCAACAATAAAAACCCAAATCCCGTAGGATTGCGGTTCTGAGCTTTTCGATTATTGCGCCTAATATACAACACAAATATAACAGTGACGTGCAACATTTTTTCACAACGCTTAAATGTATATTTGAGGGGGAGTACTGGATAATTTTATATATCAAATACACGATAAAATTATCATAAAATAATTAAAAAATCAATGAAATAATAGATATTTCAAATGGATTGATGCGATTGTCCATAATATTTCCGTTGTATGGCTGAGCCAACCAACCCCGCATTTAAGGTGTTAATAGAGTTTAATTAAAAAAAAAAAACAGTTGTTATACGCTATTGTAGACGGATCTTTTAATCCTTAATTTGCCTCAAGTAGTATTTCTAAATACGGTTTTATTATGATAAAACAATAAAAACATCCCCTTTCTTTCAATGGTACTCGTAGTTAACTCATTTGGTTAATTAAAAATGATCGATATATAAATAAAATGTTTTAAAGAGCCATATTGAAGGATAAACGATGTTCTTGTAATCCAAAACGAAGGTATGCTTCGGATCAAAGCATTTGTTAATGCAGATGATCATTTATAAGTTCAAAGCCATTCGTTGATGGGCTGAAGAGCGGAACAAGGTGGGATTCCTCCATCTTGTTCGATACTAATCTCCTTTATCATTGTCAACTAATTTCAATCTCATACAAGATAGAGCAAGCAAACAAAAAGCCAAAGACGCCATCGTCTATCAAGGCGCGATTTGTAGTTCTTGTATCTTAGCCAGATACACGATCCTCCATCACATGGAAATACCTCGCGAGAGGAAATCACCGTTCATTAAACGTTTACTCTTCACTGCTCGTCTAATAGCGTCGTCATTATTAAACGGACCTGACGGTTCGGTATGATGAAGATGTAAGGATGTACTCACATTATGAAGTTTGTAGTAGAGGCCGCATGCATTACAGACGGGTTCTCCATTTTGGTTACGCCTCCAGAGCGTCGTCGTGGTGGTTTTGCAGTTGGCGCACGACGTGCCTGCTCGTCTTGCTGCACTCTGCAAAGACTGTAACAAAAGAAGTCATCCGGTTATCAAAGCGACCATGTGTTAAGCCCCGTCATGGAATGTCAATGGAATGCATAAATAAGTCCTCAATATGCAATGCACATCATAAATATCATAAAAATCGACATAACAATCGGACAGCTTCCCCTTTGAACTAAGCAGCCAATTCAAACATGAAAAAGTCGAATCGAATTCCATTGTGTGTATGCATTAATAAATGATAAAGGATTACAAAGACAACATTTCCTTTACAAGGATTTGACACCTGGATGACCGAAGGCCGAGATTGCCTCCCCAGGGTACAAACAAAAAAAGAAGAGCGAATTTCCAACAAATAACCATTCAATAACAAAACTACTCCAATTCACCTGACAACGAAAGATACGCTCCTTTTTATATCCTTTTAAAAACTCATCAATAATCATATACCTGCTTTAAACACAACACCACCAACCAAAAATATTAACAACACATTTTAATGTAAATTAATTCAATGCATACCTCATTCAATAAATATCAAATTCAAATACAACAAAAATTTATCCAATTTAAATGGTCATAGATAAATTGATGAATCAAATAAAATTATTAAGTCCGTCCAAAAGTTCGTATTTTTTTATTTACACTATTTAAAAAAAATCCAAAAATGCGCACGAACTTTTAGACTGACCTAACAATTAACGCAATTTTTAGCATGTCATCAATTATTCAATATGGTGAATTTATTCATAATTATCCAGATCAGTAATACCCAAGCTTACTTAACTTACATAAAGCACATGGACCGCTTTTTATAGCAAAAATCTGACTATAAATCCTCAAGTGATTTTTTTTTTTAGTAAACATAAATGTTCAGTTGGCTTATATTTTTCCTATTTTATCAAATAGGAAAATAGGAAATCAATCGATAGCTTTTTTACAGTGACCAGGATATGCATGATATAAAATATGGTTACAAAAATAGTTATATTTTGGTAACTAGAATTTTGTAACATATAGTCCTGATTGCATTTAATTGACAATTTGGCAAATAATTCAGTCATATGAGCAATATGTCATTTTTTTAATTAATTGAATTTATCAGCAGATCAATAATTAAAATTGATTATTTCACTTTATATTAAATCTTTCACGAAATCCCCGACATTGTCCATGCACCCCCGAATTAATTTCAATTTGCCACATATCCCTTCAGTGATCACAAGAACCCCTGGGGGTCCATAAAAACAACTTTGAAAACCTATGATCTAGAATCTAGGTGAAGTGCTATCGATCTTGGTTATATAGATTTAATACGATGTGGCTTTTGGGTCGCCTTGTAGATAAGGATAGCCTGTCAAAATCGAGCTGTGCCATCTTCTATTGTGGCCGTAATGCATCATCCAGGGTCAGATGGACTGAAATAAGCTGGTCTGACGAACGAAGGTGGAGTGGCAACTAAAAGCTAGAGGTCTAATAACACAGGTGACGTGATTCTGTGCCCCATATGACAGACGAAGAAAAATAAAAGACGCCGAATAGAAAGCTTCAGAAAATGATTTGGATCGATTCTCGAGAACAAGTGGAATTCGACCATCGATTATATAAAAAATGGGTTCAAAAAGCTTAATTCTCTTTGTGATAAATCAACAAATAAAATTCATCCCGATACCGTCATGAAGACGATATTAAATTTGAGCATTTCATTCTGAGACATGCCATGCTTATTAATGGCTCACAATAGATAGTTATGTTTAATTCAACATTAAATAGCCTGTGTAAATATTTTTTACAATGTACAAGAGCGTTCATCGATAGTCAATCGATTATGCTGTAAATAAATATTCTACTCAGTAAATACATCAGCAATAACAGGAAAATATCGACAGTAAATAAAGTTGATTGACATCGTCAATGCATTTACATATGGTAATCATCATCATCATAGCGCAGCCACTAACAGTCCACTACAGAACTATGGGCCTCTTCAATATCCATTCATAGGAAAGGGGTTACATCCATTTCGTCTGTATCATACATTCACCTCCTCATTCGCTCGATATTGAAGGTAGCATTACCACCGAGTTTTATTTTGAACGCTCACCCAACGGGTATCCTGAGTGAACGTATTGACGAACACTTTCGCGAACGTCTCGATAAGGAGTTTGGGGGGTTTGTAAAGACTGAGTAGTTTTCATAGGGAGATGGTGGAAAACTACTCTAGACGACCTTTTTGACTCTACTGGAAAGGGCTTTCTGGAGTACAAGGAGTCCAGTCCCCCCTTTCCTCGCTAGGGCGTTGCCGGGGTAGGGTGAAGACATACGAGACGCTTAAGTGCATCTCGGATTCGCTCCTACACCAACTGAGGGTGTCTCCCCGTCACCGTACAACTTACCCGAGCGAATTCGAAACTGAGTGGTTTCGCCATTTTTTCAGGTTGCCCCTCTCAGTTCGGCGATTACAAAACGATATAGAAGTCAACGGAAGACAATGTTGTTTTTCGTTGCAAAGTAAAGATCATCAAATGCATCTCCTCGAGGCCGTCTTCTTGGTGTTCTTCTTGTTCCTGCTCCGTTCCTAGAGCCTCTCGGATCCGAACCGGTGAGGTTCCTCGAGTTCCATACTGCTAAGTAGGGAAGACCATGCAAGAGACAACGAGCGACATGCAAGTTAAGATTCGTATAAAAAGCAATGAATAGTATATAAACTGGATATCAGCTTGCTGTTAGAAGAGTATTTAAGTATCTACTCTGTAAAAAGGTACTAGTCAAGTGGCCAATAGTTAAAATACATAAAATCGTATAAGTATAATAGTTAGGAGTAGTCAAATGTGGTTAGGCCGCAAAAGTATTAGTCAAATTGTATTAGCAAGGGGTAGTTATGTCGCATCACAGTATTCGAGCTTTGACGTTTAGTGTCTACCGGGCACAATCAAATAATATTTAATCGGTCAGACTGGGAGTAACTGGAAACAAATATATAGACATAGCTGAAACGAATAGGTTAAAGTCAGGTATCAAGTAATATCAAATAGTCAGGTCCATATCAAATAGTTTTATAGTCAAGATTGGGGGCATGGGAGCAGTCGAAAAAGCATTTTGCTCCCAGTGTTCCCGTGTATATGTGATAGTAGGAAGCGGATGTGTGCGAGTATTTGTTAATTCACTTACCTTGGAAGCTTGGATTATTATGATCTTACTTGCGTTATTATCCTTGTTGTAGTTCCTCTCAAGTGACGCGGTGAAGATGTTCCATTTTTTGTGCAGATGTCGTAAAAACAATGTTTTTCGGCGTCACTCGCGAATTTTATATACAAGTGTAGTCGGCGTTTCGTCAGAGCGTACGAATGAACTTGCGCGGGGGAGAGTGCGGGGGGGGGGAGGTCCCCGGCGTTGAGGGTGCCGACAAGTCACCGAAAGAACTCAACGTATCACAGAAACGAATTATTTTCGCAAAGCGTATCGAGCGCCGAGTCGTTTTACCTCCGACTATCGGGAGAAGACTGAATGTTAAACTTTGACAATTATTGAAAGGTTTTTAAGTCCTTAATTTTATTACAGTTAAGCGTCGATTGGGAACGGCCCACTGGAGGTAGAGAAAAAAGGCACAAAAAATGCATTTCTTTGAATTTCGATGTTTGCCATAAGCCGCATGTTTAGGCGATAACGAAGGATGAGATGTAATAAAATTTAGCATTATATTAATGTGTTCGCGTGTAATTTTCGTTAGGACAAGATGAAACGGTCTTACTGATGAAGGGGCCCTGTCGGAGGGCGCAGCCCCGGCGGTGAGGTGCCGACAAGTCACCGAAAGAACTCAACGTATCACAGAAACGAATTATTTTCGCAAAGCGTATCGAGCGCCGAGTCGTTTTACCTCCGACTATCGGGAGAAGACTGAATGTTAAACTTTGACAATTATTGAAAGGTTTTTAAGTCCTTAATTTTATTACAGTTAAGCGTCGATTGGGAACGGCCCACTGGAGGTAGAGAAAAGAAAGGCACAAAAAATGCATTTCTTTGAATTTCGATGTTTGCCATAAGCCGCATGTTTAGGCGATAACGAAGGATGAGATGTAATAAAATTTAGCATTATATTATAATGTTTCGCGTGTAATTTTCGTTAGGACAAGATGAAACGGTCTTACTGATGAAGGGGGCCCTGTCGGAGGGCGCAGCCCCGGCGGTGAGGTGCCGACAAGTCACCGAAAGAACTCAACGTATCACAGAAACGAATTATTTTCGCAAAGCGTATCGAGCGCCGAGTCGTTTTACCTCCGACTATCGGGAGAAGACTGAATGTTAAACTTTGACAATTATTGAAAGGTTTTTAAGTCCTTAATTTTATTACAGTTAAGCGTCGATTGGGAACGGCCCACTGGAGGTAGAGAAAAGAAAGGCACAAAAAATGCATTTCTTTGAATTTCGATGTTTGCCATAAGCCGCATGTTTAGGCGATAACGAAGGATGAGATGTAATAAAATTTAGCATTATATTATAATGTTTCGCGTGTAATTTTCGTTAGGACAAGATGAAACGGTCTTACTGATGAAGGGGGCCCTGTCGGAGGGCGCAGCCCCGGCGGTGAGGTGCCGACAAGTCACCGAAAGAACTCAACGTATCACAGAAACGAATTATTTTCGCAAAGCGTATCGAGCGCCGAGTCGTTTTACCTCCGACTATCGGGAGAAGACTGAATGTTAAACTTTGACAATTATTGAAAGGTTTTTAAGTCCTTAATTTTATTACAGTTAAGCGTCGATTGGGAACGGCCCACTGGAGGTAGAGAAAAGAAAGGCACAAAAAATGCATTTCTTTGAATTTCGATGTTTGCCATAAGCCGCATGTTTAGGCGATAACGAAGGATGAGATGTAATAAAATTTAGCATTATATTATAATGTTTCGCGTGTAATTTTCGTTAGGACAAGATGAAACGGTCTTACTGATGAAGGGGGCCCTGTCGGAGGGCGCAGCCCCGGCGGTGAGGTGCCGACAAGTCACCGAAAGAACTCAACGTATCACAGAAACGAATTATTTTCGCAAAGCGTATCGAGCGCCGAGTCGTTTTACCTCCGACTATCGGGAGAACACATATGGTAATAATGAGATTTATGTCTGGAAGCATTGGTTATATTCATATAGTAAATGGCATGATGTAATTAAGATAATTTGTCATTACACTTGGAAAATACAATAGTATCATGAATATACTCTACAAATATACTTCTTCTTCTTGAGATATCATATCTTCTATATCCATTATCAGATATAGAAGACTTTTCTACAGATTCCAAAATTTAATTCAAAATTGTTTATTTATTGCTTTTTCTTTCATTAATTCATCTAAATGTATCTAAAATTTTAGTGTATCTGACAGATTTTTTTTTCTTATTTTTTCTTAGCTTCTTATTTTGCTGAGATCAATGCATCATCGTATAAGGCTTTTAATTCTATCCAAAGAAGCAATGGATTCAAATATTTATGATTTAATAGATTTTGATATGTCCGGATCAATCTACTGTTTGCTATTATTATTTTCTTATATGGAAAATTTGATTTCTTTCGACATTTTTTTTACGTTTATAAACAAATCATCAGAAATTCAATCGTGTATGAGTATTGAGAAAAACTTGTTCAGATAACAATTTCGAAGATGATATAGAAAATACCATTGAAAAGTTAAATCTTTTAGCTCATTTCCGGAAGCATTGAAGATTTTCTTCTTCATTCTTCGAGCCCTTATCCAATCAAGAGCTGCCAGAATTATAGTACCTAAGAAAATAGCGTCTTAAAAGATGTTCTTGTGGGAAAATTTACTATCAAACTCATTAAATATATCTTTTCTCTTCACAATCTGAATATTTGATATTTTACGTACTATACATAAACAGGATAAGTAAGGATAATTGGATATTTTTTGCAACGCAGAATAAAAAGTAATTCATTAATATTCCCCCGTTAATCGCGACCTTCTCCAGAATATTTCCTCCGCGATCAACGGGAGCCACTAATGCAACATTTCATTATATTACACATGAAGATTCGGAATTTAAGTTAGACAAATTTAGACCGTGATTGAGAAAAGTTCTGTGCAATATTTCATAAGCTTGATTATTTGAAATTGACAAAAATACTGTGGTCTTTAAATTATGAGTCGTTGTTGCTATTTTTATTGTTTTTATGACTTTCAATAGGATGAAGTCAACAAAAGTTTTCTTAATTGATTATTCATTATTAAAAAAAAGCCATTGGATTTTATATGACAGCAGAAAAAGATCTGGGAAGTGCTTGAATGCCGATAAATCTTCAGAATACTCGCCAAAGCTTTAAATGCAACAACAAACCTCATGGTTAGGTTAGATTCATAAAAATGGATGAATGGCTGAATGAAAGTCAATGGAAATCGTTTTGTTTGAATTAATTATGATTTGTAAATGTTATGATGTAATAATTCTCATCTAGGAATTGCGAACGTTTATATGATACAACCTAATAATATAAAAGGAAAATTTATTAGATTTGATTGTCTTTGGATAGAGATGTATAAAAATCTAAAATCGTTTTTATTTCTATGTTATTTCGTGATTTAAGTAATTTAGAAACGACAACAGCTCTTAAAAATACATAATAACTTAATCGAATTTCAATCCCCGATTTCTGACAGCCCTGAAAAAATTGGAGTGCGTGAAGATACACGCAAATGTACAAGCAATTACAGATAACGAAATTTCCTGATTTTCTCCGCCGTATTACTACAATTATATCCCTCCTTTATTTCTGTTGCGCTCACAGCTATTCTCCATTTCTTCCAACGTACACTCCACCTATATTTCACGTGCAAATGTATGCGTCGTCCCGACTGAAGACAAAGCTCGGTATCTCTTTTTATCTTTTTCACTCCGACAATGTCCACTATTGTTACACGCCAGTCCGTCTCGCTCTCGCGTTCTTATCAGCTGTTGAGGATCGCTATCCAATTAAGCCTGACAATCCTGTGACAGGAACGAGCGCAGTTATACGCGAGTACTTTGGGGACAATACAGGAACGTACTGCTCGCCCTAACGTACAACCGCTCCAATAGAAAGCAAACGTCTGCTACCGAACACTCAATATCGTGCACATGCGCACAAACTGAAAATCATCACTATGATTGATTCGCTTAAGCGTATTAATTGCGAAATCTGATAAACAAGACAACAAAATCAACATCTTTATAAATACCTCAGATTATCACAACGCTCCGTCTCATTCATTATTACAAATACAGATCGATTTAAGATAGGAAAAAAATGGAGATTGCTCAATTTCGCATATGAACATTTTTAAGATACACAGATCGTATTCAATTATGATTCATGTTGATATTCAATTTTAATTTCAATTATTTTATAATATCGGGTTGCATTCACGGCGATTCTTTTGGTATAGGCGCCAGCGCCTGAGAAACTGCTTACACACAAATAGCACGTAAGTGCATATAAGCTTTAGCAGGTAGTTACGTGTTGTTGGCATGCTTTGTCTAACTCGTAGGAATGTTGCGGTTAGCGTATATGCAATAATGCTAAATTTGATCCCAAATATAATCAAGATATTAATAATTTTATTTATTAAAAAAAAAACATTTTTAATACAAATTCATTCAAATAAGCACGCCTGTTCGCCGATGCACAGATTTAGTCCAAGAAATGTGCCAAATAATTCGCAATATCAGGATGTTGCGTGATGATACAAAAAAGCCTTTTCGACAAAGTGCGATTCGTGAACGATAACACTAAACGGTTACTGAACAATAAATAATCTCAAGCAGTTGTGATTAACTTGGCAGCTGATTTACATTCTAATCTGCAACGGCCATTCCAAGCGACGGGCGAACACACAGCGCCTAACAATATGCGATCAGAATGTGATTTAGCGCACGTCCACTGTCGCAATCCGTCGTACATAATTGCCCGGAAAATGATATAATCCAAACCACCCCAAATTACGATCTTATTAATTCAATAAATGCATTAAAAACGCGCACTATTCGCAATCGGCTGCGATTGGACCGTCCGTCATTTACATATTAATCCGATCTATTTGACCATTCCAAATGCAGACGTCCCACAACCGACTGAGCAATGCGCAATTAGACTATAACCCTGCCAGCGCGTTTGTCACAGTCCGCCTTCAAATATGATTTGGCCCGCTAACAAATCATACGTACCGATAAATTATTGCGTTTATTAAGCCGATTTTTTTCCTTTTTGACAATTTCGTGTACGAACTCGGTTAAATTTGATTTATAAGTATCAAATTACACACGATCGTGTTCGACGTCATATAAATACGCTTGTAAAATTACTCATATTATGAAAAAATATTGGGTATAAGGAATTATTGGTGACATAATAAATGGGTGGCGCTGTTTCAAGGATTCGATATGGGTGACTTTCAAAAATGAAAGTCGTTGAATTAACACAATCCGCTAGATCAATTGTTGCCAATTTGAAACGCCAACGATGTATGTATCGAACTTTTTGTGCACATGAGCACAAAAAGTGCTTTCAAGCCGCCTTCGACCTGGATGATGGCGTTGAGTCTGGTGATAAACGCGTCACATTCAGCAGGAACAAATATCGTATGAAGGACCCGTGACAAGTATCTAACTTAAATCCCCCCTCTCCTCGCTCCCCGGAAATACAATTTATTTTTTAAAATTCCAATACTATTATAAATGCAATATATTAAATACTATTATAATGTATGTTTAAAAATAATATATAAAGATAGTCCCAAAAGTACCCGACCTAACGTACATATGGCGGTTATTGTTGTAAAAAAATACTATGATAGAAAGTGTCTAGACGCTACGTTGCTTTCGTGATCATACAGATCATAGAAAATGCCGCAAAAAACCTTCTAAAAGAGGACGGAGTAGCCATAAGGTTTGTATGCTCAATTGGTCCGCTTTTCGGACCGCTGATATGACAAACGAGTACCTCGTGATTGGATGCCATACCTGAGCATAACGATAATGAAGAAAAGAAGGATTTGACAACTTAGTACATACAATAAAAATGGACAGAGTCAATCAGTGTTGGTTCATGTAAACTGGAATGATATTCTACGTTTTGCGTCCCAAGCCCAGTTGCGCCCGTGGCGAGCGCCTACTTTGCCACGCCCTTCTTACGGCCCTGGCAAATAGCACTATTTAAACAGAGAAACAATCCATCACAAATGAAAAAAAAAACATATATGGTTCAAAATTTGACCTATACTTTTGCTTGTTAAATTATTAAAACGTCAATTGTTTGTATTGATTATCGATATTCATTTTCTATGGGTATTAATATGCAAATAATGTTTACGAAAATTGGTGACAGACTGACTAATACATTAGTCAAGTGGTGACAAATTTCGACAGGTTCGAAATCTAATGTTAAATTGTGTTTTATTTACACTATTTAAAAATGCGCACGAACTTTTGGACTGACCTGATATATTATTTCTTTGGCTTATACACACTTCGAAATTAAGGATCTCCTTAATGATGTGAAGCATATTATTGTATTTATTTGTTTTCTGCTTTTAACGTATAGTATTTACAAGGAAGAGATTTTCGCGCATTCTGTTAATAGCAGCGAATGGTGGTAATTATCCGTCCCCGCAAGCAAGGGGTTAATTATGACAGTTAAGTCCTGAATGTTTCAACAACAATATGTTCAATTCTTTAACAAATAGAATGATCGATTACCTCAATGTAAGCCGACTTGGACCATAAAAGAATTCATGCCAATGTTGACCATAAACGGTGTTGACATTCAAAAAATTAGAACATTGCAGTCCAGCTGTTTTATTCGTATTCCCATTTAAAGACACATAATAATGAAGCCCCGCTTTAACGTTGTGCGATATGGAATGATTGTCAACAAATTGAACATAATTTACTCAAGTAATGACTGCGATAAACATAGGGAGCTGGTCAAACCACGCGGTTCTCAGTCCGGGCTACCTCTATTGAGCTTTTTATGAATGTCATAATCGAAATAAAAAGCCTGTGGGAGTAATGTATGTGGTTTTACGATATGCCCAACAGCATTCCCCATAGCTTTTATGTGAACCTGTCGTGTAGAACTGTGGAGCATTACTATTTTTACGATCCCTCCTCGTGTACACATTTACCTGTGCGCGGGTTGTATGCGTTTTGTAAACAAGGTGTAAATTCACATCGACCTTTCATTGTAGTGTAATTAAGCGAAACGAGGCTCTAGAATAGATAAATCTTGTCCAAGATACGATGGGGAATTCGAAATGGATATTTAATATTCAGCGAATGCGTATGCACTCAATAACCCCCGGTGTACGGCGCCGAAGACATGTGTACTTCCGCACGTGAGATGTTATTTTTAATTGCGGACCCTATGACAGTAATTATAGCACGTCGAATGGAAAATTAACATTCTGCAGAATTATCGATTATTATACCACGATAAAATTAAATGACGTTACATTTAGCCAATCTCTGCAAAATCATCCGATGTGAATGTCTTTGGCCAAACATCAGATTGAGCAGCATTCTTTGACATTTAAAGCAATTATCGGTCGCCTAATGCAATATGTAACCGATCGAAGTCTTAATGCAGTAATAAATTTAGCTACAAATAGAGCAAGTATGTTTTTAGTTGAAATCAAATAGCCGTTAGCGAAACTCAATGAGTTGACAATCAAAACGAGCATTAACGCATCAACATATCTCACGACAAGATCAGTATAATTTACGCTAATTAACATACATAAAAACTAAATTATGACCAGGTTAAACTATAAGCATAATCACGATATATATTTAAAGCATCATACTATGTTGTTTGTAATCCATTGAAGAAATGGATTTAATCAAAGATTGAAGAAAATAAATTCGTTATTTTGAAATAATTTCAATTCAATAATAATGCATGGCTGAAACTCATCATACATCGAATGTTTTAATTCAAATTAATCAAATCTATTTGCATTTTAAAGACATAGCCATCATGATGAGGATGTACCATCATAAAAGTAGCATAACCAAGTTCACATTCAATACAATGTATTTCCATTGGCAGTTATGTTATATCACGTGGAAAATTCTTAAAACGCATTATAAATTAATCAGCAAAATATCCATTTTGCATTCATCGCACTATCGTGTATCTTTGCCGTTTAATTAATTATATGCAAATTGAAAGAAGTATGATTAAAAAGTACAGTATAGTCCATTGTTGTCTTTTATGACTTTTAGCATGGTGCAGTCGGAAAATTTAATGCATAAAAACGCATCGCAATCTTAGAAGACTATCAATGCCCGAGTGCAATGAATACTAAATGGATGCAAAAAAAAGTGCATTAAACTTTATGATCCCATAGCTCTCGAATAGCACAAAAGGATGGGAGAACCAACGCATTTTCTTCGTGCTCAAGTGCCGTAACTTTCAACATTGAAGACATATTTCAAGAATTTTCGTTTTGCCATAAAAACGACATGCTGATCGTGGATTCTAAGTTTACATGTTTTATAAAGAAGCATCTTGATGTGTGCTCTTATGTTTGATAAGGGTATGTAATTGTATGGAAGACCGTTGCTTTTGAATGGTACTTGGTTTTATAAATTAGCCTTTGAATCATTTTTTTTACCGAAATTCTTGTCAACGTTCCGGAAAGAAGCATAATGTAAATTCCTTTATGGTATCTTCAATTTATATTATTGCGTTAACAGTCCGTTCTTCACCGTTACGCGTTGCTTCTAAATTGCAATAATGACCGGTGGACTTCAAAATTCTATTGCATGTGTAAAAATCATCCTATTTCAATGACTTTTATTAATTTATAGAGACAATCACATTTATGAAGTCATATACACATACAGGATTTATTTGTTTCGAATATATCAGCAAACTATATAATTGCATTGTTACCGAAAACCGCGGTACTAGGTACCGGTATTGATAGCTGTTTTCTAAATTAGAACAAGGTGAATATGTAAAAAATCCAAGGTGTCAATGATTAGAAGTTTTTCCAAAGCAATAAATTAATTTTATTTAATTTTTTAAATATTTACTTATTATATGTTAGATGTATTTTTATCATTTTCACTGAGGAATCAGATTTAATCTGATTCAAGAAAATGGCTGGGAAATATTGATATTTTCATTCTTACTTATTGAACAAGTGTTGGTATATCAGGTGGATTTCTGGATTCTTGATATAAATGTTCAGATTTATGTTATATCTAGATAATGAAAATATACCGCGATAAAAAATTGAGTGATCGGATAATAAAGATTCATCTTGATGTTCTGATTCAGGAAAATTTTCGTTATTCCTTCGTATATTCTTTTCTACCCAAAATTTCTAGGATTGTTTAGGTTCAGATTTATAACTGCCATTCGTTAAAGTATAATATAAAAATAATGAAAATGTTCACATTTAATTTGATTTAGCCCAAAATATCTTATTAAAATAATCGTATCCTAGCTTGAACCTATGTGGAAAGCAATGAAAAATCAATGCATAAAATATTTTATTCCCAAAAAATTCCCATAGAGATATTTTTCACTTTTCTTTTTATTTCGGTGATATTTGGTCTTTTATTTTAACCAGACGATTTTTTGCAATTTAAAGATAAAATTCGTGTATTTAAATGTATGAAAATACACGTTTGTAATAATACGTATTCGATATTCGAGCAGCTGTAGTAGGATTTTAGTAGTGTTTATATATTCAGAGCGGTTCATACATATTCAACGGGCTGTGTGTTCTGACCAATTTGCCCGTTAAAACAGAATCACGGACCGTAAAATGTATGAAAATATACGGTAAAAACAAAAAGGCATTGTTTCTAACTTGTACCCGCTTATTTTTTTGTTCCAAAAAAGCAGACAAAGAAGCAGGGAATAAATTTGGAGCGAAAGAGAGCCGATCCGAGTCGTAACAATAAAATTAGTTGTCTTTAAAAATATTTGGTCGTTCAGATGCAACGTGACGAATGAGTTGTAATTTTTCATGAAAACTTTCACGGTCATGGCCTCCAAGTCGAATACTTTCTTCGCGTAAGCACAGAACCGACATTCGTGTTGGATTGTTTTAGATTCTGTCCAGATATTAACGCAAAAAGACCTTAATGTACCTCACGAAAACAAAACATGTCTACTGTCCCGTACAAATCGATACCCTGTCTAGATTCACTGTCACAAAAAAAAAGAAACACAAATGCGCACTCATATTTGGCTCCAGGGATCACGAACCCGCCAAAAATAATCAAAACCGACTCGATAAAAAGTCTCAAGATTTAATTGGCACTACTGCGTTTTAATTGGATCAAAAACTCAGCATATTTCCCAATATTAAACGATCGAAAAACGATCATCATCCAAACTACAATAAAAAGCCCGTCAGACTGGATGCCGCCCACCGTCGATTTTTTATTCTTAATTCACACAACTCAATCTTCAAGCAACAAAAAACCAAAGACCATCATTTTAGAAACGAGATAAGAATATAGGTAATCTATTAATCACGCGTCAATTTGTGTTTGCTCAGAAAAATATTTTTACTATTCATCAAACCTATCAAAGCTTTTTGATATATGCTACCAAATGACTCATATACATAACGCTAATCTGCATTTAAAATACAAACATTGATAACCCATTAGAATATAAGTATTATATGCAAACCATTGGACATAGATGATTTTCCATAAATGACCAACTTTGATTTTCTATGTCGGAAAAAGTTTATATTGCAGCAATTAATAAGGTCATGTAAGATCTTTATTTATGTAAAAATCTTACCCTTACTTGTGGAGACTTAAAGAACCAACACATGTAAAATTATTTCCGTAAGAAAATCTCTCGTGGATATTATCTTTATTTGATATCGAATATGATACCTTATGGACCCAAAAATATTTAGAATAACAGTGGATAAGTTTCTGAGATTTGGCCGTAAATGTACGTTTTTTTTTTTAAATTTCGATTTTCTGATATTTAAATATTTAGTTATATCGTTTTTTGGGAAATTTATTGATTTCGTGCATAACTATAAAGCTAAGTTAAAGTATAAAAATTCAATACAAAAGTAATTTTATTATCAAGCAGAGCTTGTCTATTAAATGGGGCAATTTATGCGTCTGCAATATGCTTTTGATGCCTTGATTATACTGGCGACTTATTTAATTGATCCTATCACGGAAGGTGGTCAATCAGTACAAAAACGCCTATGCACAAATTCCGAGACATTCAACGTGCCTGTTTTGTTTGAGAAGCTCATTTGTGTTGTTAGAATAAATTCATGTGTTGTAATAATTTTTATATCGCATTACACTTCCGGTTGGTGAGCCCTGAAAACGGGAGATCGACCACTTTCGCAGTGTTATGTATTTGCTTTCGAACACGAGCACAAGTGAAACACCCTCGAGCGTTGCGAAGAAGGGTTTTTCCGGTTTCCTGTCATTTCCACACGGTTCCTCCCCTTTAACCACCATCAACCCCCAACCCCCATAGTTGAGCGTCCCGAAGCGTCGTCGTCTGATTGGCGGATTGTGGGTGGGGAGCGCCATGTTGGAAAATTCGACGCCTCTTAACGCGCATGCGGTAATTCCCATTAGTGTCTGTCTGAAAGACGCTGATTTACAATTCCTCGATCTAAATCGATGCCCATTCAAAAACGTCTGATTGTATGATATTTTTAAAAGGTCTTATAGAGTTTTTGATGGTTAAAAATAGGATTTAAATTGTGTTTTTATGTCGTCATTTAGAGACGTATTTAGAGCGAATTGAGATTCGCACGCTGATATAGTTCACGCAATTTTAATTAACTGGCGGAAATCAAACGTCCCTACGTTGTGACATAAATAAATTCTTTCGGTATCGAAAAGTATTCAAATTGGGCCTATTTTTAGCCCATGAAGAGCAGACGGAAGAACGATGATGACATAATCGTCTGCGCGTGATGATGCGCTCATAAAGTGCGCCTTTCGCTTACATTCGGTATATTTAATGTCTTATTCCATGTCGGCTTGTCTTTTTCAGCTTTTCAGCCCCAATCGTATACGATAACATTAGTGATAAGAGGGAGAAATGGTGCGTTTAACGTTTTATGTCGTACGTTACGTGTTCGGGGAGCATTGGCGGCGCGTGTAGTACGGCGGTATCGATCGCGGTCGCACGTGACGTAACTGGAAACTTCAGTGGGGGAAAACCATTAGTTAGCCCGTGACGTCACGGAAAATGGAATATGTGCCTTGATGTGCCTCGATGTGCCCGGTGACTGAACCGACATGGAATGCGCCCTCATCGATCAATAATTCCATTTAGCCCTCGGAACGCTCAAGGCTTCAGCGCCGATCCGTATACGATGTGTTGCTTTCAATGCACGCTATTGCTTCAGACTAGACAAATTTATTACTATTTTCCGAAAAATAACGAAAACCAATCAATGTTTCCGAGAAAAATCCACTAAATCATCTAAAACAAGTTTCTGCACCCCATGAAGGAACTTTAACCACCGCTTCGATAAGCTATTTTAAGGCATTCAATTTCCATTCTGTTATTTGTAATGTTCTTTGGACACTCAACAAATTTGATGACAAAGATTAAAGATGACGTGTGATTAGTGATAGAACTATAAATATTTGACCTCTATAACAACTCACGCAAACCCTAACCTTCAAGCGCAAATGAAATGTCAATTTTTCGCAATTGGCTTGTGTTTAAATGTATCCAATCTGTTATGCCATTTACCATACTTATCAATTATACGTGAAAAACAACAACAAATTGTATAATAAAAAGATCACCGATTAATTAATTTGTATTTAAAAAAAACCTATACTAACTTTGCCAAACATGAAAAGCAAATAGGAAATCATGATGAAAAACTAACAATTCCATATAATATTCTAAAATAAATATTTATTCATGCATTTTACTGAACAATGCAATATGCAATGCAATTTTTCATACTTCATTCATTAACTAATCCAATATATTCCGACTTATTTAGAGTATAGCTATTAATTTTTCCTGAATTTATTAGCGTACCATTGCTTTTGAGCCTTTGAATTTTGCAAATCAGCCAACATCAAAATTCATATCACGTTAGAATATTTCACCCCTCTGTTTTGTAATTAGCTGTTTAAAACATTTTATAATATTAATAGTATAAAAGCGAATTTATTCAGTAATAAATTCATTCGTTTATTATTAAGCTCTCATTAATAGATTCGAATCGAAGTACGAAAATATTCGCGATCTCACGTACAGATTTCGCTCTTTACACCCCTAGAATTATAACGTGCTTATACTTTTAAGGCTGAATTAATTTTCAGAATAGGAGTCGATTCTTTGAAATTGATTACTCGATTAGTTTACGAGTCTCGATGAATTAATAGAGATATGCACTCGGTTATAAATGCAACTTAAGCGGACTTATCTAGAGAAAATTGCTATTCGCGTAATAATTGCGCGATTTAGAGAAAATATCCTTATTCATGGGAGCAAAACGTTCAAGTTTGATAATGTCGCGATAGTAATCGAAGCCTGCAGCTCGCTTTGAACATGCATATACGACCTACTTATGGCAATTTAATGGCTCATTTAAGCTATTAAGAATGTGCGAATTATCTTGTATAGCTCAATAACATTAAATATACTTTGTTGCGTTTTCGAATGTTTGGATTGTATACGGTTTATAAGAATTATATTAGCGCTGTTGGACGTGTGCATTATGCACGCATCAAATAGCAGCGGCGTCTATGCAAGTTTTTCTTGCATTCTCGTTGCATTCCCGACACCTGGAAAGTCGTATACTACTTCTTTATTAAGCATTTCATTAATTAATTGCAATTTTAAAGAGCTTCTTAAAACAACTTATTCGCATTCCACAATTAATCAATTCTGAAACTCATCTATCATACTGAAGATTAATATATATTCGTTACGTCAATTAATACAGATGATTTTAAAAGCATAATATAGCACGAAAAGGGACAATTAATATGAATTGGTATGTAGGCGTTCGATATGGTACTTGTAGTATTAGATCACGGTTTTTCTTTAGATTTTTTTTTAATATAGTGGTGTTTGCCTTATGAATTAACAATTGCATTCGCTAAATGGCCGATCAAAAAGATATGCCTTGAGCATGCCGACAGATTGTGTCACGAAACGCTGGATCGATTGACCTTAGCGTACTTCTGCATTTATGCATCATTGCTGTCACAAATGCGACGCACAGCTCAATAACAATGACGTATGTATTATATGCCGGCCATTAAAATGATATGGCTTTAAATTTTATTGACTGAGCTTTTGGATTGAGGTATGTTTACATGATGGAAAGTACATCCTTTAAGACTTACAAGACCTCAATGGTCAACTCCAACTCGACTCGATCGATCAAAGTCAGCCCTTAGCCGTCAGACGGCCATACTTGCTCTTTCTAAAATACCTGCTATATATATAAATATGGAGTATTTCAAAGGTGATACAATGTATTCGTCATTTCAGAATGACCTAAAAGTAAATGGATATGCTGAATAAAATATGATTTGAATAAAGAATAAATGGATATTTGATGTAATTATATCACATATTGGATGAAAACATTAATTTAAAAGGGTTTAAAATACGTTTTATGATCAGAAAATTGATCAATAAATAAAGTTTTATCATTTGATAGATATTATGAAATACTTCTTGAATAATTTGATTGATTAATTTTGAACAATCGTAACAATGAAATCATTCGATCAAATCTATTGAATGTGCGAGTGCAAAGATACTGCGTTTTAATTTTACTTTAAATCACTGCAAATCTTCTATTCGAAAATAATGTCAACAATCGAATCTTAACCGTTTAGGAATCGCACAGTGGTTCGATCAGAAAGCTACAATTCCGATAAGATCCGATCAATCAATGACAAATGGCGCATTCTAACTCATAAAGGCCCGGTACGCGCTCCACCCGTTAGCACTCTTTTTTTCGACCCACATAACAATGCCCGTTTTTAATTAGACGTGTACACGTACTAAATTAATTTGCATAATATGCGGAGATAAGATATTTGAAGCGTCATCTTTTCAATCAGTCGGCATTAGTCACCGGTCTGGTTTATCGGGAGGTGGTTGTATTCGCCCCGGACGCATTAATTTCGCCTCACCACTTAATTAATACGGCATGCAACTAAGTCAATCGCATTTTTTGTTATAAATGGCCATCCTGCAGGACGAAGGATCTGTAGTCCATCGCTCACTTGTTTCTTATTAAGTTACTTATTATGAAGGCAGTATAACGAATCAATTTACACGACCAGCTGAACCCGAGCAATGTTGCAACCACGCGCAGGGGTGTGGATCGCCAGCACTGCTCAGTTTGTGACGAACAACTTACTAAAAATATATCATCACTCCATTTTCCACAAGAGCAAATTTATGAATAAAAGCATATCGATTAGTAATAATGATCATTTAGGACAAAAACTACCATTTTAAGACCAAAAAGCTGATATTTCATCTATAATTTTATTGCATTAGAAGCCTAATATAGCTATTTTTGATCCATTTAAATTTTAATTTTAATTCAATGTCTGATATTTACACAATGTAGCATTAATGCAACATATATCATAGATCATAAATTAATGTTAAAATAACTTCATTTTTCAAACTTTTCATATGAAATTCAGCATTATATTGAAAATAGGTATTATTTCATTTTATTTTTTTCGCCTGTTTGAGTTTGAAATCATATCTTCAGAACTGGTAGTGTCATATGTTGACGACGGGAAATGCATTTTACCTGCTACCACAAATCAAGTTATTCGACTCATATCACACTTTGACATCTCAATTCCACAGTCGACATTTATGGCTTTTCTACATCCATATCCGGCTCACCTATGATGCAATATATGGAACCATATTGTCTTCGACTACTTTTACGATTGAGCAAATCTCGAGGCGCAGAATCAACCACTATACCCCGGCAAAGATAAACCTGTTACCGCGGAACAAGGTGCACATACTTACCGGTACTGGTACTTGAGTGGCACCAACTCGACTCACTATAAAGGCTTTCGATTGTAATTAATAATGATTGAAGTCTCCCCGCACAACTTATCCCGGAGGTACTTGCGAAACGTCCCACGTAAGACCGAATTTACGAGGCAGAATTTTTGCGAGCGAAATTCATCAAATATCCATGAGGATGCTGCACGTTATTTAATATATTAGCATTGAAACTCGAAAATTATGATTTATGGCAATTTCATGGCTCATGTCGGCAATGAAATGTCAGCCCAAAAGATTTAATGGGGTCAACACTAATGCTGCTACTACAATACATTATTACGAGAGCGCTGTAATGGAGTGCATACGGTTAAAGCTCAATTTTGATTTCACAGCTTGAAGCTATTACTGAAAAGCATGTTCGTTTGATTGTATGGAATGATTTGAAATATTTATATAATGCAAAATACATGAAACAATTATGGATTGTTATGAATATGATCACCAATTTAACCCTAGATCATCCAATTATGCATGATTTGCTATCAATATGCAGTGAATTGCTATCTTGATTCATGTTTTGTAATATTATGTACATTATTAAAATTACAATAGTTCTGTCTTTAAATTAAGTTTTTTACATGGTCTTATTTATTCATATGCTATTTGCTATTTTCGTAAATTTCGATCAACTTGAAAAAAAATCGTCGATTTGCTGGCGATAGTTTCGTAATACCAGATCGTTTTTTAATTGTAAGAAGAAGCGGTCCTTATTTAAGTTAATTAGCTTTCATTGATAATTCATAGAAGAAAATTATCTGATTCAAAAGATCAATATGATTAAAGCTTAAATTTGATCATCTAAGAGTTAGTTTTTTTCTTATTAGTATTTTTTTGAGAATTTAAAACTCTCATTATTTTGGTTTTGGTCGTAATCTATCTTAAAATGGCCTTTCTCAGCGCGTTTCTAGTGTTTCAAATTAATTGCGGGTGGCTCCACCCCGTACATGAGCGTCGTAGAGGCTTAGAAAAAGACTGAATGAATTATAGATTTAAACGAATTCCACTCGATTATTAAAATAGCCATAAATATGTGTAAATATTTCCATATGAAGCCTACGGAAGTTGTAAATTCAGTATCAAAGCAGGTGCTTGCAGAAGGAAAGGCCGCGCGTACGACCGCCACATGGGTCCCACCGCGAATATGTATTATAATGCACACATTGTCCGTCTGTCCATTTGTTTATCAACCACCATTGTCTGCTGAAGCATGTTGTGGCCGAGTGTCAAAACAGGAATTTTTCATGCTTTTGAGGCGCAAATCTTTATCTGCATACTATTCGTGGATGAGAATTTTATTTCCCACGTCTAAATTTGCATAAACACGTACGCAGCCTTAGGAAAACTGCGCGTACCGGTAATACTAATCCACAGCATTGTTTCTTAGGATTCCATCTTCCAATCGTGAAAATAATTCCGAATAAATACCCCAGCATACTTTTCGATACTTCAAAGCACATCGTAAACACATCAAAGCATTTATGAATCTATTTATACGATCGCAGGTGAAGAAATGCACCCAATACTCGCAACATACACTCCCTTAGGTGCATTTTAATTTCGTGTCATAATGACACGTATACCGGAGTGATGTGTATAATTTTTTTTGGAAAAAATGCAATGCATTCTCATCATGCAATTTTAAACCATCCGAGGGTGCCATAATACAGCCTTTTTTATTGACGAACTAATAACAAATATGCATCCGCTTAGTTCGCTCATTAAAAATATTTATTGCGCCAAATTTGTATAAATATTTAAACGTGTCGGTGCTGTGCGAAATAATGATGTTTAAATGTAAAACACCCCTTTTTACGATGATCTTATTACATCTTGAGCAGTTTATAAATATTGAAGACTTGAAAATATATTAATTTATTTAAAAATATGGATCATCATTTCATTATGTGATCAAACGTTTTTATGAGGGTTGTACAAGCTAATTTCTGATATATTTATTTGAACAAAAAGAAATCAATTACTAATAGTAACCAGCAATTTTCAACATATCGATTGGTCTCAAATTATACTTGAAAATATCACTAATGCACTACATAATGATTTATCAAATTTACTCTTGTGTCTATTACTTAATTGATGAACATTATTTGATATTGATGATTTATTCTTATACCTTTTCATTTAAAAAAAATCTATTGGGATAAGTGAAACTATTTCGCAAATAATTGAATATATTGGAACCTTCCAAATATATTGGATAAATACAAAATTTTCCCACAGTTCGGATTCGAATCCAAATTTTTACAATGTGAATCCAGGAACTAACATACTGTGAGAAAACTTGGTTTATTCGATTTATAATTCCATGAGTGATACTCGATCTTAAAGTCAATCATGTGCATGCAAATTGCAATGATGATGAATGCGATTTTATACAGCATTTCCATTAAAGAAATGCATTGCTTGATTTCAATATTAATTTGATCAAGTGTTTATATAGTGATTTAGATCTTAAACTCTTGTTATAAAGATTCGCGATAAAATCCAGCCTGTGGAAAAAAATTTCCTCGTACGTATAAATTTAGACGATTCAGATTTACCCTGATTTTCCGGATCTAAAAAATTAAATACTCAGTTGATTAAGAAAATCGGGCAAATATACCAATGAATGACTTTATTTGCAACAATAATTAAGATAGATTATCTTCGATTCAAAATAATCCTATTCTAACTTAACCTTGCGTAAAAGACAAATAGGAAATCGCCACATGAAAAGTCTTTTTGTTAAGAAGAAGAAAATTTAAATTTAGTATGGTATTATTAATGTTGATAGTTGATTTTGATGTGTAAATTGAAAGCTTCCTCATAGCGCCAGAGCTTAAAACTCTCGACTAGCATCAAATTATAGTTCGTTGCATTTAAAAGACGTTTCGCCAGTGTGTCGAACATCCTTCTTCAGGGGCTGGTTTTCCTTTTCGCAGCGAAGAACTCGAGTTGCACCACGCCCAACAGATTTAAAATTTGATTTACGGCGCAAACGTGTGATACCTCACCGCCAAATGGTCAACCTTTCTCACCGTTTCACTACAGAGTCGATGACTCCAAGATCTACCTGGCTGCCCATGGATTACATCCAAAACAAAAGACCCGTACAAGTAATTGGCTGCACGATTAAACAAGATGATTAACGTGACCCAGCTATCGATTTACCAATCATCCTCGGGAGTTGATTTAGCTCGAACGTAATGCCCGCGCTTTACTATGATTATTAATACTATAAATAATAATAAGAGCGCTAATAACAACTGGGGATTACATATTTATATATTGAGTTGAAGTACATCAATAAAATGCATTAAATTCCTGCTGTGCAAGAGTGTTTGTAGTGACATGCTGAAATAACGCGAAGAGATTAAAAATGATCGCGTGCAATGGAAAAATGCATAAAAATTATACAATTTCATCTTAGAGTTAAATAAAAAAAAAAATTTAAAAGCTTGCTTTATATTAAAAAGCCTAATAGATTTAATATTTCCTCAATAAATCATGTTTTCGATGATGTCTTAAAAAGGGTAGATTTTTTATTTGAAGGCGGTATCTTTGATTTTTTTTAAGATGCCCTCTTATAGCTTTAATCGAAAATCTAAATTTATAAATAAATGTCCTAGAATTAATGATTGAAAAAATATTTTTTTTCTATCGAAAATCAAACGTCGTTGTTGGTATAAAAATAAATTAAAATAGTACAACAATTGGCGTACACCTTAATTAAGTCCTATCCTTTATACGTTATAACACCTGTTTTTCTCGTTACCGTTTAAGTGAACAGCTTCTATAAACCAGGCTATAAAAACATTAATTAATATGAATGGATGATTAATAAAAAAAATTGGTCGTGACCTGCTACGATACCTCTCGTATTATAATCGATGATACTTCTCAAATTGTAATAAACTCTAAGTATGAAAAAATACACATCCATCTTCTTTAGGATGACACAAATATCCGGCGTGACTTTCACAATGCGATTTTACGTTCATTAAAAGAATGGCGTCTCATTTCGTTCTCGGAAGGCTTACGTTTAAAAATATCCTTAATCATTACGCGGGTATTAAATTTAATTTTAGATGATGAGATAGTTAATGAAATTATGTATAAATATGGCTTTAAATATTGAACATTAGTATGCGACGGTGAAATACACCTGCTTTCAGGTGGACTTGATCTATCATCTACTAATGTAATTTACTTTCAATATATCAGCTTTCATATCTTACAAAGGATCAAATCATTCATTTTGAATAACTTTATTATCAAATATACCCTTTACGTGCTAGTTGTTATTCTAAATATGCCATTATTGGATATAGATGATCTCTTTAAAGCGAAAAAGGATTTTCATGTGATCATTTCCCATAGAATAATTTGAATAAAATAATGTATATAGGATTTTTAGACATGAGTAAAGGTATAAATCTTCGGTGATTTAAATCCATCTTATGGAAAAATTTGATCCATTATTGGAAGATTGTACTTCCGATTTTCCGAATAAGTTTGTATGATGAAAATTTGTTCAATCATCTGAAATTAAACTTGATTTTTTTTTATAAAAGTAGAACTTATTTACGATACCAATCGCACATTAGTTCATGAATTTAATTGACAAAGTAATTTTAAGTTCGCAAACCTTTTATTTGCTCGATATTTAAGCTATGTAGGATATTTCTGGAAAAGCAAATATTTTTTAAGTCAATCGATATTCAAATGTGTGATCACCCGGTATTCGATTAAAAATAAATCAGTACGACTCAATATTCGAAGCGATATTACGTGACAACTCATTCACTCCATAAAACGAACAATAAATCATCACAAAGTCCACAAACAAAGTTAGTAGACTGAAACAAGAAATAAAAAACTTATTTGCATACGCCGACACAATGATAATACTCTTCGAATTTACTCCATTTTTATTAACAATATTTCACTGTCAGCCACTACGCGGCAAAAAAGTAGAAAGCTAATTTTTCTGCGTAACTTTAAGCAACATTGTCTTCTGTTATTATAAATCTGCTAATCTATCACCCTACTTTCCCATAAATTGAACATGCACATGTCCTAGCCTAGACAACGCGATTTATCAAATATTCTCAAAATTTCACGGCTCTTTATTATATTCCTTTTGAACATTCAAATACGGAGGTGTGAATCACTCGGGGAAAAAATAATAAGCGCAGTTCGACTCCGAGAACATTTCTAGATTTATGAATACAGATCCGGAGTGTTTATATAAATCTTTCGTTCGAAATTGGGTTGTCGGAAACTGGTTTAACAACTGCCTTTTAAGAACTTAGTAGCAAAGTTTGATAATGCCATCCATTTTATTTCAGCTACTGCAATTCTCATTAGTCCACTAATGTCAAACGGTAAAAATATACACGCCACAGATATGTTGGCTAATTGACAACAGGAAAAAAGAGCATTCATCATAAGCCATTTTATCTATTTGCCAAAACCCATCTATTATCATTCGATGGCCGTGGAACATAAATAATAATCGGTTTGCGTCGGGACCTTACTTACGCCGCATACGACAATGTCTCTTTTTTGTTTGGATTCCAGTTTTAGAACAGCCTTCGCAGTCGGTTCCCGTTAAATTGAAAATAAATTATTTGTGTTCGTTATTTATTTAAACCAGTTATCAATTCATTGAGTCGGTTGAGAAAGACATATTTCAATGCTCAAATTCCTTCATGATTAAGGGCAAATTTCGACAACGCCAACAAAAAATCGACTCAATTAACGAAGCCGCTCGGTATTCGTTCATTTTCTAACATAATTTTACTTTCGTTAAGACGAAATTGAGAATATTTATTGAATAAGCACGACATGGCGATAATTCACGCTCGTGACAATATCCAATAATTCACAATGTTATTTAACACTGTATCAATTTGCATTCAATAACCAAGAACAATATAGAGACATAAATGAGCAAACGACCATTTATTAACAGAAAGTTTTACAAAATGCTTAAATGCCCAGCTTTAATTGATTTAAAGTTATAAATAATCTGAGAAACAAGACTTAGACTGTGAATATAGTTCATTAAATAAATTCGCTAATTTTGTTATAAGCTTAAAATCATCTTAATTTAATCAATCCATCAAAATCCATCTAACATCTATTTTAGCAATATATTCTTCTATTAAAAGGCGTCTCACAAATTTTAAATGGATTAACACACTATTAGAGAGTTCCATTTCAATTCCAAATTGGTTTAAGGAATATCTATTTCAATTACAAAAAAATAAAGCTTTTCTTGTTATAACTTTTATGTTGTATGAATATGTTGTTATGAATATTACATTATAATTTGCATTTTATTGCATAATTGCATCGATAACTTCCCAAAATCATTATGCATTACCATCTAACTTTTCATGTCCGTTTACATCACATATTTAGTTAAATTATAGGGGTGGTTAATATTTTTTCAAAAAATTGGAAAGATAAATATTATAACTAGTGAATGATCTAATGAAAACTCACAATCTTAAACTGAAAATGAGTAAAATGAATCCTAAATAAGAAAATCCTACGTACTTATTGAGTTAATATCGTATTTTTCAGTATATTTTTTGTATTTTTATCAAAGAAATCTGATTTATATACTAATTAAATTGCAAAAATTGTGGTTAAAAATTATTTTTCTCACAGCAATTTTCATGCAGGTGGAGAAATTTTCTATGATGATTCTTGAAAGGATTAAGTTAATAAATGCATGAACTATTTATAAATCAAACTAATCTTAATTTAAATTATCTCAGACCATCGATACGCACTTCCAAATTTATTACAATGAATAATAATATTTTTCACAGTCCACATTTAAGTCTGGACATTGAATCCAGGAATTAACCGATTGGGAATTTCAGAGCAATGTAATATCAATTGGCGCTTTTTAAAATCTTGTGATCTAAATTGATGGCATAGTTTTCAATCAATTAAACGGATGCACATAGCCATGGAAGTAGTTTGTCCGTATATAAATTGAGTTAACTGTTGATTTCACACAGTCAAATATGCTCAAAAAAATACATATAAATTCACAGTGACATTCTTGTTTTTTGAGTAGCCTTTAATAGGGCATTTACTATATGTTAGAGCGTGACAGTCTCCGGTTTATTCATATTGAAGAGAGCCTTCCAAAGCTTTTTGTTGTGAGGGAACCGGTTTTCGCCTATCAGCTAGTACGTGATCTCGCTTTTTTCTCAATATGCTTATAAGTACGGTTGTATATAAGTATACAACATGATTAATCGATGGATTTATAATATAATGCGACAATGATAGAAGAATTATGCTCGTATCAAACGGGAGTTGCTTGAAGTGAGACTGATGACTCAAAGACAAATCATCGCAGTCGTTCGGGGCTATGGGAAACCTCATAAATAAAAACGTCGTTAAAATTTAAATTTATTCAAAATAATGTCACATTTTCTAGGCGTGACTAATTAATTTATACTGTTCAAACCGATGACCGATAAGAGCTTGTATAACGGTTCACGTAATTGTCGATTACGGGTCGTATCGCAGTTTGCATTTTTGCATATTTAATCGACATCTCCATGACATTGAAAACTGACTGATAATACTGCCATGGCAATCGTTTTACGATGCACCATCAAGAGCAAACCTTTGTCCGACAAATGCTTTTGGTGCGACCACATTGGCAAAATCCACAATTCGACGTCTTGTCTGTGCATTTTCTTCGATCGAAAGAATTAACATAACCACCAATCGCGCATTTCGAGCGGAATGAATTACACGATATTAATTATTTCGTATGCTAGAATGACACCTATTTTGCAATGCTTCGAAATTATAGCACACATATGTCGTTTGCGCGTTGTTATGTTCTTATAACGTCGTTATATTCGCACGTTAACACCTCGACGCAAAACGTATGACATTTGTGAAGGAAGCCTTTCGTAAAGACTGGGTGTATTAACATTTTTAATCGTCATCGATACCTAAAACGACTTTCGCCATGGCGCGTGTGTGTGTAAAGAGTAAAAATAAGATTATGCAAATTAGGCCGAAATGATCTGATTTGTTGACTAAATTGAAAATGTTGTCCCTCATTGCCACACTTCCTACGACTTTTAGCACGTTTTTAATTCGGTTATGCGAAAAAAATATCTACGACTAATTTACGGTTTTAAAAAATCATATTCCAAATAGCATATTTTCTTTAAATTATTGTTATATTATGATCCGAAGGATTCCAATTTTCACTACAAATTTCAGCCATTTGAATAGTTTATGAATATAATTTGATCCATTTTATCTAATAATAGTACAATAGCTTCAAAGTCATGCTTAAAATATGTTGATAAATGTCCCTAAGTGGCTTATGTTGATGATAATCTTACACTGTGATCCTTAATCATAAATTTTTCCATGCATTTATTATTAAATTTTGGACTAAACTCTTTCTAATTTATTTAAATTGTCATTATTTTTCGTATAATCCATATTATAAATTTAATTATTGTGCTTTATATAGCAAAATTTCGTTCAGTTTTCATACACACTGCATAATGCAAATTCAATTACAATAACATGCCATTGAGATATTATTGAGTTCTCGATTTTTTAACTTAAGTATTTAGAGCCAAGTAAATTAATTTTGATTCAAAAGGAAATATATTATAAAACAGTTACTCCTACCGGAAGGCTCTGATCAATGCGATTGTATGGAAAGACATAATGCTATTCATTCAATCAATTTTGCATCCTGCAAAGCAGAATCGAATAGATTTGATAAAGCTAAGTTGTAAGCAATCAATTAAATATTTTTTTCATACTTAATCAAATATTCATATTTGCAGTATTGAATTTAAGATCACTCTGATGATGGATTTCAAGAAAGTGGAACAACAACGCAATTCGCCTGGTTCCTTCGGCGCGATGATGCTGTGATCATTTTTTAAAAATATTATGTATGCCAATGGCACTATAATTAAGTCGAACGTGGCGGAGTCATGTCGCACACAATGCCTTTTAATTTCGCAGCAATCGAAGTTGCACAACGCTGTGAAAGAGGTATTCCCTTATCTCCGAGAGGCCCTTTCACTATACAAAGTTATTGACATCGAATATCATGAGCAAGAATAAAACAAAAACAGTGTCCGACTATAAATCAGGCCCATATGACCGGACTAGTTCTCAGAGCACGCGCACTAGATCCCCAAGAGCTGGTCGTTTTCGACTTTTTTTTACTCCTGGCCGTTCACAAAATAACATGTATCCGATCGCATTTACCGGTCGATAAATCAAATTATAATGTCACACGATATTCTCGTTAATGGGTCGCAACAATTTGGTATGTTACCTGTCGGACGATGCTGGACTGCACTGGTCACTGAGCTACGCAAATAATTTTTTAGATGTAATTTATTACTGCGAAAGTATGCTGTAAATAACGAGAATATTCACGTGTTACTGTCATATAAAAACGAATAGTATTTAAGCGGAAGAATTTATGATTCTTAACGTCTGATGGCATTCTGAGCAGGAAGCGCTCTAGTATTAACACGTTGACGTCTTTAATCTCTTGACGGATCGCGGTCCTTTTTGTTTTGAAATTAAGTGCACTAATGTATCTAATTTCATAACGATATTCAAACTTATATAAATATGCAAAAAATGTGTCAAATACTCGTTTATATCCGTTGAATTTACACCCTTTAAGGGTGACAAAACAAACCAGTTAAATATCCGCAAGCGTATTTAAAAAATGCTCAAAAAATACTCAAATCCAATACAAATTTTACAAAATAAATTTATTTTAATTAAATTTAAACTAATTGCCTCTCACAGTCCGTTTTTTATTAAACAAATATCATAAGGTATTATTGAATATTCTGCATAAAAAAATCGGGAAAGGATCGTGAAAGACTTAATTGTTTAGTATGAAAACTTGACGATCAATGAGTTGCAATGAAAATGACACAGAACTAACATAATAGATCTTTATGAAGACTGATAGCTGCCAAAAAAAAGTCTACAAGAAGTGAGTGCAAGTTTTAAACAGATTAATTATGCAAATAAGGATCCACATATTGATAGATCTTCAAAGATACGCCGCTTCATCCATCCAAGTATTTGCATTTTGTAAATAAATTTATTATAATGTGAAACAATAGATTGTCCTAACGAATTTAAATATGATCGATAGAAAAGTAAACACCTTGACTATTTTTTAAATTTAACATCTCTTCATTTTCTACTACTGCATTCAACCAACAATGAAAAATTGACATGGAATGTTGAAATGTAATACGATACTTTGAACTCTATGGATGATAAAATATTCATATAGCATTCTTCGATCCTTATTTTTATAAATATTTTATATGCATGTTAAACAAATTTAAATATGCACATAATAAAGTTAATCTTTTTGATTATAATTCATTCGGTGATGAATTTATCTAGATCTTACAATGATACTATGAACGAAATTGTTATGGGCTTATACTTATAATAAATATATTGATCGAATCGACATTTTTGAAGGAAATCGTTCATATTTAATCGACCTTTATAATAATGCAACGTATTGGTCATACAAATTGCTTCGACAGCGCGATGCCTTTCTCCGCACATCTCCGATTAATAAATTTCATCGGTCATTTAATAACTCGATGTCGTTGAAATGGTGGTTAACCACATAATGGTATGTAAGTATATTTTAATAAAGGCAAAAAAAAGTGCCGCTCGTTGTAACCACAACAAATTTAACACTACAAATTGTACGTGCGGCCAAAAGTGACCCGACCACTTCAAAGCGCTAAGGTTAAAAAATAATCACCCTCAATTTGAAGCAGGTTCATATCGTTATTTATCAATAAAACTGTAGCGAATATATAAAAGTGTGCTCATGACATTGATTACCCCACTGCACTAAGTTGCTACCAAATGCAAAGTGTCTTATAAATACATGGTTATCGGACAAAGCAGCATTGTTTCAATCGGACTATAAATCCTGCATTTCAGCGACCCTCAAACGTTTATTTTTTAAGGCGAAAAACACCTAAATTTACAACCAATAATGGAACAAATCATTGCTTCAATGAAAAATTAAATAAACGCCATGGAATTATATCAAAATACTGGGGGAAAAAATAGGATTTCATTCATATATAAATACAATGCAGATCTTTTTTAGTATGAATCACAATGTCAAATTGTTGGTTATTAAGATCAAATTTAAAATGGATTGAATTTGCGTTTATTTGATTGTAGTTGTTTGTTGTAGTTGGTGTTTTTAAAAAATGTTTAAAACGAACGTGGCGAGCCCAACTTTGTGAATCACTTTTCCAATATCGTCTGCAAGAACCGGTGGTCTGGGACAAAGCAGACTGGACGGATTGCCCGTGTCGGCACTAGAACCTGCTCCACTGATGTTAAGACCACCGATGATGGTCATTATAACACCAAAAACACAAAATATTTCGAAATAATGAGCCATTCATCCAAGATCGCTCTATTTGATCTAAATTAGTATGGGCGTCTCCGATCGCTCCCCGGCCGCTTTCCGGCACCGATATTTCGAAAATGATTTGAAATTTTAAGCACTGTGAGAGTGTATTTCAAAAAGCAGTTTGGAAAAAAAACCTGATATTATTTATTTATATATTTATTTCGCAACACCATCCCCATTGTGAACACGGACCCACATTATGTTAAACAATCAAACGTATTTTCGACGTTCTGAATTTATTCACATCAGAATTGGCGAACAGTCGACTCAATAAATTTCTGCTCGTTGTCGTATAAAAAAACGTAAATGGCTCTTCGTATATTTATTGGGACGATTGTACGGAATGGGCTCCGGTGCGTGGTCAGCACTTGTTTCGACGCTTCGGAGGAAATTTTGGAATGTTGCTGAAGTCCCGGTTCGCTTTTATATTTATTTTCTAAACAATCCTTGCTCAATTTATTTCAGAAATAATTTACAATTTAAGAAGATATATTGGCGTATTTATTTCTATTTTTATTTTCAAGCCATAAAATGTGTATGTGATTATTTCAAGCAAAATATTCCCCCTCAAAGATATGAGACGTTTTCGTAAATGTACCCTTAATAAGATGACATACAATCATTTAATATTTTTTTATAACTATATAATAATATTTTTTGAAACATCAATAGATCGATCAATTACAATATAAACATACTTAAAAATGCGAAACATTTTTTTTTAAATAAAGCCATATTATTATCTTAACGCTTTTGTAAATAAATTATTCCCTTTTTATAAATGGTTTCGATTTACAATGAAATTAATCGTCGATGAATGAATCGTTTATCATAATTTATTAGATAAGCTTTTTAAGTATTAAAATGGTTGTATTTAAGCAAGAAAAATAATTATGCTTTGTTGTGAATTCTCTGAAATTTAGCATCACCAATGTTTACATAGTTCAGATTTATTCAGGAGTCTCGAGTGAGGTAGATTTACAAGCAGGGCGACATAAAGAGTTGGCTTTTTGTCTCCGAGGGTCCCTTTTTTTCGAAACGATTTCGATGGTCCGTGTTATTTAGTGTCCTGAATCCAATACATTATTTATGTATCGCCTGGCGAGATTTTCGTAGGACTTTTTGTCCTTCTTTTTAGACCAATCCTTGCGCACGCGGTGATGATAAAGCGACCATCTCATCCCAGGGTCGAATATTTGTCTTGATGTGATGATTCGGTATTATCCCCATAAGCTATGAATATTGCATCGGACAAAAACGCTACGAAATATTAAATGATCTATATTTTTGCGCGTAAGTGGTTGCGTATTCAAAGAAGATTTTATATGGACACAACATCAAATTCCAAGACGTCATTGAAAGCAGAGTAAGAAGCACTAACACAATGGGGCTTTTAGTGTCATCTTGACGGATCTCAATCACGGCAACATAAAATCTTCAACCTTTTCTTGTTATCGCCGTATCCTTGAATGGTCGCATTAAAAATTTATGATATGTAAATTGTGCCCTTATAAATATATTTTTTGTCAATTAATCCATGAGCGTTTAGAATAAATATTTTGAAATCGAATCACACAACGGTTGAAAAGATTTAAATTAGTCTTGCAGGTTGTGACCATCACTGTGGTCCAACGTGTTAGGGTGGTTGTCCCATTGTCCTTACGCCTGTCCGGTTGTATCGTGACTCTTGTTACTGCTTGTCGGCTTTTTGATTTATTGTCAATCGTCAGTAACAATCGACAGACTAAACATTCTGTGAGAAAAATCTCTTTGATCCTCAAAGATTGATGGACTTAATCGCGAAGGTTCCCGAGGAAAGTCGAAAATGTGCGCAGACTATACACACAAAATACACACCACAGCGATACATATTTATGAACAACCCCTAATAAATATGCGATTGATGTATATTTGATCTATGTATCAAACAATTTTAATAAAATGCATATTTTTTCATAAAATGTTTATATATCGTACTATTGGTATCCTCCAATATTTGGAGCAGCAAGTGGCTATACACGCAAAAAGAGCCTGCTAAAGACATTTATAATAATTTGTGAACAAATGTCGAAATTGATGTTTCAATCAAAAGCGGATTATGTCTTAACATTAGCGACACTTGATCTGGTGGATCTTGCAGCATGAAATGAATAAAGTTCATTTTATATTTCGACGTATTATTAACGTCAATAATTTCGCATTTCCCATGATTGTTGACTCCGAAGCCCTCACAATACAAAGCCATTCCTAATCCGTCCGACTGCGATAATGAAAGAGTACGTTCTCGTGACGTACTTGACGCGGACCCTCAAACCGGGTGTTTGAAAAAACACTATACAAATCACATTATGATAAGTTGTTAATTCTATGTCACGGGTTAGTTTGGTACAAACGGATTTGACGTGTTCTTGAGTATGGATCAAGTCCCGGAATGGCATTCCTCGGACGGAGTGTTCAAGTCGAGTGGTCCATTATGATCTGTTATGCCTCATTACAATGACAATGGACTATTTCAGTCTTTTAAAAAAGTCCAACTCGGACTGACTACCGGCTAAATACGTAAGTGAATGTGACGTTTATGTGAACGGTGGTGCAAAAAAATACACCTTTTACATCGCATAACACATCCACTTAAGTGTTCATTAAAAAATCGACGCCAATTTGAGATATTGCAATGCAAAAGGTAAAGCAGAAAATATTGTCGTATTTCATATGCGTTTTGGACTTACAACACTTATATTAAAAATCATGTAGGCTTTTCAATTATCAACAGATATAATCAACAGGCAGAACCAATTTTAAATTGAATGCTTGAAGATTTCTAATGGCAACAATATATATATGCTTTTATCAATCATCTTCCATACTTTTATTAAATATTATCAACAATCATGACGAATTTAAATTGAATTATTATGAAGAGCTTTTATTTTTCTTAAAAAAATACATTATTAATGAATGTGTCTAATGTTGTATGTATGATAGATAGCAGTCATGGGTCAAGTATCTAGACAATAGGCTGTTCGAATTTCATTAAAAGGCAATATATATCGCCAAATTGACTTCGTGCCTACCCCCAATAGATCATCTCGAATATGTTTCGATTAAGGCGTGATGATACACATGTGTGTTATGAATCGGTAGTATTAAGAACTTAATGCTCCCAGCGGGCGGGCCGGTAGCGCAGTGACCTAACAACTGACAAGTGCCGGGTTCGAGACGCGGTTGCGTAAAGAAAAAACACCTTTTTTTACAAATGAGTGAGTTACATATTAAATTTTTAATGTGATGGACTGTGGTAAATCGTGCTACTTGCCCACAATAATAACAACACTCATATTACGCAGTCATGCCCGCCAACGAGTAGCAACTTCACAAATCACATTCAAAAATATTCATGAGATCGAAAAATCCATAACGTTTCCTCATTGATTTGAACAGGTCCTGTCTAAGGATGGGCGGACAGTTTCATGTGTCAGGACGACCCTTCTTCGTCGGTGAATATTTCATAATGTTTTGAAGTGGGCGAATCCTTCCACATACTGATTGACAGGACTTTATGTTCACAATTGACTTTACATACGTCCTACTGTTTGTGTTTGGGTGGACAGAATTTACTGCTAACATTTGCCTCATCATACACATTGTATCTTTTTTACTACACGTGTCGCTAATGGTGTCAAAGTGGATCGATTTTAAAATTTAACATCAGCTTAAATGTGGCTCTACGTGCCAAAGCTTCAATGTATTTTATTGCTGACTAAAATTTAAGAAAGTCCTACATAATATAAAATTTTCAGAAATGCTAAAAAATAACCTTTTCATATAAATATATCAATGATACGAATTTGAAATTAAATGAAAATGGGATTATAATTATTATGAAGCTTCTTCATATAAAAGTTCTCTTTGTTGCGACATTGAGTTAATTATGAAAGTTTTTAAATCCATGATGATTTAATTTTAAAAAATCAACATTTTGAACCATTCGTTTATGCATGTTTTCAACCAGTTATTAGTAGTTGTCTATAATTATATCCAAGACGTGTCAATGAATTACTCATTAAAATTCACACCATACGCATACCTTTTATGATTGATCATTACAAAATATGTTTAGGCTTATTAAGTACTGATTATAAATTGTACTGATTAGGTCGACCCAAGAATAATTGGGACGAATACAAAATCGAATTTAATTAGGTCATCATTTGATTTATCCAAAATTACAATGCAGATATTATCGATAAGTATCCATTACATTTATTAAATTAGCATCTATTACATAATATATAATGCAAGGCGTCAAATACGCCCTTGTCTGTTATAGTTTACCCCAAGCTAAAAAAATATTTTAAGTTAAATTATTGTCGATGTTTTGACGACTTTAATACTAAATTTGATTGATCCTCGACTTAAAGATTTGGGGGGAAATAAATTTGATATATTTTTTGATTAATCGTTGTTATTTGACAAGGTTGTGGTTTATGTCCAGAGTGGGTTTTAACCCAATTCTGAGGCCTAGTTCTCGATTTTTTAATAAATATACAGTGTTATTTAATTAGTAGTGATTGCACTTGTCCGGTTGCACGGTAGAACAGTGGCGAGAGTGCCCACCGCCCGCCAGGATAATTACAGGTTTTCAAAATATGGCCCTACGAGTGTAACGGTCTGAGTCACAATTTACGACCGTACATAATGTCCGCTTTAAATAACCAATGACCGACAAAATAAATGACAAAAATTCAGCAATTTTCTTTGAAAGCTGCCCCAATAAAATTACTAATATGCGATGTTAAAATCGATCTTGTAGATGTTGTCTGCCAAAGCGTTCTATCATCACCTTATTTATGGGTTCATCAATTCAGAACCGGATCGAATATTTTATTATACAATTAAAACAATAAAGATGGGTCATAAATCTATCTGGGATCCGTGTTTACAATGCATTATACCGAAAAAGGATCGTACAGTCCAATTTACTAAATCAATTTCCATGTTAAGAGTGTGATAAAATAAAATTATCATAAAAGAGCGTTTTAGGCACATCGTGCCTTTTGAAGTATGATTCATATAATTAAGTTGAACTTAATACATAGTAATCATACAGCCTCCCGAACTCGCACATACATATTCACAAAATGTCTAAACAAGGAGTCGAACACGAGCTCATTGGGCTTCAATAACCACTGGGCGATGAGGTGTATAATTTACTTTCACGTGCTAAGTAATTTTTCACACGAGGGATATACTTAACTGTTGCATTACAAAATTTGATGCAATATATTAAACTGCTGCCATTTTGCGATTTCATCGTGATTTCGCCACGATTATTTGATTCTACAGCTAATCTAGGCTTATAAGGGCCTAGTACTTGGTCCCATGATGAATCACACAACTCACTCGAGTGTGTATGAAGTATGGGTTCGAAGTCGAGACAGAGGGTTCCTAACAAACAATTTGGCTGTCGGCCGGCGGGCGGTTTGCTACCGCATAATTTGTGGTTGCGGGAGTCAAAAACCTGGGGTTTTAAATAAATCATTGCACCACGAACCGTGACATGAGCCCGAGGCAGCACCAACTCAAAACGTTCTTCTTAAGCCGTTGGATTCGGAGGATCGTTCGACCAGCACTGACTGATGATGACCACGAAAAATGCATCATATTTGAATTTAGATTCAAGAAACAATGATATTATATCATCTCCCATTGGGATCTCCATATAAAGAAACAAGAACATACAATTCAGTACTAAAATAAGCCCATCGATAGCGATTACTATAAAATATTAATTATATTTTTAAATAATACTCATAAAAAATGAACTAACTTATTTAAAACTTCAGATTTCTAGAAAATGTCTTAGAGTGTATAGAATTGAATATTGATCAGAATTAGCAAAATATTTTAAATTATGTATATAATATAAGCTCACAGATAAATTGTCAAGGTAAATTGTTGTGCTAAAAATTCTTGTGGAAGAAAATATTGGATATATTGAATCTAATATACTTGCTATTAACTGTATTACCATACATAATTTTCACATCCTCATGAAAATATAATAAATTTGGTGATCAATGTTGTCAAAATCTTGACCTAAACGGGTGTTTACTTTCTTATGCTCACTCACTGATCAGAATTCAGGTATATGTTAATTAAAGCATAAAAATTTAATATAAATGTCCCAGAGTTGAATGTGTTTTAACAACTCAATCGAAAATTCTTAACATCTAATGGTTTTTCACTCGAAAAAATCGTATATTTTAAATACGAAATTGCTCCGTGAATAAGCTACGATCCTTCGTACAGCCCTCGCGGCTCTATTCCTCGACGTTTCGACTACTGTTAAATAACTTATTCAAAGCAATTACGCTTTCCCATACGTATTGATTTATCGGTAACAAATTGTACCGTGGCTGGCCGACAATTCGGTGAGTGTGAATGCCTTCATTTCGTTTTGTAATATCTGGTGATTAATAGTAAACTACTTTCTATGTTTGTCGAGAAGACAACCAATGTGTGCACTGTTTTTTTTTTCGAATAAGTCAAATAAAAATTCCCCAACGACACTTTGATCCGAATGAAAAATGACAATTGTATAGATGTGGTCCAAATAAAAATTACTCCAAGTGTTTGAGATCAATTTGCATACGATTTTAATGATTTATCATCGACCTTAATGCCTGAATTAATATTTTCATTTTGTCAATCTTTGGATGCGTTTACAAAGCTTATCGCGTTTATCTATTTGTGAAAGTAACCGAATTCTTATTTCGATATGATAAATATGATCCTTGAATCCTTGTTGTATTTGATGTCATTTAAATGTCAGACCAGCAAATTTGCCTGTCACCTTTGGATCGTTAAAGTCATCGCTTCTCGCAGTACGTATCCATTATCCGTGATAAGAAAAAACGGTTTAATTTGATTGAATAATTACGAAGACCGGATCCCTAAGGATGAAGGTGGTTGTCACCCACCCAAGTTGTCACCGTGTTGTGGTGGGCGTGGTGGGGCGTGGTCACATTTGGCAGTCGACAACAATACACAATGACAAGGGCTTCTTCATGCCTTCAATTTGGTAGTTGCTCGATGAATTATGGATGAAGTGGATAATGACCGTCTTTGGAGACCAAAATGGAAAATACCCGTCATGTTTTTATATTTGATTTCAGTTCGATTAAGGCGAGCTTAAAGCTCAGGACGCGAGCTTTCGGCGCTGCTCTCTTTTGGAAGATCCAAAGCACTCCATCGAAGATCCGAGAAGAGCATCTTCAGACCATGTAAAATGATTGAATCGAATGGCGAGCTTAATCCAGCGGGGGTTGATATAAAGCTCATGATCACGATAATAAGCATATTTATACACATACGATCGAGCATGATAAAACAGGTAGAGAATACTCCTTGAGCGGTTCAAGTTTTTGTGCATAATGATCAAAGTAGAGCTTGCATTGCTATAGGGGGCTTTTAAGTGCAGTACCTGAATTGCATTCCAAAACCTTCAGCGACATATTTTTAGCAACGAATAAGAACCACTACACCATAAGATATATCCAGCAATCGGACGCAAATGCTAAATGCTCGCTGGTTTACATGCCGGTTGGCACATTTTATTTACGTTTTACTCAAATCGGACACTAAATTTAATATATGACGACATAAATTCGTAAAATGACTTTATTGCGCTTAATAAAATTATCACGACGTAATTACCATAATATCAGGCATTAAAATTTGTAATGCCGCTAGTAAAAAGCGTCGCGTTTGTGACAATTTACATACATATTTCAGCACAATTCCGCATTTAAGGGCTTGAAATGTAAATTCGATCTGATTGAGACCGACCACGTCGGGAATTCAGTGTTTTTCTTTTAAAAGCCCAGTTAAAATGTTTCGAAATTAATGGCATTCTTTCGAAGAATTGAATTGAGAAAGCTTTACAACGTCTAAAAATGAGCTAATTTATTATGCAATATCTTTATCAAAATCATGCCAAAGTTATGCAAAATTTATTGAATATGAATTTGAATTGTCTGATCAAGTTTTTCCAATTTCAATGTAAAATATTAATGATGACCCAAAACATCATCGTTATGAATGATTTAAAAATCCTCTTAGATGATTGATCAATTTAATTTATCCTTTACTGACGATTTTACCTTTAATTTGACGATTTGTAAAATTTTAAGAAGTACATGAACTTATAGAGAATATGTCTTGAATAGTGTTTTTCGGGAGGATAAGATAATTCCAATCTAGCAAATAAACCATGTTTGATTAAAAAGGAAATTCATCAATGATTTGGAGCAACAAGTGACCATAAAATAGCAAGAATCTAAAGGTATTAAAGTATATTGTAAAGTTTTTTTGTATAATGATTACAATATTTCAAATTTTCTGATAAAATCTGTATTTAAAAAAAATGATCAGATTTGGGGCAAAAATTTCGAAATTTGTATCTCGTCGATATTTACAGCCTTAATCATTAAGACTTTCCAAAATACACGCAAATTAATCGAGCAATGCGAAATGTTTGTCAGAATGTTCCATAATGTATTCCATAGGGACGTGTCATGTATTTTAGCATCACAAATAAAATATACGTCTAATTACAAATTTAAAGTCTTTGTTCGTTATACCCTATACGGAAGTGTCTGACACATCCGTCTCGTGTAAATGTACTTTTATACATGTAAAAAACAATGTCCTGCGGTCAATGATCAGACTTTATAAACAAGAAAATTAGTCGGTAATTTCAATCTTATTTCAATGTACTAATAAGTTGAAAAAATGCATAGTAAAAACTCGTTTTTTGCGTTGATAAAATAAATCAATCAATGATTCGGTAAACATTTGCTATGGTAAAAAATAGAACGGTGCATGAGGAGAAAAAAGCTGATCAGAGCTGTCATAAAACAATAAAACTTAGAATCGAAGCAAAACCGCTTGAATAATGAGGTATTCGACATAATTAGGGGTGGCCAACCATTATTATTTTATTAATATGTTTGTTATGAATTATTGATATAAATATTGTTAATAAATGTTCTGAACAACTTGTAGCGATGTGAATCTGAAGCGAAAAGGTGATAACCGGCATTGCTCAGTGGCCAAGACTAGTTGTGATTTATTTGGTAGTCGAACGCTCCCGGGTTCGAATAGCGCCGTAAATCTGACCGACAATGGACACTATTTGAAATCAAACTAAACTAGAACTGGAAGACTGCTTTTTACTTTACGAACACTCGTTATTTATAGGCACGTAATTAAACTGACCGCCCGTGATATATGCTAATTCTAACGCGGAAAAAACGCTCCTACAGGGACCCAAAAAAATAATTCCCGCAAATTTCTCCCAACCTCCTCGACACATCTTCATTGTGGTATCTCGCATAGGGATCAAAGTGTATCACACAATATCATCTTTATCTCGCCGAACAATAAACGGGAGATAAATGTTTGTTTATATGACAGTGTTAAGATGTAAATAAATTATTCGTCGGGGCGTGCAACAATTGGCGAGCCCCGCACAACAATAAATAATGGTAATAAAAAAGGAAAAATGGTCGCACGATGGTGAAAAAGATTTTTGTTAACCCCCTGCTGCTATCGGTCACCTTACCTACAGGGTGATCGATAACTCCTCGCCGATGAGAAACGCCTCAAAGGACATTCGATCTGGGCGACTATAAAGACGGAATGTGCAAATAAAACATAAATTACATCGATTTTCCACTTTTTTACCGTCGAAATTCAGGTTCTTTCGGACCGAAACTGTGTATTTATTTGACACATTGTATCCCATATATTATACAAAAAAAACTCGAACAATATTTATCAATTAATACTGACCCAAGCCCGTAATATAATATCGTAAACATACTGAGACTCCCATGGATTTTTGGTCTTTATTACATAAAGTATGGATATTTAAATTAAATTCAATTAAATTCACGATATGTTAATATGGCAAAAAATTGATTTTACGATAATGACCAATTATAGAATATCTTCTGAAAATTCATTATGAAGATATATTTAAATGTATCATATGTTATAAAAAATTTGTTGAGCTTGGAGTGCTTTTTTCATAAAAATATATATAAACAAATTAGCTAGATCTTGGACGTAAATCTTAGCTGTAAAGATTTAAATCCAAACCATAAGGTTAATACTTTTAAAATTGGGATGATGAATCGAGTTGGTCAAAGCTACGTTTCTGATTTAATTTTTATATCCAATGCTTTTCAAAATGCGATAACCTAAATGATAAATGCAAAATAAGAAGAAAAAAGAGTGCGATGTCCAAACTGATAAAGATTTGAAAAAGTAGAACCATTATCATTACAACAAAAAGGCGCCTGGTCAAATCAATCATATTTTCTATCTGCTTCTATTAAACCGAATCATGAGTAATAAGAACTAACAATAGAAATATAGATTATCGGACTATAAATTGCGAATAAAGACTACGATAGTTATTATTGCGACAAACCGATTATAATAACACAATTGTATATATCCCGATTTAACTATAAATTGATAACCTTAGCGAGATTAGATGCTTATTAATTTGGTCAAAATTTTTGTCATCATTTTCAATTTTTTATATATGTTTGTGCCAATCACACGTTTTATAGATTTAAACCCAAGATGTCCAAGTCCAAGGCCAACCGCTAAATCATGCGATTATTACAGTGTATTTTATTCATATTGATATTGGTGATGATCGAGATCAGTTGTTTTTGATATGTTATTCTTTTTTTATGAATACTTAAAAATGTGTGCTATAAAATATATTGTGTCTGATCAGGAAGCTATTTTAGGGTAGAATTTTGAACTTGTATCGAATATTTTAGAGCCGTCCGATAAAATCGTTTGTCATCTCGATATGTGGTTATAGGATCCGGATAATCTTTACCGCATTATGATGTCTTGTTCTTACTCCATCCATGGATAGATCTCATATCTCGTTGCTTAACTGCCGATAGATCATACCTTAACACGATCGAGAACAGTTAAACTGTCGGTAGGCTGTATCGTTCAGCATTTACCTCTCACCATACTATACCTAAACATCGATTTTCAATTCACCATGAGGAGAATAATAGACGCCATTGCGATGCTTCCTTTATGGCTGTGAATCATATACTGTCTATGTCTTTGAAAAAATAATTCCTCGGAACGTCAACGATATGACAGAAAGGAGCATTTTTTTGGTCTTTTACGATCCATCTAGATTTCGCTGTTATCCAAAATGGCTATATATGTGTAAGCCGGTTGTCTATCTTATATTTATAGGCATAGTGTGCCAGAGGCGAGCACCAGTAACACATGTCCGCTAAAGAGAATGAAACAATGGATTGTAAAAACGGTCTTACGACTGTTATAAAGCACTATCAACTCTTATATCTTTAATACGCCCAAGAAAGAAAGAAGCGAGAATGCCTCGCGAGTCGGTGGCAAAAGAGAAGCAAACACGACTGAAATATATTTTCAATTATTCTGAAGGTCGAAGGAAGTAAATAAAAGCCATACAGAGCTGAGGATATCGCCTAGATAGGGGTGACTCTCGTCAAATTGGACCATTTATTAAAAATCGCAAGCTCGCATACATAATTACATATATTCACATGAGCGTTCCGCACTATCTGCTTTTGGCCATCTAATAAGAAATATTTAGGTCATAGGATGGTCGATTCGCCCAAAAATAAGAGCCTATTTTTAACGTGGAAAATTCACAATTAAAACAAGATCTATTGCTGCGGTTATCCGCTTCGATGTAAACGTCCAGCCTAATCTGCCACTAAATGTATGACGATGGTGAAAAAATGTAAATTCGAGGTAAACTATTTCTCAACCCCCCCTTGTGAGGCTAGAAGGTGGCAGTGGTGCTTATTGTGATTTAACCACCGCATTATGGTGCCTTTATAAGCAGCAATTAATGTATTATTGTCGGCACTAATTGCTCTTTTATTTAAATTCGGTTCATAAAACAGCACTGGGTCCCTACTGTTTTTACATATAATATAGAATACTGTACGAACCAATAGAATTTAGATCATCATACTTGCGAGCATTGTGTTAAGTCCGTTTTTATTTATGTGTCCATAATAATTAATCGCCCTTAAAATGTTTATTTTGGGAACCCATGACGGACGCCATACGAAACTACTTTATAATGGGAATTAACTTATCTTATCAGATCATGACGAGCATTTCATAAATCTAAAAGATTCGAGCAAGCACAGATATGCTACACGATTGATGGAAATAGAGTCAACTTCAACAATGACTCTAATCTTGATTTGTGCAATTATTTAACACTACATACCGTTCTTATAGCAAGATTTTTTGATATAACATAATTATTTCAGAGGCATTAAATTGATCAAAATCAGCTTTATTTACTTAGAATTGCTAGAATTTTTTATCGTTTAGGCACATAAAACAAACTATAAAATTATCACTGTACAATAATTTTATTTTTTAATTCTTTTAGAATGTATAAAGAATTTCTTCTTTTACATGTAAATATAAATATTTGTAAAATTAAGACGAGTATTTAGATACAGGGTAAAAAACCTATATTTGAAAAAGTAAATACTGAGGGGATGTTATTTAAAATCATGATAATTTCGCTTCTGGCTCATAGATTATCTTATATTTAAAATAACTATCCAAATACTACATGAAAAATCCTTTTTACAGTTTCTGAAAAAATCTCTTATTGGGATCACCTAAATGCTTATAGCGCCAAAAATAAATATGTTAAATGAAAAAACCGTTATTTTTCCAGGAACGAAAACGGCAATCGAACCAATATATATGCCTGAAACTGAACCGGAACGAAAACCGAAATGAAAAACATAACGGTTTGAAGACCTGGTTTAATTACATAAATGTAACGTTGAAATTTACTTATAACCATAAATTGAGATTCATTTTCACACATATATTAGAATTTCAACAATAAATCCATTAAGCTAAACGATTGAAATGATTCGTTTATATACATGAGACTTAAACGACATTTTATATGCAAAAATCACAAAAGTGCACTATTTTATATTGATCATCAAAATATATCTGTTGTAATACGAATTTATATTTGGGGTTGATATAAGTATCTGAGGTGACCATTTGAAATTCTAGCTAATTTAGAATAGTATGCGTATAGTATAGGAATGCAAAAACGATGTTATTTACGATGTGACCCGACATGTGCCACCATATATATTATGGCGAAGAATCGCTTCGATCCATAAGGGCCAATGAAATCGCCTTTATTGCACACCATATAAAAGTCCCAGTAGTTTCGTAGATCGACCAATTCGAACTTGTTACCACCGAAAGAGCTTTCTTCGACACCGGAATGCTGGATCTTGCCAGCTATTTCGATTTTTATATATCTTTTTTAGTGTTACGTTGAATAGAGGAGCGTTGTCTTTCGTTGTTACGGTGTTCTTGTTTTTACGACGGTATTTCTTCCCTCCTGCGTCGATAACTACGACCGTTCGTGTGTTAAGGATATAATTTGTGAATAAAACGGATCTTACACTCACCAGTCGTCGCTTTGGCTTGATGAGTGGCCTGTTTTGTCCATTCATTTTGTAATAAAGTCCGCAAGCATTGCAGAGGTAGTGACCAGTGCCGTCTCGGCGCCAAAGGGGTGTTGAAGTCGCTCCACAATTCACACATTCGCGACCCTCTGCAACATCAAAAAAACATCAATGAATGAAATCAATTGAAAATCAACACAATACTCATGCCAAATGATAATGAGAATTGGATCGAGAATATCCAAATACATTTAATACACAAACCAAATCGGATTTTAATGGTAAATTAAATCATGATAAAAATGATTTGAATACGATGACAATCCAAATCATTAAATTTGAACGCGTCCATTGATTTCATTTGATATTGAGAATTCATTTTATCATGCAAAATTTGTGTTCAAATTCATAATTTTTGCTTAAAAAAACATGCATTATATCTGAACTGAGCCCTTATTCAATGAGAAGTAGTTGATAAGCTGGAATATTTGTTGAAAACATTGATGATAACGTAAAATATTACCTGGATCCTCGCAGGCTGGGGAAGGAGAAAAAAAGCAGGCTCAAATACTGAAGTCTGATTTTTTTAAAAATAAAAATAAAATATTCGTCGAAAATAACAGATCGAAATAAATTATAACAACAACAATAACATCGATTTTGCATAGTGCGTGCATAAAGCGTCTAATATATCCTTAAAGGATAAATAAATCAGAAAGTATATCGATCGATTGATTGAATTTATTCCCGCTTATCATACCGATTTATTTAAATTGATCATGATTGAATTTTTAGCAATGTTGATTTTCAACGGTTTTGTTAATGTGTTATTTAATAAATTAATATATTATATTAATGACATCACACACAACATGATTAGTACATGCATCATGCAAAGCTAAGGATAACAGTTAATATAAACCCATTGGATAAGTGAGGGGCATCAAGGATTTTTTGATGATTCGTCGGGAGGATTTTGGGATTTTAAGGATTAGATGGCCGTGCTGTGCGGCCGCGTCGACACCTCTATGGAAAAAAAGCAAAAAATGTTTGTATATTGCAATTTTGACAAAAGTGCATTAACACAAGTGAACAACAACATCAATTTATTGAGAGTAACAATAGAACATCGACACATTTGGGGGATGATTTTAGCTCAATTTGATTGAGAAGAATTTTTCTATTTTATACGAGTATTATAAATAAAACAAATTAACAGATTTTAAAAGCACATGGAAGAAACTTCAAGTCTGATATAAAATATATATACCCAACTTCATAAGATCCGCATCTTTTGTGTGTTAATTGTAAGATAGGCCATCTTTTTAAATACAAAAGATATAGCAATAATCGGCATCATCACATAAAATGATTTTTTTCTCTCACGTGGCATAAACCTTGTTAACTTGTGTAATTTTTACAATAACTCGATGACTATAAGGCGCTAAACAATAAACGTTCTATAGTAATTTGTGAACGGGTCAGTTATGTCCACGCCCTACTATACTAAATTTTAACTAGCCGCCCTGGGCGGAGTTGTATATAAAACGTTTGCCTATATCAAAATGAACCGTTATACTTTCCATATAAAATTCATTTTTGATAATTGAAATTGGTCGAAATTACACATAATATATACCAAATGGATCCATCATAATTTTGCAATTATTGTATGAGTTTAAGTCGGGGATACGTCAATCATATAATATCAAGCAAAACATTGTTAATGCTTGTATCAATAGATTGTTCTGCAGGGGATCATTCATGGCTTTGACATGATGATGATGATGTTAAAAAACACATTCGATCAAATGAAGCGTATGAAGGTCCTTTTTTGTACACGTTTTGATTTTTTCTAGTTCATCATTAATGTGGTTTAGTTTCGTTCAAGGGAGAGAGTGTGCTTTAAAAAGGGACCATTTAAGAGCCACGCCCTAGTTTATCGAAAACTCGCATGAAAATAAAATTAATATAAAAATCGTCCGCCTAGCAGCAATATGCTGTTCCCATACCATATAAAATGAGAGTTAAAAAAGGGTTAAATTCGATTTCTTTAGGGGGGCAAAAAATGTGAATGACTCCACCCACCCTTCAATATAAATTGGTATATTTATTTACGATCGAACTATAACGTTGTTGCTCTTTTTTATATGTGGAAGAGTAATAAAACGTTATGCGATCCCATCACATAAGTGTGAGATAAAGACGGACGTATTTATCGATGGGTTAGTGCCTTATTTCACACACTTTATGTCCAACAATAACGGGTTCGATAGCACTAGGACGGGCATTAAATGTATCGCGGAAGAAATTTTCGCACATCGAACCGGCGATACAATCAAATATTAAAATCTCAACATAACGAGCAATCAGCTCTTTGTAGCATAAAATATAATTAAAGTCAGAACTCAATCAATAGCTGTTAACAAAAAAAACAACCCTCAACGAACGTTGAACGTAAATAAAATGTATTTAATTAGATGCTTCTATCTGCAAATCTGTACTGGTGTATTAAAAAAACGAAAATAGTGAAACGAGATAAGTTCTTAATATATGGATCCGTATTTTGTCGGCCTATCCTTACTTCCTCTTTTCCTTGTTCCGTTATGGCCCGGCTAATATTAGACTTCGGTCATAAACTTGATACTTATCTACGTAATCAAGTTACGCAAATTGAGCCTCAACAAAACGATCGATACAAAAAGGTATGTGACCCCTGAGATCCCTTGGATAATACCGCCATAAAAAAATAATAAAAATACATAGTTATTCGACACAAATACAATGACTTCCTACATTGAAGACGGACCTATATGATAACAGGCATGTACAAACATTAATTCGTCATGGAAATTTTTGATTTTTGAACGCGTTTATGGCGTGATAATATGCTTAAACCTATATAGATTACTGTGGTATTTTTATATTTTTTTAAATATGGTTTTAATTGTGATTATTAGGGCACTTTCCACGAGAGGTCGATCTCGTTTACGAACACACGTTACATACCTGCTGCATATAATGGATTCCTGAGAAAAAACTTTCGAAAACAATGGACTGCCTATTAGCTTGAGGACTTTCAGCGGGCCCGGGGCGAGGCATAGTGTCCCGAATAGCCTTTTATTGCGGTCACGTACCCACAATATTGTCACGACGCGAGCTTGAAGACCCTTAAAAATGCATAAAAAATGGTACGAATAATCTATGCGGTGGGTTGGAATTTGAGCATTTCCGCGATCGCATAACGCATGGTTTTTATCCCATTTTTTCTAATAAAAATATCAATAAAACGACCCTTAATAATATATAATAATATTTGGGTTAAATTATGATTTAATAAATAAATTTCAAAAAACGGTTTGAACATTTGCTAAATATATTTAATTAGAATACATTTGTATGACATATTGTGAAAATATGGCAGACGCGCATGAAATCTAATACAAATGAGGTACACGCCAAGAGTTTTGATATATTTCATATTAATAATTCATACAATGTCTACAGATTTGTTTTAAGATAAAAACATAAATTGATAAATAATCTGTTGATGTGATTGAAATATCAATCTTTAAAAAATTATGTTTCTCTAAGAGTGATGATTTGATGTCAGCGTGATGGACTAATTTCAAATATCTTATTTAAAACGTTCGAGTTCAAATTTTCATCTTTTGTATATTTTTTCAAAGTATGAATATTTCCAAACGATCATCTTGATTCAGGTTTGATCTGATATCCTGATTTTAAAATAGTAAATACTGAGACGGTAAAATGGATACGGCACGAGAATTTTTAATTGCTAATATGATAAAAAATTATACGCTTATGCAATTAAATATGTATATGGAAAGAATTTCAATTACATGCAGTGTGATCAAATTTATGCTGTTAATAAATTTATTTTTAATTGAAAATAATAGAATCGTTTGCTACTGCTGTACCGCGATCCGAGCCTTGAGTACATGAGAGTGGAGCACCCTCAGAACCATACTGTTTCCAAATAAACAATATGCTCAAAAACAAAAGCTTTAACCCTTGTTCACTTTCACTCCCATTCTCCACGGCATTTTTCTCCGCCACAAAATCAATGCACACGTTCTTCAACGCTCCCGCATTCATATACAAGGCGAATTGATACGAATTATCAAGTCACTTTCATATTGTGCAGCGATGATAATGAAAAGTTCTCGATGCGAACATTTGATGTATTAAATCGTGTTGCAAAGCACCATTAATTCGCTCGGTTTCACCTCTAATTTCTTATGCAAGTTACAATAAAAATGCATCATAATTCATTCTCATGTGTTTCTACCGTGTCCGCTCGTACTAAGCGCTAGGATTTGAATGGTGATCACTCTTTTGTAATAATGTAATACGAGTTAATTGACCGTTTCCGAAACTAGTATTATTACCGAGTCAATGTCAATCGAACCAGCTGATTTGCACCGCGGAGTAACCGGTCGACACTCTGGCAAATAATGAAATTACTTTATTTCCAATACGCCGCAATTTCGTTTGATCATGACCATTCGAGCGTTCAAATAGAACTACCCAACGCGACCACAAAAAAAAACAATAAAAACGCTTTTTTTTCCTCAATATAAAATCAACATATCAATAATCAAAACGAAAATAATTAATGCAAATTAGTTAGGTGTGCGATTTTTTTAAAAAGTTTTTTATGTTAACTTTTTGTGCGATCCTCCAATCTTCATACATCAAAATACATTTATGTATGTTTACGTATGTGTGTGTGCGAGCGTTCATGTTTGTATGCAAGTTTGTTGGTAATTTCCATAACGTTGCATTGCAGTCATATTTCATATAATTTTGTATAAACCTGGATAAATGGTAGCGGAAGTATTAGTGGCTTAAAAAACGGCTAACATTTTTTAAAAAAATTCTATTTAATTTATCACATTGACTATTTCATACTACTCCGTGGCTATTGTTAAGAATAATTTTAATTAGCCAATTATCAAATTATAATTTATACTGAGATTAATGCACTATATCAAAGATTAATCAAGGAAAGAAAAACTTAAGCTGCTATTATTTAAAAATGGAAATTTCAAATATAATTCAAATTTTACGGTCCTCAATGATAAAATAAAATGTTTTAATAAAATCATATTGATATTGGATCGAATTCCTAGTAAGTCCAAAAAACTATTTACCTATCTTTTAAATACAGTAGAACCTCGATTATCCGGATTGTTCAAAATAAAACAAAAATATATTATTTGCTGATTTGCACGTGGAGAATTGTGTCAATTTTTGCTCACTCACGTGATGGATTTTATATTGAGAAGCTTACTAATTGTTTAATATCAGAAAATGAAAGCTCAGATCGAAAAGTTATGAAAAAATCAGAAAATATAGAAGTTGAAGAATGTATTTTTATGTGGTTTAAACAAAGACGATCAACTAGACAGCCAATATCTGGTCCATTATTGTGCGAAAGAGCAATATTTTTCAATACAAAATTAAATGAAGATTCCACCTTCAAAGCAAGTCTGGGCTAGCTTGAAAAATTAATAAGACAACATGATATCAGAGTACTTTAAATTCATGGGGAAAAGCTTTCTGCTGACATTCTTTCAACAAACACATTCATTGCCACATTGAAGCTGAAAAATATCAAAACTTCATAGATAAAAGAGAAAAAATATTATTATTAGTAGACAATGCACCAACCCACCCATCTGTAGAAAATTTAAACCACATCGATAAAATTTTCATGGTAAAATTTCTTCCACTAAATGTCATGTCGTTAATAGAACCGATGGGTCAGAATTTAATAGAAACATTTTACATAGAAATCATAAATAAATTTAAAATATTGTTGCTACATCGCAGTAGATAGTTGGAATTCTTTAGATTTATCAACTTTGAAAACGTCACGGAACAAAATTTTGAAAAGACAGTAAGTTCCAGTAACGCGGTAGAACCTGATATAGGAGAAATTCTACAAATAGCACAAATTTCTATATGTACTGAATACGACGAAGAAGGTGTAACCTAGTGGTTAAACTGCGATGCAAAAGATCCTGGATTCCTTAGATTAGATTTTGAATGATGAGGAAATAGTTAAAGAAAAGTCTGTATCAAAATAACAAGGTCGAATAAGAGATTTGCGAGGGGGACATATTGATCCCACACATTCTGAAGCTTTTCAGGATTTAGATATCGCCATGAAAGGATTTGGAAGCTTCTTTTATAAAGAGCTAGCTTAAAGCCAAAATGATCATTTATTTTCTTAATAAAAAATAATTTATTGTATGTGTATCCAGACAAATAAAAATTATTTATACTTTCCCTAACAAATGTAATAATTTTCGATCATCCGGATTTTCGTTATCCGGACTACTTTTATCCCCAATTCTACTGAATACTACGAGCTACTATTAGTTAAACGAACCGTCAGAATTTAATTATCTATACTTATTTAAATGATTCACAAAGATAGTTTTTATTCATCTTTTTTAAGTGCAATATTAATTTTAAAAAAAGTTTTACGCGGCAGACTTTCGTTGCTTTCAACATGCGATTAAACTATGACAAGCTTTTATCGTTTTACATTTTAAAGAAACAGGAAATATGAATACTTCCATCTCTCATTTTTTTATTACGGTGAAGAGTTAAGTCCAAACATTTATAATAAATGTCCATTATTATAATAAAATTATTTAACAAATAGCTAAACCTAAATCATTACCATTGCATTAAAAATAAATATTTAGTAATAAATCTGTTGCTTAATAAGTTTCATAGTATTTTTTTATATGAGCGTTTATTTACTCTCGGTCGTTCATCAAGTCATCGATTACGTACCGTATGGCCAAAACAATTATGTACTAGACATTCTCACTTTTTAGTATCGCGTTTCATGAAATATATGAATTATTAATTATTCTACGAGACTCGCCACTCCGAAAAAAAATCCGAAAACAATAGAACAATTGCATTGGTAATCACGTTTTTGTCGAAAAAGCTTTGCGCGAGAATAAATCTTCATGCTACGAGTGCCAAGCGCGAGAGGAAGCCTCAATTCTAAATGTCAACAGCGAAAAAAAAAGGTTGAGGACCGCTGGCGTATTAGATAACATTTTGCACGGTAATAAATCGCGGCGTTCGCGTTAATTTCAATTTTAGATTAGGCGTTTTATACGAGATTTACGACATGCATAAAAGCGCATCATGCGTACAAGAAGATGGTATCTGCACTTTTAATCCGGTCAGATTTTGCGCATCTTTTAGTAATTTTTATGACAACTGTATTACTCTTTGACGGACGGTCCGTATGCTGAATAGTAATGGGGTTTACTTCCTTTATTCGACACGCGTTTACACATATTTTCTTATAATTATTTTTTTTATGGCACATACATGCACGAACACCACAAGGTGTTCTTGGAGTCATTCATACCAGCTTGAGGTGCAATCCAAGTCATAACTGATCAACAACGATGCCGAAATGGCACAATAGAAATCATATTTCTGATGAACTGCAGCGACAATACTAAAACACCCTTAACTGAGCCTCGAAAAGGTGATGATTAGGGATCCCAACCGAATATTCGAATATATTTGCCCTTTTATCAATATATTCGAAAATTCTAATATTTTAGAAATTAAGTTAAAACAAGATGTTGGTAAAAAGATTTCCATTAACCCTTTATAAAGTGAGGTAATTTAAAATCGTCATAAACTTAGATGCTATATTCTTATGCCTACCACTTATTTTCCGTACTAATCCACTTATCTGTCAAGAACGCGCAGCATGCATGAAGCTTGTATATAAATAATTTAGAAAAAGTAATTTCGAGAAAAAAATACATTTAAAATCTCTCCTCAGCTTCGCGAAGCGCAGCTTCTCCTCGTCGGCCTATAATTTGGTGAATTTCATTTATATCGACTTTAAATTTACTGAACATATTCTTCAAGCTCAACGCGTAAGAATACTCTTTCTGAATTACTAGAATTTTTAATAATCTTTCAATAAAAATCGATAAGTCATCCAACAATTCTGATTTAGAAGTGCAGATAATCAACGAAATAGAAGTAATAGAATCAGAAAGATTACAGAAGCAGTTGAACAACACAATTGCCGATATGCAATAATTGAAAGCACCAGTTGTTTATAAGGATAATATAAAATTTATTCAAAAAATTCAATCATGCCACTTGGGATATTTTTGATCTTGTTTGTTTGAAAGCCCTCAAAATTTCACTTGGTGTCACGCCTTTGCTTGCGAGAAAACGCGTTGCGCAACATAAAATGCTACTTTTCCCCTTTTTTCTCCAGTGACGGATCATGAAGCTTCCTATCGGTATTTTTATTAAATGAAATATGTGGAAAAATAAGATACTATTTATATAAGATAGCAAAAATCCGGGTTATATTTGAATCACCCTCGTATATATATCATATATGTAATATGTTAAAATATTTGAATAATTGATAATGAATCATCACATAAATGCACATTCAATCAAGCTAGCGATATGAAGAGTCTTATATAGATTAGCAGCATTTTTAATCGAAAACTTTCATTAGGTTGATTCTTAAGTAATCACTTATTTCCTATTTTATATCAAGAAATTAAATTTTATTGGCTTGAGATTAATTAAATAGGAATTTTAGGCGGGAGACGATTATTATTTTTAATTGATATTTGATTACTATCGCAAATTTAGTGACTCATAGGCAGAAAAAAGTTATAAATCGTAGATGATCGATCAGATAAATTGATATTTTCGGTGATTTTTTCCAAAAAATAAATTGCGATTTAATTCAATGCGGATTTAGTAGCTATATTTCAATGCATTTATGCAATTTTAATTTGCAATCATTTATTAAAAATGTTTTTTTAGCAACTGTCATGATTTATATAGGAGCATCTCGGATCTGAAGAATATATGGAAGACATGATGAATTGACACCACATCTATAAATTCAACAGATGAGATCAAACGACATGATTCTAAAGCCATCCATGATTTTCCTTCGAGGCTTCTCTCATCGACGAGCACTTTGTGTAACACCCTGTGAATAATGATTTCCCCAACGCGAAAAAATATCTCAGCACACACACGTCTCTATCCGGCGATCAAGACATTCCGAATTATTTCCATTTTTATGATAATTCCACATTCCTCGAATGGCTCCCCCCCTCGACGAAAATATTCCACGTTATTATAATTTGGACGCCATCATTGTAAAATTAACCTGCTTACCGACGTTTGAATATGGATATAATAAATTGCGCACAATTACGGAGTTGGAAACAATTTACGTGCCGCGAATGCCTACAATAAAAAAAGGAAACAATTTGAGAGACCGGGATACCTCCGCAACGACTAGAAACAAAGAAACAATAAAAACCATTTTTTCATTGCGATACACTTACACTGAGCGATTCTGAATGGTGTTCAACTTGCAATTAAGCAATTTAACATTAACGCAAGTTTCAATGTCCTTGAGCCAATATGTATAACTCAAACTCGCAATTCTAGAGGTTCTTTTTTCGCCATCACGCCATAGCTAAAAACTGGCTTTTTAGACACCACAATATCACAATACACTTAATCAATTACTATTTTGCATGTGACATAGAATGCAAGCCGCGTAAATGTGCCCAATATGGTGACACCTCAAAAGGATGAATCATTTGTGAGTTTATAAATTTCGACCTTAATCTCTTAACCCGTATGATAGGACGGTCGCCTATTTGCGAGCGAATTCTAGTGATTCAGAAAAAGCATTCTTACGCATTGAGCTCAGAGGCAGACAGAGACAGAAAATGTCTTACAGATCGGAGATTCTGAATGGGAGACAGAAACGGAAAGAATGTCTTGCGTACATCGTACGATTGTATGGATCGTTAACCCAAATTTATTAACTAATAATGACTAAAAATGACAGAATATTGTGTGATATCGACAGTATTTATTTATTTATGCACAATTTTCATACATACTGCTGCGGTTCTGACAGATAAGTGGATTTGTATAACGACAAGTGGCAAACAAGCAAATATAGCATCTACGATTTTGATGTCTAAATAATGATAATGATTTTTAGCATTAGGTTAGTTCTGAATTACATTGTTTAATAGAAAAAACCCAAATTTCGGTATTGTTGGAAAGATTCTTGATTTATTATTGTGAATAGATGTGTTTAAATCCAGAATGCATACTTTTTTAAATAGAACTTTTTTAGGCACAGTGAGACAAATTGGGAATGAACGTCATCAATAGTGAAACTCTAACCGGCAGTTGGTCGGAAAGAGATGGAAAATCGTTTCCATGTCCATCGCATACGTCATAGAGACGCTACGCGCATGAGCAGATCTGCCTCTGATATGCATTTAACAACCACTACACCATTTTATTATATATTACACAACACACAGATCGATATTTTAGCTAACAATTTCCATTATGTTTTACGAGAAAATTAATATTACTTCTGATAAGTGACTCGAATAACTAAAAAAAAGGAAATAACGCAATATATAAAATCAACGTTTCTTAGAAGCTAAGAAGTGTCATTTCTACCAAGCATTATTTTTTTTTCACCGCATCAATAAATGTAGAAGATCTAAAATATTAATATTTCTAAACTTGATCCATATTTATCGTGATTTTCTGGATCTGAAAAAGTGAATTCTGAAGCACTTATTTAGATCCTGCGGTGGCTGCGTAACATCTGAATGACTGGGGTTTCAATAATTATTAATGTGTCATTAAATCAGCTGTTAAAGTAAATTTGAAAATAATTTTCATTTACGTTCAATCGCTATGAAATTGATGTTCAATCACTAATGCTTCAGCCTATTTGTGGTTCGTTTTAATGTCTTTTTCATTGGGCAAAGTTGAAACGCTGCACTAATTCAAGGGGACGTCCATCAATTTCAGGGTACAAATAAGTGATATGACTTCGTGTGACACACTTTGAAAATAATTAAATATTTCATTGTTATAGTGGCATAATTGAGGAAACGGAAAAATAGAAAACTCGTTGTGCAAGGCGGAGGAAAACCACTGACTCAATTAACCGACGATTAATGACTGTGAAAACCGGCGTTCTGAAGTCCCGAACCGAGGATGTACTTAATAAATGCCACAAATGACGAAATCGCGTCCAAATTACAAATGTATCGTAATGTTATAGGGTTGATGAGTATATTTATGACGTTTTTATGACGCGCTGTCTTCGTACGGATCGGAAGTCGCATGTTGCTGCACGGTTTGTTGATTTACGACATCGCAAATTTGCATAGCACTTCTAAATTTCAATCGGATCTCGTCCGTCCGAATTTAATATTCTGCCGTCATTTATGTTCGCATAAGGCCATACGATTTTCGGTCATCGGATTGTCATTCGGACCGCGGCGTCGTTATTCGTTGCATCGATAATTATGATGGATCCGAATCGGTATATTTGATGGAGTATTTCATAAAATGGTACAATTTAGGACATTCACATGACATTAAAACGACATGGAGTGTAAAAAACGACACAGACAAAGATATTTTGTAACGCAGGTTACGAAGAACACATTTTGTTGGTAGACATACAAAGAGTGGTTTGCGTGATCACACTCGAGCAAGAGTGAAAGAACCCTCCACCGTATCGATGTGATGTTAATGATAATTACACCAGTTGCAATAGAAGTATTGTCGTCGTCGAATTAATTTATTTTTGAATTTGAATTTAGACGTACAATACTGCTTTACGACTGGATCTCATCGAACACTTTGAAGATGTCATACTCCATGCTAAATTCTTACATCCGATCAATTTCATCGCATATGGCGTTAATATTTTCGATTATTAATTAATTCGAATGTATAAATTTGATGCCATAAACGATGTAAAAGATTTAATGTGCGAATGTTATCGACGAAGTAAATCATCCTCGAAAGCTTTCAATGGGGTGGTTAGTAAACATCCTGCAGTGTTAAGATTTACACGATAACTCTTCATCTCTACCCAAATACATTTGATTTGCGTTTATTGAATAATACACAGATGTGAAATATTTATTGAAAATGGTATTTATCGACAGTTCAGCCGTTGTTCTTGCGCAACTGCCGGTATACAATTGATCAATTTGTATTTTGAAATATTCATATACAAATATCAGAACGTTTTACAGTTTGCCGCTTAAATTGACAAGTCAATTGAAAGTAAATTTCAATTGATTAGCATTGAATCGATTCGTTTGCCATTTGTAAATTGTTTCGTATAAAATATGCAATACTCGGAAGTATTTATGACGCCGATGCCATGAATGAGATGTCGTAAGTGGTTGATAATTAAAAAATTACTTCGAGTTCCCATAAAATCCGATGCATTTCAAATGAATCAAGTGAAGTCAAAATATTGATTGAAACGTAAAAAAAGAGTAGAACTCGCGAACGGAATGGGTTATATTTCACATCTGTATTTGATGATATTGACGATAAGGGTAGATATGAAAGGCAATCGTGTGAGTGTGAAGACAACGAGGGTGTGAGTGCTCAGAAGAGCGCAAGAGCAGATCAGATCAGAAGAGAGGAGGCGCAGCGCTCACCAGCGCTCGTGCGCGACTTGGCACGTGGCTTGTGCGGCGAGGGCGGTCGAGCGGCCGCGTACAGCGAGGGCGGGCCGGGGTAGGCGCCATAACCGGAGTCGTAGGGCGCGTATGGCGGATCGGAGCCTCCGCCACCGCCTGCGCCCCCAACGCCCACGCTCCCGCCCTGCGCACCTTCCCGCTGCTTCGCCTGCTGCGCCGCGCACGACAGCATCGGCTTGACGTCAGACTGCTGCTGCTGGCTATCCTGGTGCTGCTGCATGAAGGCCACGGACATGGCGGCTGCGTGCGCCACCGCCGCCTGGTACTCCGACGCCGAGGGCACGCTGTCCGGCGTCGCATCCTTGGGCGGCGTCGGCGGGAACGAAAATAGGGGGTGAGGAGCCGACGGCGCCGGCGAAGGTTTGTCTTCTTGGTAACCCCACGGCTTACCCTCTAGCCAAGGAAGCGGGGGGTGAAAATGCGGCCGACACACCTGCCCTCCTCCCGCTCGAGGACCTATAACAAAAAACATAAATATTTAATATGAAATAAAAAATGATAAATTAGACCACAAATATCTTCTACATAAAATGCTAATTAGCTAAATGAACACAGTCTGAATCATATGATTATCAACCTTTCTTAAAGCATAAGGCATCTTCTAAAGATTAGCTTCTCTTTGCCGAATAATGGAACCCACAATTCTATTTTTTAGAAACTAGAAAGATAATAATATGTAGTAAAGATAGATATATAATATATCATTTGCTGGACTCTTATTATAATAAAAACGATTCAACCCTAGACTAAAATAAATCAAACTTTGAAAAATCAAGCTTCAAAACTCGATCTCAATACATTGACCAGAACGGAAGCCACCTTAATGATATAATTTCTAAAACATAATAAATAAAATATTTGAATGTTTCTCTATAACATGGCGACAATAATTAAACTGATATCTTCTATACTGTTTATATTATTCATTTTTAAAGTAAAGTATTTTTCCCGCCGCACCTTGTTGAAAAAGTCATTTGTTTCCCAATGAATTATCTCAATAGTGTACCAATTGTCCATTCCTTCAACGGCTGATTTAGCAATAAATGTGTTTATGTTTAATTAAATTTAGCGAAAATGGCGTTCTATTAGAGAATCAATTTTCCTAATTGAATTTCTCGCCAATAACCAAATTACATTCGATGCACGCCCTTAAAAGTATGCATCCCCCCGAGCCGTTATTACAAGTCATAGATAACAGCCGATTCGCCGTTTCCAAAATTGCCCACCGGCCTCGGCCAATCGCATTACGCACCGACTTTAGGGGAAACGACCCTCGCGGTTTACAATTCAACCACCCTTGAATTCCCATTGATTGCTTCAATTACGACAAAAAACCATATGCTGCATTTGAAGAATTACGATTTGCCACAATGAGATCTGCAAGAGCATCGAATGTACTTCATCGGACATTGTTGCTATTTTTGCGAATGAGGGTCGATTATTCGCGGTTATTGTTTGTCGCGGGATGGGAAATAAATTTAAAGCTTAATTTGGTCGTCGGTACGAATTATTCTTAATCAAATTTCAGACATGTGAAACCCCCCAATCACAGTTGCGACCCCCGACGGCTTTCATGCGATTGACTGAGGTTCAACCCCCTCGAACCCGCACAGCGAGCTTATCTGATCATCCGATTCTGCATGATTTATGGATTTATAAAGCAATCACAATATGTAGAAATCATTTAATCTTAACAGTGAGCTATTAAAATTGTCAATAAAATTGAAAACTAAATCATCACAGTGTTGTGGTTGTACGAAAAAAATGGAATACAATGCAATGTAATCTACATGGATTTCAATTCAGAAACTCTAACTAAACCGAGCTATATACCTCGTTCTATGATTCCGCTTTCATTCAAATACAAGAATATTAACTACAGAGCTCCAACAACCCTCAAACGCTTCCAGGTGACGTTGGCAGAGCTTTTGGGCCTTTGAAAAAGCTCATTTTCATAAAGCGGCCCGCAGTGCTCCGGCAACCCGCTGTCTCCGACAAATTCCCCATTCAGTGGGCTACCTAAACTCCCTTATCTGGCCGTGGCATCGCGTTGTCGCAGATAACCATCGCGAGTACACCCCGAAAATCGTTATAAAGCAGATGTTTGTTATTTTTTTCCGTGTGCTTCGAGCTACAACAGTCGACGCATAAGGGTAGTGGAAAAACAACGGGAAGGATGTGAAGTTTTTTTTTTCGACATTAATAAATCAATTGATGATTTTCTGTCCGGCACGCATACGCAATGTTGAAGCTTAATGTTGTCGTGTCTGACAATGATATGTGATTTGTTTTCGTGTATATTTTTATCGACCAAAGCTGCAACCATCGTATTCGCAAGCTAATTAACAATAAAGATATTTTTTGAAATTGAGAGCCTCAAAGATGTAGCTTTCAATATAGAGTATAATCGTAAAATATTGGGATAAATGATATCATACTGATGCAAAATGATTTCATTCTGCAAACTTCAAAATTTGGAATTTTTGAAAGAAGTTTATAAAATTACTTCATCTAATAAAAACGTTATAAGTGATTAATGTTTTTAATAGCTAAATTTTGGTATAGTAGTTTAGATCCTTGACTTTTATTATGAAGATTCGGGAGCAAATCCAAAATGTGGAAAAATAATAAAACCGCCAATAAATTTGAGAGATCAAAAATATTAATATTTCCTATTGATCATCTCGATCTAGACTGTAATTGAATTTGCAATAGAAATGTAAAAGAATGGTAATTTTTCCATTTACTCATTGACTCTTTCCTACGTAAAATATCCAAAAAATCCTATCCTAACCTTTGCCACATGTGGAATATAAATGGGAAACCTTTTCCTAGAAAAATCTCCTTCATAGATTGTCTACATCTAATAACATTAATCAATTGAATCATAGTACAGTTTGCTCAATTGCTCTAAATACTCACAAAGAAAATATTAAACAGCTTTTTAAATATGCTATAGAAGAAGTCATTCATTAAATATCGATAGCTTCAAATGAGTATCAAGATTTGTACACTTAAGCAACATATTTAACAATGAATCAATAATAATATACATTTCTAACTTAAATAGACCAAGATGATTTTAATTTGAAGATATATCTGTAAAAATATCAGAGCAATTCGTTTGTATAAAAATGTATTTTCTATATTATACAGTCCTGAAGTATAGATATTGTAAGAACTTATCGGTTTTTCACCAATTATTTTTAAGCTAATCAAGCAGTATATAATATATTCTATGAATATCCATAGGTATGAATACCTAAATTATATACATATGTAATTGAAAAATTAGAACCTAATTCATATATTCAATATAAGTCAACCAACTGTGTCGGATAACATTTTTATGATATATGTAGTAATGTTATCCATCCACAACTAAGATTTGATGTAAGCTTATGGGAAATGGTTTCGATTTTCCATCATATCCATAGCGTTATGATATAACTGAACTCCACCACCCATTTTCAGCTCGGACACGACTCTAATACAGTACAGTGTGTTCGCAATACAAGCCATCCACTATAATGATTTTGACATAGTATCATTAGAATTGAATATTATATATTGCCGGTCTAGTGAACGTGTTGTCTCTAATATAATTACCAAATTACACTTAATTGTTCGTAGGGACAACTGGCGTGCAAAGAGGGGAAGCGAAATGCTTCGCAAAACATTAATTACAAAGCGAGCCCGGCCAGTTGTAATGTGACTTCGTGTCGTAATTAATAACGACACTTATGACAATATCGCCACTCTTATTTATCGTCGGAAAATCGCTAAAAAAACATTGATTTTATCTCCAATCAAATTGATATTTCCCTGATGGGGTTGAGGAAAATTCAAAGAAGCGACCGCATTAAAATCGGCACTTCATTGACTGAATACTGTTGTTGAATCGGAAAGTCGTCCGGCAACACGTGTTTTTTGTTCGCCGGTGTTAATGAGTGCATACTAATTTTGCAATAAATATTCCACCTTATTAATAATGCTAATTCAAGCCGAGTGCATTGAACGATGCAGTCTTGCCTATTTGTAGCGTACATAAAACAATGAACATGAATTGCAAAAACTATATAAATATATATCAATGGATTCATTCAGTTGGCTGAAGACGATTAACGCAATAATCGATTACATTAACATTTTATTATGGCAAAAAAACGCTATTTATCAAAGGCGATGATTATTTATGTATACACATAATGACTGTATGTTAATATGCATCCAAACCTGTTCAATAAAAATCACTAATATATCAATGCGAAAATATATTAAATCAAATTTCGTTTGTATGATTGAATTTTTATATCTAATAAATTCCATTTGTATACGATTAAAAATCTATATAAAAATATATTTTTATCCTTTGACAATATAATTCTATTTTGCTAATTGTAAATCGTCGATATTATCATAATCGTTGCAATTTATTGCTTTTTATATGTTCAATATTGCAAACTACTTTATAAAATATATAATTTTAGTTTGCGTAACAATAAATTGCGTTCTATATTAGGATCAATAGCAGTGAAATAATTTTATAGATTTATTGTCATTTGTAGTTCATTTCATTCATTTTCATCTTTTGTAATCACGATGTGCATGTTAACTATGTTCTTCATTCAGTTCATATTACAAATGTAATTCTTCAATTAATTCAACGACTGCATCATCAAATGCTTCCATTGAATTGGCGATATTGATGATATTTGAATTTAATTCTCCAAACATAATGTGTACAGGATTTCTTAAACATTAATTTATTATGAACTGATGAGGTTTTTGTTGGTCATTTATGGGGTAATCCACCCGTTGCTATTTAGTTAGCGTTATTTAGTTAGGTAAAATGTGTTCGTCATAAAACGTGTCGTATCAAGATGGCCGATCTGCTGCCGCAAGCCTTCCGGTTCCTTCGCCCTACTATATTTTATTAGACAGGGGCGAAGAATTTAAGGGCCGCCACGAAACATCTATAAAAAGACTTAAAACCTAACGATGCGTACATCTACTGACATTCCACCCTGTTCATGAGAATGATTAAAATAGGCAGTAATGGCGTATTATTTCATGAAGTTATGCAAGCGCATACATCATGTTTCATTACAGTTGATCTGCCTATGAGACATCAAAATGCAATTTAACGCCTATGCAGTTGTCTCATAAGCTACCCGGAGCTTCACTTATGATGTTCATTCAAAGTTATTCATTCAATTTGTTGATTGAAATGATAAAAAATGCACTGCGGCTAATGTGATTCACTTTTTGCGTGCTGCCATACTCTTCCATAGTGGAAGTCCATAACGATTTTATAATTACTACACAAACATTCGTACGTGGCACGTCGTTGTCATACGAACAGCTGTATTGGTTTAACCCTTCCTGGTTAATTACAATAACATTTTCAGCGAAATCAATGAGAATATTTTTCCGTAATGCGACCTTAAACGCCAACATTACAATATGCGCTTTTCCCCATGCATAAAACATCTAATGTGACATGTCGTAAAAAGTGTCAAGTAAAAACCTTAACGATTTTTTGTCAATGGCCAGGGATGAAAGCATAAATCCTTTGGTCCTTTGGTATTATAAACGCACCAGGCTTTCAATCCTGCAGTTTAAACATCAGCCTCCATAAGCTAGATTGTAAGTAACGATGGACCTTTTGTTATAGTTTTCCCCGTACCAAGATGGGCACGAAGATAACGGACTGAGTGTCGCTTTATCAGTTGTGTGTATCACCCCTTGAAATATTGTGAATCCTCTGCACTGGTCGTAGGGCACATTGTGAATCCACTTCGATGGTCCTAGGGTCCATTGTGCCATTTCAAACATCACGGCCCTACTGATTGACTAAACAGAATATCACAATGAGGCTTTGCACTCATTAATATTCACCGTTTGATGACACGACAAACGACTGATGCACTTTATATGGACTTCCGAAAAAACTGTCAACGGATCACCATATGGAAAACGCGAAATTGAAATACAAATGATGCCTGAAACATCTGCGCCAAACTTATTAATGATCCATCACACGAGATCAATACTAATTTTACTATATTTAGCGTTCAATGATTTATCAATATATTTAAATAGGATTTAAATATAAAATTGATAACGTGTGCAAAATGAATCCCTCTGCGGTTCAATGTCATGACGTCCATGACCGCGAATTATATTTGAATATTTTAAAATACTAACCACGGCATATTCAAAATCTATTATGCGACATTCTTTATGTAAAATAATTATAATTTTCTAATAACAATGAACATTTCCAAGTTGACAGTTCGATATGATTAAATAATTGAATTGAAAAAAAATTAAGATCATTCAATACTTGCTTTGAAAAGTTGTGAATTTAAAAAAATGATATATCACCTACATTTTAGTCTGAATTGCGACATTGATAACATTTTTAAATCTGATATCAAGGACACCACAATTTTAAGCTCAATCATCATTATGGTATCAATGCAATGATTCATACTTTAAAAGATTAATTTGAAGTATTTATTTTATCAATCCAAAATCTTAGCAGGACTTAGCTTATCACAATGTGTTTTTTAAATTACACCATATGATGACAAAGGCGTGTTCAAGATATTGAATATTTCTGCCGATTATGTTCTTGAAAATTTCGACAGATTTCTTCTAATCGAAAATTGTACTTTCATAATGTTATATGGAATATTTGAATTTATACTATGGACAATTTCACAATTTTCCCGGATCTCACAAGCCCGATTTTCCTCCGCATTAACACATGTAAAATCACGATTGTGGTACATGAAATCAAGAATGCGAGTATCTGGTACATGCGCATTATAATATGCATGATTTATAATGACAAAATTATATAAGTGGTGTATCAGATAATAGTTTCATAAAATTATATGAAATGTATATATGAGGCATATGGGCCAAGGCATGAGCGGACATATTGTCCCTATTTTCCCCGCAACATAATGACATGAAAAAAAGCTAAAAATGCTGAATGGTGGACACACGTAATTGGCCCATTTTACTAATACCTGGCTATTTTGTTCCACATAAGCTCCAAGTACTTCATCATTCACACTCTCGCATAAAACTGTAATTATACCATAATAATAGGAGAACATGCACATGTATGATTCGAGTATTTTGTGCGAGTGTTGATGCAGACACTGGGTGAATCGAAAGTATCCGATGATTTTGCTAAACACAGCATCAAATTTAAATCGATGTAAAAATAAAAAAGCATTCTGAATCAAATCATCAGTGAGGCTTCAATTTATTATTGAAATATAAATCACTATAAGCTTGCTTAAAATTTAGCGAATGAATGCTACCATATTCTTGACAAGCAAAAAAAATGTGTTTCTCTTTTAATAATTTTCAAATTCCAAGATTCTAGATTTTCCAAACAAATTTACAGGATCGATATTTTCCGATTAATCATATGAATAAACGAGAAGTAAGGAAATATATATATAAACATCCTATGTCACCCTCCATAATATCTTTGTAATTTAAATCTGTTTATTAAAAAAAAACTAAATAAACAAATAGAGTATTGAATCTCTACCTGTATCGGTTGTAAGCAGCGTAATATCACATTAGTGTATTTCCCTCTATAAAAAATAGTTTTATTGTTATGAATCGTGATTCTTATCTACTAATAAAGCTATAGTTGTTAACTCAATCACGTACCATTATTAAATAACCATATACATAAACAAATTTCCTACGGCTGTACGTGAGTAATGTTTTCTTGCTCTGCGGCCACAATCGCAGCCCATACAAATCTACAGAATGAATTTCACACGGCTCCTCATAATCGCCGTTTCTAGGAAATGGAATCATATTCAGATTTGTTTATATTTTAATATCACTTCGGCGAAAAAAAAAACTAATGGTTCGCCTTGAATAAGTCATAGATTACAGTGTCAACAAACGCTTATTTCCTCCCGATCCAACGAGGGGAGACAATGTGAAAAAAGCGAATTTGCATATATGGTATTAATTCAATGAAACCATATTTTATTTCGGCCATTAGAAATTCAAGCATGGCTCTAATGTCACATGTCGATTTTGAACTTTTTTCTAAGAAGTCCTCGTCATTCCAGCAATATTTTACTACGTCCCGTTCCGTCGAGAATATCAATCAGACATAATGGACGCCACCTAAGTGGATTCGGGTAAATTACTGTCTTTACGAGGGTTGGATTTAGATTTATTCAACTATTATTCTATCAAAAAGGCTTTTACATAATAAAAAGAACATCCACACAAGCTTTCGCGGCTGTATTCTACAAATCATTACAATGACATTATGAAAATGAGATACAAGAACGTCAATAATTGCGACAGCAGAAATGCTTATTTTTACAAATATTATTGAACAGTCCATTGCCAAATACTTGATCGACCACTATAAATGATTTCCTGGTTTCGATCAATTACAAATATGTAATTAAAATTAGCCAAAAACTATTTAAAACGTAATTACATCAACCGATTGTCTGAGAATATAAACAAATATTTGAACATACATTCATATTGTGTAATTAAATCACTCTTAATTATAATACCTCCATAATAAAAGATTTTGTTAGATTCACTTAATCCATAGAACGCAAATATTCAAATAATTCAGGCGTCAGTTGAATGTTACAAAAATTATTTGCTTAATTATGAACAAAACAATATAGAACGATGCTTAAAATTTCAATATAAATTTGATATAAAAAATCGATTTCTTGTTATATTTAATACGTAAGAAGTAATAAATGGCAATTATTTTGAGGGTAAATATAGCAAACCAGCAATAAAGAGTACCATTCTATGAATATCTTATCGAATGCTTATATTCCCCTTTTTTTAAAAATATTTCTAAGATTTATAATTTGCGAGATTGTGCGTATAAATTGAGAGAGAAACTGATTTTTTTCGTATAACTTAAAATTGTATGTATTATTGTATCAACCAAGCTAAAACTTTAGGGATGTATTTTTCGCACACCAAAAAAATCCAGATCGATAAATTCAATGAAGTTTAGCTTATTAAATATATACCAGATTTTGCATAAATTAAATGTGTAAAATTGATTGAAATAAGACACTTAATGCTCTACATCTCATTTTAATTGGCAGTTGCGATTTTATTTTTTAAGCATATACATTGCTTAAGCACAATATATCATTAGTGCATTTCAATATGTATAGATCAATTTACAAATCCAAATCTACACGATCAATTGACAGATTCTCTCAATCTCGCAAATCAAGGAATGAGAGCACAAAAAGCATCAAGCGCAGCACCGCTTTTTAGCAATATCAAAAAGCGTTAATGTTAGTCCGCATGTTATTTTTAATTAAATAGATCGACAGCTTGTCAAATATCGAATGACGATCATCACCGATATCGACGATGATCACACATTTTTTGGTCTCGATCTGCATCCGCTGATATGCAATTAGCGTTGACATTGAACGGATACCGTTATTGATCGGTGCAACAAAAAGTCACAACATGCGATGGAATGCATGAAATAAGGCAAATAAATACCATATGAAAAAAAGCACTTCCTGGAACATCACCGCCTCTCACGTCCAAAATGTCGACAGAATGCTGGGGCGGTAATACATCATTGATTTTCTCGGTAATTATATAAGATTTGCATATTAATCAGAGGCCACATGGCGTAGAGCTGTCTATTTGTAGAACGGGTTTGATTACACAACACCGGTAAGGAACCGGTAACCACTTTTCCGAGAATCCCAACCTCATTGGGATATATGGTCATTGGCTTCTCGTTTTAAATTTTCATCTATGCGCAACGCGAGCAAGGATAAAGATCGATCAGGACATATTGATTGAAGTCCATTTGATCTGTCTAAATTTGTGTTTTTCGAAAAATCCAACCATCCACTGTTTTATTCATGGCATTTTGTTCGCATATTAGGTGAATTTTGAATTAAAATTCAAGCTGCATTTCGATCGTCAGGGTGGGACCATTCCTCACTACGAAGATGGAAGCGTGGACATTCACATATTTCATTCCGGGCTCATAAAATTGTGCTTCTTAAAATTACAAATGCATATTCATTATGAATATCTATTCATTTACATTGTTATTCAAACGATGCTCTTTGTATTTTTGGTACAAACTAATTTGATTCTCTGAAAATCGGCGATGCAGTCAACTATTTTTGTGCCAAAAACAAATTATATTTAAACGATACACAAAACCCATATCCTGAATTTAATTATTCACTAAGTTCAGCATAAATTAATTACTATAATATCCATATTAATTGAATACATTTTTACATAATTTTAATTAGAAATTGTTATACTTATTATAGAAAATCAAATATAGATCGTATGTAATTTTATTTTTATTTTGAGATATCAAAACGTAAAAATTCAATTAAATATTATTTCTTTTTAACGCAATAAATATCATTAGATTTGAGCAAAAAAATGGTTTTGAAATGGATTTTTATATAGTACATACAAAATTATTGAAAATCAAACCGTGGCTCGTGTATCAATACAAAAATATTAATGTGCTACAATATTGTTTTCAGTAACAATAAAGATTTTTGTTATAAAACTTATGGCTTGCTGTCAGTGAACGACTATTTTTCCATCTTAAAAGATCTCGTGAAATTATGAATATATATGCGAAAATCGATTGACAGCAAGAAATTATAGGAAAATGGACAATAAAAAGTAGACTGATATTTGCATGCATAAAATGAACAAAAAATATGTGAGTAAAATTTTTAAATTAACAACAATTTTTTTGCGCATCTTCAATAATGTTTTATTTGAATGTATTATAGATGATATATATTTAACATACAACATGTTTTAAAATTATATTTAATTATTGTTGCCAATTCAGTAATTAATTGGCATCCTTACGAGATTTTAATAATCGCCTAATAACTTACTTTTACAGATCAAAGAAATAAAGATAAATCTGGATCACGATAATGAATCAGAAATATCAATATTTATAATCTCCTAAATTGATTAGTACGGTAGTTTTTTCCATAACCTGGATCATTAAACCAACATGGTAAAGCATGCACTAATTAAAATTTATCATAATTGAGCAAATATTTGCTCAATCGGATAGATCTAATTAGGAAATTTGAATGCATATAATAATTCTAGTTCGATTCTAGCTAAAATTTTCGAAAATGAAAAATCCGAACCATTTTAAAATGGATCTAAACTAAATTGATTTAAGCTACTTTTGGCAATTGATTTGATCGCTAAAAAATATTTATGGTGTGCTTAAAAATAATTTGTCAAACCTGTCGTATTAATTGCTCTATCGAGATTTGCTTAAGCATCATCGTTTGTTATTTCAGTCCCCCGTGGGTTGATAGCCCCTGTGGTAAACTAGGGTCAAATTTATTCACAACCTCAAATTTTAGCAATCTAATTTAAATTCACAGGGACAGGGGCAGTTGCGGATGTCGTGTAAATTAATACAAATCCAAACAAATATTAAACGAGCAAGACTCTTTCGCACACATGTGAAATTCCGCATTTGCATATCATCGACCAGTGGTTTTCATTTTTTAAACAAATTATTCGCCTTTTGCGAGTACGTCAATCGTCAAAATCGACGGTGGTAAAAGTGAGCTTTTGCCATGTTCGGCAATAGTTTTTATGAATCATCATTATACGTGTGAAATTTGAAACTCTATGATACCGGCTCATTTTCCACTTTGCTTGCATTGAATTGGTGTTGACAAAAAAAGAAGTTTACCAGTCAAATTGATCCATCTTTCTCACGGCCCGTTTGTTGTTAAATTGCGATCTGGTTGTGTGCGGAACGGACCGACGACAGCAAGAAATTGCGTCTGAAGACTTAACCAGTTGTCCCACGGAGTTGCGACCGGATTAATGAAGAGACCATTGTTTCGAAGTACGAAAAATTACACACATGCGTGCCACGAGAGAGCTTATTGTTGATCATAATTAGATTTTGCGATATGGATCTCTGGAGATTTTCACCGTGGAGGAGACGTTTTCGTGCCTGTGACAATGACGAATTTACGCCACTTTGGACGTAAAAAATCGTAATTTAATGTATTGCGTGCACACTGTGTCCGTGTCTAATTTCTTATTTTAATTTTGTACGAGATTAAATGTTATATTATGCATTGCATTGATAATTTAACTGATATTGCATTAATTTCGTATTCGACTAAGCAACGGCAACTTTGGCCGTTTATCAACACGTCACATCACTGTTTATATGCTTTCGGTGAAGAAATCATAATTATTGCTGACATAATTTCATCAGATTAAGCCAATGAAACAAATTTAATTTTCATGTGATGCTTTTCACAACATTTAGCACGAGTATCTGTTTATGATCTGCATAACGAAACTAAATGACGAAGAAAGCTCCTAGAATAACAATGATTCCTTCAGCATTGCAATTAACGCGATTCAAGCACGACATAGGATAAATTTCAGCTCAATAAAATTCAGACACAAAACAAACAAATAAATCACCAAGCAAAAATATTTCGAATCACATCTCATATATTTAGCTGGAATTAAAGTGAAAAAGTCGATTATGCAAATATTATTAGCGTTATTTCGGCATATCAAACAAAATTTCATCAACAAATCACCTCTGTTTAGATTTATATTCTAAATCAACACAATTATCAAATTCATCGTTATCTGTAACCCTCTTCATCTACTTTTATATAAGCTATCTTAATTGGAAAAAGACAAAGACTCTATTAAAAGATGTCTATGATATTTTCATTTACAATAGTCGGGAGAAAGTCTGAAACAATGGAACATAAAATGAATTTTTTTTTGAAAAGCAAAAAAAAATGCACAAAATGCACAAACCGGAACGCGCGACAGTAATTATATATCCGCTTCTTTCACACTAGTTCTAATATAGTCTGAATGTTGCAGACAGTTGTTGTCAACTGATGATGGATGATATAATTTTCGGATTGAAAAATCAAATTTGAAGCATTTCAATGCAGATCTTTGTTAAGATTGACTTAAATCACCGAGCGAAAATAAAATTCCTTAAACCATTTTTCGAATCCAAATCCTAGTTTTTAATGTCAATAAATATTTAAATACTGTTTGAATATACTTTTAAATTTTTCCATAATCATGTAAATTAACATGCTTATGGAAAACTTTGCCCATTGAGTTGCTGAATTACGAAATTTTCTTAATCTATTCAAATTTAATATTTGATATCTGTCAAGAATTTAAATTAAAAGCTGAATATGCTCCTTAATAAGATCAAATATTAATTATTTATTTAACAATTCTATAGCAACAATGAATGAGAGACTCCATGCAATATCAATTCAATTGATAACCATGCGAATTTATTAAATTATCTATATGCAGCAATACACATTGTTTGTAGTAATATTTACTATGCAAATAAAGGATTATATAAGCATTTTTGATATTAAATAATGAAATGCAATCAAAGTGAAATTTTCATACTTATGGTTTAAGTAAGATCACTAAATGATTCTTACGCATAAATAATAGGAATATATGTAAATATACATATATATGCCATGAAAAACCATGTCAAAATGGTTGGTAATGATACCATAAAAAAGGGATCGCTAAAAAAGCCACCTCAAAAAAAAAAAAAAAAAAATATATGTAAATAATTTTGAAGACGTGTAATTAGGATTCATTTCATTGTTTACGCGACAAAATCAGTGTCTGTATTCAAATTGCATTTTTACAAGAATATTACAATTTTGACCCCGAGTCCTCAAGGTGTCTTGGCTGCTTTGTCCATATTGGGCACAAAGGTCCATTTGGACGATTTTTTATTTATGCACGGATCGAAAAAATGTTGGTAATGTCTGTTTGATTCAACAGAGTATTGGTAAAACACAAAACGGTGGGTATAAAAATCCAACAAAGGAAACGAACGACCAATCAGAGAGCGGCAAATGTACGTAGCTCCATACGTCCGTATGTACAAAGGTACGCTGGTGTGTAATTGCAGGTAATTGAGGCCCCGGTACAAAGCGAGATGCAAATGTACACATGTGCATTTGCTTTTTTCTTCATTCGAAGGATATGGCGGGTAATTTCAGCAATATCTTCATATAATGACCAGCTTCACGGCATGTTAACTTCCCAATGGCTAAGCACGGACCAGACGTCGGTCGATTCCGCGACGGGCTCGACTTCTGCCGGGCAAATCCCATTTCGAAGAATCCAAGTATTACTCATCCAGGTAATTGTCAACGGCATGTGATCGATAATAACAGGTCCGTTGTTCTGGATGCACTACGTGTCTTGGTCCGGGAGACAGGTCGCCAGCCCGGGGCGCCTAGCCGCAGAATATATGGCCTTTAATGAGGCGATATATTAAAACGCAGCGATGATTACGGAATGAATTATTCATAACGATGTGATTATTTAGAAATTTCTAAAAGTACATAAATATACATAGATCAGGCAATCGCAGTCAATCAACACTTCTTATAAGGATCGAAAAGAAATCGGACCGGCCACTTACCGCAAAAACGTGTGAGAATTGCAAACAGTTTAACATTCCATCTAACTACTTCCTAATGTGTCTGCAAAACTCTGATCGAATTGAAAATGCATCGATTAGGTGCAGGCCCTGATGTCATTCAGCATTGAGATTAAATTATATCAGCTCTATTGTAGGCATTCGAATTCAAATAACGTCCTTTCGAGGAGGATCTTGAAATTCGACCACACAGGTAAAACATTGAAATTCAACACCAAAATTTAACGCAGAATACCTAATTACATTGAAAATAATTAAAACATCGCCTTAACGAAATGTGCTAAAAAAATCAACCAAAAATCGATGTTAGGATTATAATCATCAGTCATTAACGTTAATTTTTATCCAATTTAAATTAATATGTAAATTCACGCAAAAGGATTCTCAAATAAAATCAATTTGCAAAATTATTGCAACTTGCAGATTGTAGGCATTATATAAATATGAGATTTTTGCTGATTGAGTTTCCAACAAATTGATTTCCTCCGTATTGAATCGATGTAATTAAATCGACCAGGGCCGTCTATGAGTGACTTATTTCTAACAATGATCTAGATTGAATTCTATTTAATCCACTTATCTCCTTTCGGGTAGATTGCGATCTTCCGCAATGATTGATAATGGCCTTAAAAATGAAAGACATCCTGTCTGATTTATAAAAAATGAGTAAATCGCATCATCAAATTGAGCAAATGTGTGCAAGCCAGTATTCTTATAAACGCGATTATACAGTTAGATACGCGTTTTTATGCTTTGAACCAAATGAAATACTCTGAAGCGTGACATTTGACCCCCAACACCCCGAGTGAAGTGTGAAATTTGATAAATCATTATATTGCACCATCCAGCACTATCACGGACAGTACAGTGACAAATAGCCGGAGCTTCTTCAATAGATTGCTCTTAATGTATTTTTTATTCAAATTTCATTCATTCTATTGTACTAATTAATTTGCTCGGGCAGCGTATGTAGATATGTAGATTGGCGTCATTCGTCCAGCAAAATCTCGGACGTCCTCCCGCAGAGAAGAAGTTAAAATGCGCGCCATTAACAATATGGAACGAATCCCGCCGAATAAATCCATTTAAACGCCATTACAAGTGTCCGGGCTAATTATGCCACGGCTTCAGTTATTTCACGTGTAATCGAAGCCTCAAATGAATAAATGAGAGCTCATTAAAGCGGGCAGTTGGCAGTAATGTTAACAACACCAGTGTAGGCATGTTTGTCCACATTAGTTAGCTATGCAGGGTCGGCACCAGGGTCGGTAACCCTCAATTGAGACATATCGCGATGCTAGTTGTGCCACATCCAATGGCGAATGGTGCGGAATTCAATTAGAGCATAATTTTAGAGTCGACTCTATCAGATCTAATTATTTCCGATTTGGTCAAACGTACCCGAGTGTGGTCGCCAATTTCAGCAAAAAACCGCCAACTGGAGCAACGCATGCTGCAATTATTCGCGACTGAAAATTCGCACGCAACGCACATTAAATCATCATTTCTTAAGATCCACGAGATTGGGCCGAATTTACGATACAGTTCAGTATACATAGTGATTTAATAAAATGATGAGCAAAATCATTTTTTTCGAATCGCATGCTTTGATAAGCACGGTGCCATATTCGTCTCAAAGTCGACATGAGCGTAGAGAAATCGCTCTTAAATCGAATGAAAACACCGTATAGATATCTTAATAAATCACACGTTTATGCAATAATATCACAAACATAATTCATTAAGGCTGTTTAGATATACGACATTAGTGCTATGTTAAATGGATAGAACTGCGCTTGACAATTGAGCAATATGTCCTTTGCGTCAAAATAGCCACCAATCCATCGACGCCAATGATTAGCGTTTTGAATATATTATTATTGAATTTACATCAACTTGCATTTAATATCCCTTCAAATAATACAAACGATTCAATCTACGTAAAAATGGAGCAACCTCACATATGTTAAGCTAGAATAGACTTCCACCAAGCGTGAAAATCAATGCTTTGAAGGTTGAATTACATTCAATTTTAGCGCTATGATATTGAAAATATTTATAAAAATGTGGATTATGCCACTTTTCTGCCACTATTTACATTTTATTTTACCTATTCCATAATTATTTTTTAAGAATGTATTAGTGCATATTCAAATTATACAATCAGATATTCATAATAGAAATTGTAATATAAAGAGTAGTTTGGAATTCTACTCCAGCTTCTGAAATCTTAAGAAATTGATTTTAATTTGTACGGGCATATTATAAAATGGATCTGGATTTCACATAAATTAAGCGAAAATATAAATATATGCAATAATAACTTAAGAAAACAATGGCTATCTAAAACTAACACCAAAGCGTGAGCTAATCGTAAGTTTATCGTTTTGATGACAATGCAAAGTACTGTAAAGGGATGGGCGAAATATTATATATTTTTTGGATTTAGATCTAATATATACATTTTGAAATATTATAAGGTTGTGTTAGAATTGAAATGTCTCTCAAAAGAGCCCCCAAATAATCCTGGCCCGATAAGCAATCACGTGCTTACGAAAATTCCAATCAAACATGAAAAAATACCAACGCTTTAGGGTCCCACCCTATACAGGGCACACCCACAAAGCCATTGTATAAAACATCGATACCAGGCACGGCTACATCGCATCGGTTTAGATATTTAACCAATTTCACAGCGATTGAGCAATTTAGATATCCATCCGCGTGCTGTATTAAAATAATACACCCGTCCGGGGATTATAGTGGCCCGGGTTAAACCGGCAGCTACGATCATCAATCTGACTAACAACTAGATGTTAAAATGACAACTTAAATTGAGTCTGGAGTGTTAAATCATTGTGATTGGGAGGCCTGGAGTAAATTAAATTGTATCGATTCGGTCTGTCCCAATAATAGATATCGATTGTAATATATGGCCGAATGAAACGTATTTCATTACAAGACGGTTTAATGAAACGCTCTAGCTTCACTAGGCAGACTACTTGATAAAACTATGCGGTGTAGCAAGTCGATTGGAAATTATTCGAGTTCCTCGGGGATTCGAGTTTGTTTGTTTTTCATATATGGCTGAGGCGGGCGGTTAACTTTAACTGTTAAAGTTAACGGATTTTACGCGTTAAGTTTTCTCATTTAGCCAAGAATCTTTAATTAACCGGCAGCGCTAAAACTTATTGTCTTTTGTTACGGTATTAACAGCAGCAGTTCTTCGGGTTGTTTATTAAAGTTTGGCAATTTAAGTTTGATTAAATATTGAAGTAACACTTGGTTGCATACACGCCAACGTACAGCTTACGTGCTCGCAACGAGGGCCATGCAAACTTTGCTCATTGTGTTAAATTTTTATTCCATACCCGACTTGAGATAGCATCTCATAAGGACGTTGAAAAAAATCAATTTCAGACACCGAATTACATTATCATAAACTGGTCCATATATCCGAGGAAATTGTACCAAACCAGTAGTGTTATACCATAACGCCAATTTCACAAGAGATCATAATGCTGATTGTGTCCGAATGGATCAACAATTGAGACATTTGCAAAAAAAATGACAGACATGTCTTATGACAGACAATAAGAAAGATAAATTGTATTTTATGAACATACGAAGAATGCAGTCTCAACTATTCAGCCATATTACCACACTATACAACTAAATTCGTACTTTATTGACAGTGAGAAAAAATTGCCAAATGAAATTTCACATAAGGAGATATAACCACAATAATTATATTAGTTATGTATTAAAAAACAACACAATATCGTTTAATGCTAATATATCAATAACATGAAGAATTTAAAATGTAGCAAAATTTAAATTTGGTAATTATACGTGCATTACAATCATCAAGCATTGATATAGTGTGTCAGGAGATAGACTCGTATTATAAAGGTTCGAGCTCAAATCTAGATTGTGGAAATTAAATTTGTGGTGCTAAAAAATTATCCGAATTATCGAAATCCTTATATATATTAACGTAACAATAACGAAAACCCAGCGAATAAAAAGGCTCCTATGAAGATTTGAGACCTACATTTGATAAAGGATATAGCATCTAAATCCTTTCCACTCGCATTAATATTTTGGTAGGAGTAACACCAAATGGTAATTAATTTCGCTCATTTTTCAGATTTCGTACTCGAAATTTAAAATTAAAAAAAAAACAGTTTTTTACAAAAAATCTACACAACGTATATAAGACAATAATTTAGTATTTTATAAATAATACAGTTTTTTGAATACTATGGTGTTTGGTAAATTGAAAAAAATAATTACGTAAAAATTTTTAGCAAGTCAATGGAAAAACATATTGAATATTTGCAAATAGAAGATGAAAATTCAAATAAAGATGATTCGACATTATTGATGTGTAACACTGATGTTCCAAAATACATTTTTAATGCTCAAAATATTGTTTTACGATCGCATGATTTCGTTGTAATAAATTTTGACTTGCGTTAGGGCAACAGAAATAATTACATCAGTGTATAACTATTTTAGAAAACAGATAAGACGAAATTAAATAGGTCAATTGTAAGGGTAGCTCAACTGCTATAAATATGGTACAAACATATCACCATACAATAGATACAAGATAAACAAAAAAATAAATTAAAAGTTCATAGGAAAGTAGAAGAAACATGCCACTAAAATAAGAATATCGAGTCGATTTATTTAAAATCAAAAGATTAATCCCTTGAAACCTGTTCAAACTGTTCAATTTTAATGGGTAAATTTGCCATATTTTTAGGTATTATTAACATTAGCATCCATATTGATGTTGTACGATTGTTCATATATAAATCAATAGTCATTTAATATCCTTGTTCGCTAAGGATTTATATACTGCAATAAAGCAATAAATTCAGCTACAGTCTTGAAATGTATTTAAAAATAATTATATTGTGCATGCTTAATACATTTTTGTCGGGATGGTATTTGAAATGCAGATTAATTTATCATGTATTCAACCCCTGCCCGTGCAAATTTGCGATTCAAATTATTATTTTGTTAAAGATTTGATTTAAATTGTGCGTGTCGAAAAAGTTTTGAAATCATTGTTCGTTTACGCGGAAGTGTGAAATAGCAAAAGTTTTACTGGTAATAAAACGATCTTAACTACTTTCGATTCGGATTCATATCAAAATGTTACACTGTAAGAACTTATTGGATTGCTGAAATGTTAGACAATGCTCCAAATGACCATGTCGTGCAGAAATATTATTTTTTTGCGAAGATTCACACTTGAGATGATACGTACACGCATAAAGATAAAATCGTCCCTTATTTTATCGCGCACTTATTTTTCCTTATAAGGGATATTTCGTCGTTAGTAATAAAACTAAATTTTTATACGGCCATTCGTTCTTGGAACAACACTTGCATTATTGTCATTGTTGAATATTTCGGCAGCAGAAACGAGCACATTTGAGCACCACGATTCGAAATTACTCGAGGAAAATATATATTTTCTTATGCTCTCATAAGTACCGACCCAATAACTCGATTCCGGTAAATTACTTACATCAGTAATGTAACCCATACCGGAATTCGGTATTACAGGCGCATTAAACGCTCGACTTAACCACCGTGGAACAAATACGTCGGCCGATACACAAAACAGTATCAATTTACGTATTTTTTTTTATTCGTGGCTCATAATACGTTGATATGAGAGTAAGTTGCCAATATATTCAATTTTTATTTGTGAGAAAAAATGTCTGTATAAACACGATTGTTGCGACGTCTGATCTCATGGAAGCTTATTAATATGAACATTTGAAAATCATTAAATGCAGAATTCGGTCTGGTATTCTTCTGCGTACAATGGGTATCAAGAAAAAAAATTCGCATATAAATTTAAGTCAAAAATTATAAAACATAACCTGAATTTAATTTTGATAGCGTGTTGTCTAAACGGACAAATGCACATAAAAACGCTCGAAAATAATTAATTTTTAATTAAAAGTCGGTTCGTTATACGGCACAATAAAAAGTTACGTACTACTTCAAATGGATGCTCTTTATAAAAAAAATATATTTCAATCAATTTCGCACTATAACGAACTTAATCGTCTCGGAGGCTCGCTATGCATTATGCAATTTTTAACACCTCGAATGCGAACAAGCTCGCCACCCGAATGCAAACAATAAATATTGTAATCGCACAAAAACACACACAACGAGGCCCCGAATCACCGTTTCGTGCATCGCATTACGTTGCGGAAACAGCCAGTAATTCGCGATTGAAAAATTGACTTTTCTCATATTCGAAAAAAACTATATCACATTGTCTGGCATGTTTCACATTGCAAAATGTTTATTTATGCAATTTAAGTAATTCTCGTTAAATATACCATTCATCTCGGCGTAATCTTCTTTTGTTGGAGCGAAATTGCGAATCCAACAAATGCGAGCTTAGTGCGAAACGGAAAATGGTTGCTCATGCTTGTTTCGACAAAGGCCACCGGAATCTGCGGCCATTACAAATTTCTTACATCCACAGTTATTTTAAGAAATAAATTCAAAGCGATCTTATTTTACCTAATAAATTAATTATTATTTATTGCATATTTATGATAAATTATTTTAATACATACTATAAGCATAAAGATAAAGACATTCGCCACTGGGCAAATAATTATATTGATACGGTGACTTGAATGATTAAAACATATTTTTTATCCGCGAGATTTCATCTTAATATATTGGATATAATAAAATGTGACAAATTTATAAAAATGGCCAAAGCACTCTTTTAGCGGAATGAAGACCAATTTGAGAATGTCTTCGATGAATACAATCCCAATTTGAGGGCGACTACTTGAACAAATTTATATAGCTCATGATAAATTCGATCCAAAAGGATGTTCAATGACGCTTTTAACCGCAATAAAATATATGCATAATTTTAGCATGAGTGAAATTTACATGAGGAAAATATTTTTTCATGTGGTGATTTTCCATTTGCCTTTCACATTTGATAAAATTAGAATAGCTCGACACAATATGATCGATTATCTTGAATTAAATTTGTTTAAATTAACTGCTATAATAGAAATTAATAGTGTAATGATACATGTCTATTTTCAATAAAATCTTCTATGAAGATCTGCAAAATAAGATGCATAGATTAGATTCTCTGTAAAAATAGGATGAATGTTCAAAAGTTCAATGGACCATTTAATACATATATATTTATTGAATAATATATATACTTGAATAGTATGAGAAATAAGCCGGTTTCTAGTTTTAATATTTAAAGGACAGGTTTTGGTTGTTGTTGTTGGTATATTATTTTATTTTCTTTGTAGTTATTTATCTAAATTGTGGTTTTAATAGGTAAGTATTATACAATGTGTAATGTTCTTTGTTGTGTATTACAGGGTCTTAATTAATAAATAAAAATATTTTTAAGGCCATAGATCAAAGCGTTCATATCTCTTTTGGGTATGTAACACTTCTCAAACGTATCATTTACATTTTTCTGTAATAAAGTCATTCGTTATAGGTGTCGCGTCGTGTACAAACATAATAAAATTCCTTTAAATTTATTATTGTAATATTAATAATTCTAGACGAATTTATATGGAATTTCCACGGCATCCTTCCAGGAATGAAGGTCATAACCATAAAGCGAGCCCGAGTCCGAATGTCGGGTAAGACACCTGATACAGGACACAAATTTGTCGGGTCATTCGTTGCATTTATTTAGTATGAAAGGTTTTATAAACTGTTTACGGACTGTTACCGACGAATAACAATATCGCCTTACACCGCCATAAATTAGCCATTCCTATCGCGCGGGCCTAGGCGGCTCGCGGGGACGGTGCGATGGGAATGGACGTTTCGGTAGCGCGTCGACGCGGCGACCGTGAATAGCCAACGCGCGATGCGAGCGCCGCTTTGAAGATGGTGACTGACTCGGAAAAAAGAAACATTTTGATAAATATCATGTTTCATGCGATGTGATTCGGCTGATATTGCGACTAATGTTGTGGGAACACAACCGGACCTACGACCATCTCAGAAGACGATAAACTCTTTGTCTCTTTTCATTTTAAAATTAGATCGAGGCAGGCACGTGCGATTATGCAATTCCGCGAATATCCGCGCATCAAAGATGGCGCTCCGAACGCATCAAATTCGATAATCACTCGCATCCCTTTCAAATGGACCCTTCGACGGCAACAATCTGAAAATTTGTGCATCCAAAGTGAAATGGCCCTTTAAAGGCCAGAGTCGCACGACGATACTCTTCAACTGGTATAGCATACACACGAACGCTTACCGGCCACAGATCAAATTTTAAGATAAGTCGGTTCTGAAAACAGTCGCTCTCTCAATTCCGAAACGTCAACCGGTGTAACAAATTAATAGTCGTACTCCGTAACATTAATAAGAACCTGTGTTTTTTTTAAGCATGCAGAGGTATCTTTTTTGTGTTTATTCGGGTACTCCGTAGAGGCTCTCCTCACTCGATCGTGAGATTCCTTATACCTTATGGTCGCATAATGTCTTAAAGCTAAAACCAGATTCCACTGTGTCCGATGTGGTGGTTGTTTGTTTAAAAAATTATTAATACCGACCGACATTAAAACTCGTAATTAGCCATAAGACCTTTTAGCGAAAATCATTTTCATGGCAAGAAGCAAACATTTCTCGAAACGGACAATCGGAGCGAAAAAAGCGATCCACCGTTTAATTTATTATTTAATTACTGCGAAAGAATTCGATACTTTATGGCCGGAAATTGATCTTTTTGCACTTGAGGCAATATTCATCTAATATTACCATTTCCACCGGCAGAACTGGAAATGGTCACACTGCAAAACTGGCTCCTGTCATATGGATGACTCTAATTACAAGGCAAATTGATTTAAGTTAATAAAATTAAATCCAAGCTACCATACAATTATTTATCGTAAATATTAATGTAACAGCCAACTGATCGATCGTTACGTTCAACACATTCTGTGATGTTGCTCATTGCAGAAAATTTATTTTTAAAAAACTTTACATATGAATGCACATTTTCGTTACAAAAACTTGAGAACAATAAATTTTCAGACAATTCTTCTGAATGAACATTTGACGTGTGCCGGTTTACTGTATGAGAAGAGAAAGATCTGCTTAGAATTTTTGAACAGTTCAGAGATTAAAGTTCGTCAAGATCACGACGCACTTAAGCATTGTAATTATATACTACATTCATGTAAAATGGCTACGATTTTTAAATATTGAAGCACACGAATCTCATGTTTTGTAAAATTACTGAATATTTTTACATTAAGGTCGTTAAATGTAATAAATCACATCAAGATGGCAATATATTCTTATAAATCATATTGATCATTTATATATCATCATGTTATAAAAATATTTAATACTAAATATGTAAATCCCTGCCATTTTAAATATATAAAGGAACGTTTATACGTTTGCATTTGGAATTTTTATTAGTTTTAACAAAACTTTTTGAGCGTTTAATTATAAAATCAATTATATTAGAATTAATATTCTTGGATTGTTCAAGCAAAATTTCAAATTTATATAAATTACTTTTGCAATTTGCTTTTTGCAGTCTCTTCTATTATGCCGTGTCTAAAACTTTAACGTGTATAAAAACTAAATAACGGAAAAACCTACAAGTGTGTCTAATAAATTCCATGGAAGGCCAGTTCAAAGATGGAAGCTTCGGCTTCCGAAACCAATCTTTTAAATGCCGATCGATGATCAAAAATGCTCATAGCGATAAGTTAATAAAAAAAATAAACATGGATATCTTGTATTTCTACTTGATATTTTTAAGCATAAATGTGTATTTGGGACGTAAATATGCTAAAAAATCATCAGTATCGATTTATCAGAAGATAATATTTCAGCATTTGAATAGAGAATAAGACTCCCTTTTTAATAATATAGATGCAATTTGAATAAATAAGATGAGCTATCATTCAAAAGCTTGCATTTTTTATGATATTGAATCTAAAAAAAATAATAGCAAAAGTCCATAATTCTGGATCCTGAAGATAAAACCCTTGCTATAATTGTGTTATGTTAGCAATATATTGTGAAAGAATTTCTTCAATATAGTTTATGTACGGTTGTTTAAAGAAACTGATTAAAAAACAATTGGATGCATTCATTTAACTAGCTTAAGATTTTCAAACATATAGGAATAAAGGAGTAAAACTTTCAAATTCATTAAAAATTGTTTTTCTAAATCATTGGCATTATTAAAATTACCTAACTACATATCCCTCCCTATCCCTCAATGTATCCCTCAACGGTTGGCTATTTATCACATTGGTTTCCTAAAAGGGATAAGGCAAAATATTTTGCTATCAGTGAATCTAAAATAAGATTTGGATTGAATAGAATTGATTGGACATAAATTCCATTTTTTTTAACAAAGATTGATGTATTGTTTGTTATATAGGATTTGTAAGGTATTCAAGTCTACATAGCACCTCTGGATAGAATTAGATCTTAGATTGGAGTAAAATGAGAAGAGACTTACCATGGGTGGGCACGGTAGGGTAGGCCGCATGCACATTGTGGTAATATCGCGCCCTGGAATGGTGTCCTCCGCCTTCCAGCGCGGGGTGGAAGAACTCTCCGGAAGCCGCGAGATCCGCGGCGTCTCCGCCCCCCAGTCGGGGGCTCTCGTACCACCGCGGCTGCTGCACTGACTCCGCCGACATCTCCATCATCTCGCCTTCTTCACAATCCACTCTCTCTTCACCGCTCTTCGCCTTCTTGCCACCCTTTCCTCCTGAATCGTCCGAAAATCAGACGCTCAACATTCCAACACTCGATATGCAAAACGCGACGGCGGATCGGCGATTTGTCCGCGAGTAAATTGTCATTGATCGATGATCTTCCCAGATTTTAAAACAATCGCGACCTAACGTATGCAAAATACCGCGGGAGCACCAAATATTTAATATCGAACTGAGTAAATTATTTTAAAAAATCGAATGTTCGTCACGATTTGTGAGATCACATAAAATTATCAAACACTATTATTTAAAAAAATATATAATTTTAACACTATTTAAGACTAGATTCCGCAAGCACTCGTTATTATACTATCTTTATCAGTCTTTTTTCTTCTTTATATTTTCACTGCTTTTAATTATAGATGCGATCATCGCTTCATTCTCAGATATGCGCTATGAGGATGCAAACATAATTGGGATGCTGTTTTTTTTTCCAACTAATATTATTATGAGATGATATCGCTTTTTTATTTTGATTCTTTACGGGATCTGTGGACAAAAAACACGAATAAATTAGCGACGAAACAATGTCGGTAAAATTTTATTATCCACACATCGTTAGAATAATTTAACCAACATATAATTAAAGCCAAAAAATATATAATAATTATATGCATCCATATTTGGACAACATGCGGAAAAAATCCGGGTGATTCTCAACATATCAACGAGATGCCGAGTAATAAATTTTTACTGTCCTGATTAAATCCTTGTTGATTGTCGCATATGTTATAAATTTTTCATAAATCGGAAAAAAGCAAATATTTGATCACCTATTGATACTAAGTCGATTTATTAAAGCAGAGGTTGTTACCTTATCGCCAAGGTGATATAGTGAGTACCAAATAAAATCACAACCAAATTCGACGATATCTTGACAAGAAATGATTCGATAACTTGAAAAATCGTAAATAGCGATAATTTCTTTATCGGCGATCTGTTATCGGCCCAATATTCTCAATTTCCTAGAACTTAAGTACGCTTCTATCGCAGCTCTTTGTATCGCATTCGCTCTTCGACGACTCGTTCGAGAGCTCGAATGTGCGATTGCGTAACTGTTTAATAACCAATTTGGCTTATTTCATAATTGTAGAAACACGAATTTGCGATCCACTCAGAGATATCTGCGGACGATCAAAGAACCGTTTCTGCAAATGGCAATACCTTATTTAGAGCCAACTATATTTATAAATGCCCCAGCAATTAAGATTTGTGTTAAAAGTAAAGAAAAAATGCATGTGGCTTCATAAAATGATGTTATCTTAATTGTGTTAAAATATAGAGATCAGCTTCTGTGTTAGAGGGATGTGTGATAGATTGGATGCTCGTATCGCATCTATTTAAATTGATTTTGGTAGTCTCTTTCTATTTTATCTCGAGATTAGATTTCGATTTTTTATATATTATTGATGAAAAAAAAATCAAGAGATGAAAACACGTGCTTTGGCAGCCCTTATCGAGATCATGATCTTCGATAGTGTTATTCGGGATTAAACAAATCTTCATCGATTTGGCTCAAAAGATTTAGATATTTTCATTGATTTAAGGGAATTTTTCACATGAGATCGTATATTTTAGTGCGATCTGCGAATAAAGATAGATTTCAGATGCCGAAAGATCTGAATGAACGAGCTCGATCCAAAATTTATCAAACGCAAAAAACTTGTCTGACACCGTGGCTCAAAGACGTCAATTTTTTTTTTTACAAGATAAGCTAACATACATCGACTTCGTATTAAAAATACATTTAAAATATAAACACCGCAATATCGCTTATCAGAAAGCTCGTGTTAATTTAGAACACAACTCCAATCATCGATCGATCATTGGTTTCATCGCAAACAAATACATCTTATCGTGTATACCAATTTGGGTCCAAAAATTAATTTTACAAAAATTCGTTTTGCCATATTCATTCTGCGGAGCTCGGCAAAATGCTCATATTGCATTTTCAACCCTTTATTTACTATGCGTATTTATATGGTGGCACCCAAACACGTGTACTGCTATGTGATTCGAACAGCAAAAACACGAAGCGAGCGTGTTATCCACTAACCCACGGTCGATAATTATCACACGTACGAAAAATACAATAGAATCAGTTAGTGGTAAGATTATATCAATTTTATCAAAACGTAAATTGAAAGCTGATGCGTCAATAATAATGTCGGAATTTATTGGCAATAAATCAGTTAAAATACAGGTAAACCATGTATCATTCAAATTGATACTATGGTAATCGGATTCTGGGATGAAAGAGTGGGCGAATAGTTTTTTAAGCTCCATAAAATTGTTCACATGCTGCTGACATGTTCATGTCTTTGAAATTGAGAACCACCGGATGATGCTGTAGTTTGTCAAATAATTTCATATTTAATTTTTAATCTTGTTTAGGCATAATAAAATGATTTGCAGGCAATCAGCATGATTTATTTCTATCCTATCAAATGCTCATATAACTATTTTCCTGCATCGTTTCATTTAACTATCCGTTGATGACATCGATCAAATATAAATCGATGATAATCATTAAAAGAAGTAGCCATATTTATATTCTTAACTAAAATCAAAGTTCAAAGCCCTAGCTTTTAAGCGTTCATTCGATGTAAGCATCGGCATATGTATACATATTTACAGGATAATTGGATACTTTACACTTTAAAAATCCTACACGTAGAGAAAGAAGTATATTTAGTTTTAAAATGATTTTGAATTAGTATTGTTTGTGTAAAATTTTAACACACGCTTAGTCAATAATATATTTTATATTGTAATGATATAAGAAACGTTGATAAACACTTCGTTTTGAACTTTAAATATCTAAAACTACAAAGCTTCTAACAGCTATACTTCTTCTAAAACCACAGTAATTCAATAAATCATAACATAATTTTAGGAGTATGACTCAACTAAAGCTTTTCTTTTTTAAAGTAATTATATAATCAAAAAAATTGCAGTAGTGTTTGATCAAAGTATAAATTATTTGCAGCTAAATGCTTTAAATTCAATATATTTTCGTCCCAATAACATGCATATAATAATAGTATATAAGAAAAATATGGTTAAACCTTTTTAGAAATAGAAATTGCTTTAGGAATTAAAATTTATTTTAATAATTTTTATCTAAATATTAAAGAGTAAATAATATGAGCAATTACAATTTAAGACAATGATTTTTATGGATTATTTGGGGTGATTTCTAATAGGTCAAGGTTGCAATCATTTTTGTAATCCTGTGAAAAGTATATATTATGTGGAATAAATATTAAAAAAATTAACACCCAACCATGAAGTGGCCCATATATTATACCAACCCAACATAATCCGCCGACTGAATGGGCTTATCACGTTATAAAATACGAAATCTGATTTCAGTCACGTATTTTAGATAAGTTGACAAAAGTTTCTATATGGTCCGCATCAGGATTTTCCATAGCTATGATTGGTGATTTATTCGATTTGGGTCGGAATTAAAATTTGAACGATTAAAGCTACTCAGGCACAGGTTGTCATCGATAATGATCGATAAAGACGATAAGTGCAATCATTTATTACTTGCAATGTTACACGAGTCGGGTACGTGATCGTCCCAAGCAAATGTCCACAAATTGATAGCATAAATTATATATAAACTTATCGTGACATTTTTGAGTGATCATTTCTTATATTAAGACTATCATTCATACAAATCAAACTCTTCAAAACAAAGCCTCCTTTTGTTAATATATACGCGTTGACGTCCCAAACAATGACACTGATATTTAACGTCGTTACTGAGAACGGCGTAATTAAATTATCAGAGGGTTATTTTGAACTGAATCAATTTTTTACGATGTCTTAATTGGTATTGTATATAATTTTCCAATAAAATCCTCATTAGTATTCAAATTGTATTTCTGAGATCACCAATTGAGCAGTATTTAATTGACACATGGCCTAGAAATTATAGACTAATTAACTTTCATATCAACTTTACACTTTTATAGATCAAGGAATATTGCAATATATTTCAACAAACTGATTAATAAATTACTCGATCAAAAGCAACATCATAATCATCCATAATAATTTTAGATAGTATCATACATCAGCTATGCAAGAACCTCTATTTTCCACATGTTTCCCACATAGGAAAGAATATTGAATCAGTTTTTTTAGGCACCAATATGATACGCATTTAATATTGACATTTTTGTATTAACATAGTATTTTCAAAAAAGGACATATCTGTATCCAATGCAACAAATACGGTAGTGTATGAAAGTAGTCCTTTCACGAGTACCTAAAAGCGCACTTAAGAGATAAAACTTCAAGCACAATTTTACGTATACACAATCGAAATCCTTATCATGCTTAAAATAAATAGGAAAAATATTTGCCTAACCCATAAATACAACATTTTCAATCATATTTTGATCACTATAACTATTTCATACTGCAAACAGGAGCCACTAACAACGTCATGAAAAAATAGGGCTTTCCGACATGAAAAAATCGGCCTTTTAATAAATAAATCAGATATATGAACTAGATATGGAGTATATAATCTATATGGTAATCATGTGTACATATTATAGTAATGACATAAAAATATAGCATAATAATGGATATTCTGATTGGTAGACATCAAAATTTAATGAATCTCTTATACAAACATCAAATACTTTATGTAGACAGATTTGATTCATCAACGTTATGTATAATATTATTTTTCAAAATCATCATTAAAATATTTGTTTGCAATAGAACATTGATTTTAAATATCAAAACGATTTACAAAATTTTAAATTTGATAAATACTACTTTAATAATTGCTGAATTTGGGTTTTGTAACATCATCATGCGGGTTGTATCAATATAATCCTATTTTTATTTTGAACTTTTCTTAATGGATTAATATTTTTAATCTAATCAACTATAATATATTTGGAAATGATGGTGGATGCTCAGTCAAATAATATTTTGGCCCATTTATTGCTTTCGTATTTGTCAATATTAGCGCTAAAAAGCATTTTCAAAAGCTTTGAATTTGAAAATCAAGATCAATAATTCAACATTATGTATATGAATCAATTAGTTTCTCGTTTGTAAATCAAAAGCTTTTAGGTATTATATTAATAAATACCAATGGATGATCATAATTTCATCAAAGATCAGCTACTGTAGCCTTCCCAAGCACTAGTAAGTAATTAAAGGCATTAATCAAGCAGTAAAATATATGACTTCATAATCGGTCTACTTAGAGTCAAATCATTGTATTTTTTGTTACGTGTAAGTAATATATCATTTACGACGTTGTCAATCACCAAACGTACGTTTGAAAAAAAATGTTTCGTTTTATCAAAAAACGTGCTTATCTATCAAGTGTCAGAAGAGCGAGATTCTTCGACAGATAGCAGCTTTCAACAAGTATTTTTAATGAATTGATAGGAAAAATTTTCGACATCTCTTATCTAAAACAAGAATATTGGTTCGGCAAACATTGCGACATCGTCCAAATTTAACATGATACACTTCGATCGTGGCTTAGATACATACATCGTTCTCAGACAACGATTTCTTGCAGGTCAAACACGTCGATATACTTCAATGTATATCTTTCAAATTGGCTTTATGTTTGCTCAAGACATGGTAGATAAATTCAGTATATTAATCGATTACAGAAATATGTAGAGATGCATGACATTTAATCAAAACATGAGGGCGAAAATCATTCATGAAATTTCAACCATATGAATTTTTTAATACTATCAATTACGTATGAGAGAATTAGGGAAAATATACAACGTCTATTATATTACACGCTTAAATATAACTCAATTATATGATATTATCCAAATTTGTGCTATTTTAAAAAAAAATAGTATATGACGGCAACAGGAATTGTCTATTACCAAAAAAAAAATCTCCTATGGCGATTGCCTACATACGATCCATAAATATGGCATAATAATAAGATAATTATATGATTTAGCTATTTTCACAACTATATATACATGTTTCTGTACAACAATTAACAGTTTTAAATGTGTATAAAATATTAAACACAGAATACTTTTATTTTTATTATACTTATTATTAAATCCCATAATCAATCATTTAATACGATCTTAAAATTTTAATCTGGCGAAATCGTATCGTTCTTGGGTGAATTTGTATTAAATAATTTTAAGATAACAAATAAGATGTATATTACCAAGTTGCAATTAGTTATTATTGATATTTGTATAATTTAATTTTTTCACCATCATCCAAAAAAATTCTTTGTATAAAATACCTCAACAAAAATCAATTAAAACCCAAGATAACCAACCGCCAATTTAATGCCAACATATTAACAAAGTGATTTGATTGACAATTATACTTACACGATTTAAATTATCTTTAGAACTCTTGAAGCAATTATTTAAGATATATATTGTTTAAATGCGGCATTTCAATGAAAATATGACAAAAACACTTTTAGTCAATCAAAAGGGTCTATTGTCTGTGTGATAAGACCCGGCTACATGACGCCAATAATTTTACACTAAATAGAGGGTTTTATGTGTGCGTCAATATTTCATGCTCGCTTTGAGTTCATTATTTTGAGAAAAAAGGGGAAAATCTGCATAATTCAAATTTACAATCAAATACAATTTCGTTTGTCTCCTCGGTATTTATCGAGAAAAAAATTGTCAGTGAAATCAGTATATGATTAAAATGAATAAGGCATGCCAAATTGTCGAAGATCTCATCTCATTATCAGCGTTAACAAATAATCTTCATGCTGAAGAAACTGAGGCCCAAAAGCTTGATATATTTATCTAATCTGAAATACACGCTTTTATGCAATGTTTCAAATCAAAATGAACATACTCTAAAATTCTAATATCAGTCCTAACTGTATTTCTGAAGAATGCTTATCGAAGACTCATAAACAATAGACATGATTATCTTAAACACAGACTATTCTAATTTGATGTTCATTATAATAGATATTTCAGATAAGATAGAAAAACCTCCATGATACCCATATTATTATTTCCCTATGAGATATTTAATATTTATGCAAATAGTCAATATAAACAATTTGAATGCGATAAGATAGCAAATTATTCGTTAATTAGGCAACTGTTTAACACCTCAAACTATCAACAAAATTCACACATATATATATATATAATTATTGGGCCTATAATTTTGATGTAATTAATCATTGATCGATGTACTGATATGTTCGTTTTTTGTGGAATAATTAAATTTTCACACCTTTAAATACATATTTATTCAGTTTTAATGGGATGTCTTTGAGCATTTTTAGCCTAATTAGTACCGTACACAAATTGTATTTTAATAGTATTAAATGCACTGCCCATTTTTGTTTGTTTTGACTTTAGATTTTTATTAACGATTCGCATAAATCATTTTTGCATCTTGAAGAACTATCAAATTTCTCGAGCATAGCTCATAAATCCATCTCAAAATGGTTTTTGTGTTAATATATTATTAACGGTGTACATTGTGATTGAAAATGCAATACCGTTTATTTTTTTCTTAGCGGATTAGCCTTATTATCATATTGATAGATGATGACAGAATTTTTTCATATTTGGAGTATTCATGATCGTATATATTGAACATTTAGGAAAAAATAGCATGCACGCCTTTTTTGATATATTATATTTAAAAATTATAAATAAATAAGACCTTAATAGTGAATCGTCTTTTAAACTTAGCTCTTTCTTTTTATAGCATGCATCTATCATATTAATATAACAATGTTTGTTAATAATTATTAAATATAAGAGGAATAAATTTGCTAAGAATAAGATCATTTTCTCACAAGCCTTTAACGTGAAAGGAGATGGAAAAACAAAATGGCGGATATAACTGCACTCAAACAATTCTATTCGTTAATAATTTAAAACTGTTTTAATAATATTCAAATTTCATTTGTTTCAATAATTAAAATATTTATATTTGGACGAATGAAAAAACGATTAACAGATATTGAAATTTCCCCCGCCAGATTACGTTAAATTTAGTTCAAAGGCGCCACGTGAATTAATATTTTTGTATTTTTATATTTATTATATGATTTATAGCTCAGAATAATTTAACATATTTTTTAACAAATTAAAACAGCGTTTTGTATTATGGGAGGGACAATAGCCAATTTTCGTTTTATCGCTATAAACTTAGTAGACACTTTTCGCAAGACTTTCATCTTTGATCATCTTCCATTCTAACATTGTTTGTATAGATATATTGCATCGATTCAATGCACGCTCTCGTTCAGATTCATCAATAGCATTATATCGATGTTTTCCACCGATATGAGATTACAAATTAAAACCAAATAAATTAATTTGTTCGCACTGACACCTCTAGATGTGTCCGCGGCCTAAACGAGTTTGTTAGAGCGACCGCTTAATGACTTTGGCCGCACTAATTCAAAAGAGTCGATTCGCCGTCGGCAACTTTTCGTATCAAGGCAAACGTGTACCTAACAGCAGGAAGTTTGTGTAACACACTTTATGAAGCATTGTACAAAATTGTTTGCGAAATCGGGGACAATATAAACTATAAATAATTAGCAGGGTACTGCGACAAAAGTAACTCGGCGAGGCGACGCATAATTACGCGCTCATTTAACATATTGACTGACAATCCCGACAATTCTTAGAGAATGCTAAACTCTGTTCCGGTTTTGGAATGGCTCCAAGCGATCTAAGAGCGACAGAAATCTTAAAAAAATCAATATTTGGCGTCACCACCGGAAACAAACATGATTAATTATGTCAAATAATAGCACATGAAAGCTACCAGACACAACATATCGCTACATATGATTTTTTACATTATATAGAGCTATTAATCTTCATAAAAATAAGCCTACATCGTAATTCTGAAATAATCTAATATTATAAAATATCAGGCGCGCTGTTCAATTTCGATATAAAATCAAACTGCATGCATTAAGCAATTCAATAAAATCATAAAATAATATTGTTTTGTGTCTACTGTATTTAATTGCTTAAAAATAAATTTGTTAGTATTCAATCAAACCGTGTTAACAAATCTTTTGTCGTTCGGAGCAGAGTAATAAATCCCGAGACGAAAGGATCACAATGAAGCCTCAATTAATCGTTTTTAAAAGATCCCAATGAAAATAAACGGAAACAGAAAAGCGATAAACGAGACAGACTCGTCCCATAAAATCTTTTTTTTAGGGACCATAACGCGTTACGACCTCATCAATTATATAAAGACATGCATATAATAAGATCCTCCGGACAAAATATCTGATTAATTCATCTCCGTGTTTATCATATTTGATTAAACATATTAATCTAATGATTTTGACAAAAAACGTTTTCATATAAAATCATCAAAAATAATAAATCTTTCATATACATTTTAATGAACCTATGAAATTTTCTTACCATAAATCTATTCATTATGATTGTATATTTTTGAATAAAGAAACTCAAATAGAATCTATAAAGAGGTGAATGACAAAGTCGCTTTGTGCTGTGTGATAAATGTTATAAAATTCCACGAAAAGCACGAAATAATTAGTATCCGATGTGCATCGCTTGTACACGATGTATCTTTAAATCAATTGTGATAGGTACAATGAGATATTTGCCAATGATCAATCTTTAATTGCCGATTTAGATATAACATATCGTTTGGATTTGAGACACACTGATTATTCTAACTGGATTTATACAAGAAATGCAACTCACCTTAATATTATGATTCCGTAAACGAAATCCAAGACGGCGCCTCGCTTTAAAGCGAGCCTTTTTAAAGCGAATACTATCCTTCTTCACAGCGGAGAGCCATCGTGTCCACTGTTTATATATGAAGCACTAAAAAATATTATTCTGTACCGATTCACATCCATGGAGTTTTCAGCATAATCAAATCACTTTCGTTCGGGATGATTCTAAACGGGAGGAAAAGATAATTTTTTAGATTAAATTTGTATCGACTGTCGGTGCTTGGATCGGAGACCACCCGGATAATTAAATTATACGCATTCGATACAATAACGATGTAAATTTGTCGATCGGCAGAAGATTGAGATAAGCCTCGATAAATAAGCGCGCTATAAATATGCGATCGAAGCTATAAATCTAATATTGACGATGTGTTCGACTAATTGATTTGTTTAGATTTGAGATGATTTTAAATAAAGTACTCGCTGTAGTATATTTATGATTATGTTCCGATTTCTAAAAAATATTTCAAGTTGTGTCATTTAAATATTAATCGTGAATTGGGGCTGATGTCTGTTTGAAGTTTGAGTGGTTTAAGTATAAACTAGTTGTTTCTTATTTTTGTGGCACTCGTATGACATTTTGACATATCATTTCATGGATTTTGATAAAAATTGCTTGTTTCGTGTAAATTTATTTAAATTTGGTATTTAATCGAAAATCACAGTCCGATGGAAGACGCACACGATTCACATCACACACATGTCAATATTTAACGATTACCCGCATAGATTTTCAAAGTAACGTCAACATTTTAGGTTATAAATTGAGATTGTGTAATTTTCCGAGTTGTTCGATTGAATTTGTTTATGATAATTTGGGACGCTTCTCGTATCCCTTTGTCACCTTCGTCTGAGCCATCGCGTTTGCGGTTTGATCGCTCGAAATAGTTTTTTGAGTAAAAAAGCAATGTTGTTTATGTGCGAGAGAGTTGCGCGCGGCCGTCCCGTGACGCCGCGGCGGGGACCCGAGCCGACACTGAGCGCGCGAGCGGATCTCACCGCACAGCGTTCGGCTTCGCTCGGCAACGCTCGGGGAGCCGACCGAATCGCACTGCGATTGGTCGGCGCGGAGTCGATCCGCCCGCGGGGCGTTCCAAAGGCTCGTCGTACTCCTACGGGGTGGTTCCCGAGAGCCCACTCTGCGCTTTCGGCTTTTTTGTTATATTTTTAGTCTTGTTTTGCTTGTTGTGTTTGATGGATTGTTTTGTGCACAACACAATGGGAGCTTATTTATGGAATACTCGAGCAGCTCTTTTTAAAGCGTGCATCTTTATAGGGAAGCCCTCGTACAAGAGTAGACTATGCGAAAGAAAAAATGCATTGTTATATTGTGACAAACAATTATGAATGCATTTAAATTAATTATATCGCCCTTATATACCAAACAGAATCATCAGATTATTAAATTTACTCTAGCATTAATATATTAAATATTTTATGATAGTCAATAAATAAGCACACTTTACATGATGCCTTTGATTCGAATATATGCATAAATTAAAATGAAAACAAAAGAATGCCGAATTTGTTTGAATTTAAATGGTAAAGTGTGAAACCGTTTTACACGACAGCTACAAATTGGCTCGATGGAAACCCGCATTACACGATGTCATAGCGTAAAATTCATCAGATCGAAAACGCTAACGATCCGGACGCAGGCACAACAGTAACGTCGGAACATTAGTGGCGTCGCGATCACCAATGGCACGTGTCGGCCTATCTGGCAGGACACGTGTCACGTCACTCAGTGCCGCCGACGACTCTATTGTAATGTTCGCAGGCCGGCCGACCGCTTCATCTGCTCCGTCGATCCGTTCGACTGTAACAGAATTCGATCGACCGCCTTCGGGACGAAGGACGAAATAAAAAATGCACACAGATACCCCGGCGTCGAGAGAGGCGCGCCGAAACGCCTCCGACACTTAGGCCATTGTCTAAGAATACTTAAAAATCCATTAGCATATTTCTGCTGAAATCTGCACGCTCGCAGGATGTTCACAAAAAAGCAGGACGAAGCGACGAAGCCCGCGTATGCGCCATGGGAAAGCTCTCGCGATCCCGCAGAAACCATTAAGCATAGTTATGACGGAATAAATAACCATGCGCTCGTTTTTCTGCGTATAGATCGCTGGGCTGCTGATAAAGGCTACGGTGATTTGTTACATGTTTAATCTCTCATTTTCATCTCGCATATGGGAGAAAGTGTCGAGACCGATTTCAAAACGATTTAATTAAATTGATGCACACAAATAAAATCATTCGTTTGAATGAGGGAAGCATTTTCATTCATTCCTTTCATTAAACATGTAAAAATTTGACTGTCCAGAATTTGAACATGCAGTTGGGTTACAGGAGACGAGCTTTTAATTATGGATCAATATTTACAACACATGATGTGATATATTGAAACTAAATGTTCCTCGGAACTAGACTTTAAAAAAAATAAAAGCTGCAATTTTGCTTCTTAAATGGGCATTAATTAGGCCAATAATTTTGATATGGAGATTCAGATTCAAATTAATACAACATAAAACATGCCAATTGAAGATCTCGTGTAGATTGTCTCAAACCAGATTTAACTGAATTTATGTTTTTTTTAATACTTATATGTTTAATACAAATCAAACATGGTTGCTTATGGACTATGAATTACAACTATAAAGCTACTTAAATTTTTAGAAAATAGATATTAAATTGAACACTTGGATCGATATATAATTATAAAATATGCTGAAAATTTATAGTGTGTCAATTAATATGTTAAGTTCAATCGATTTGTATACCCAGATATATTCATGGTTTTTGATTTATAGCAGCCAAAAACATGTAATTATCTCATTGTGATTTAATTATACATTTTATGTTTTAAAAAATATTCAGTTATATATTACTTCTTGTAGTTGTAGTTATAAAATTGAGTTTCTTAAAATTAAGAGTCTCGTGGGTATATTTGGGTTGAGAAATAATTTTGATGTACAAATGTAAATTATTAAAGAATAAATAATGAATAATCAAATATATATTTTATACATATTATTTTAAAAATAATAATTAAATCAAAGGATTGGCGCATGAATATATTATTTATTGATCACCAATGATCGACCGTCGATGCTTGTTTCCCTCGGGAAAAGCTTTTAAATTACAGATTTTCTCCCGCTGATCGGTTCGAAAATCTTCAAAATAAAAATATTTGACACTTGTATTTTTTACAGCTGTCATAAAAGAAAAGAAACCGCAGCCGAAACGCAAACGACAGTTAGTGCATTATATGGCGAGTTATAATTGTATCATTTGTAGACATAATAGTTGCGTGATGCTCGGAGGGACTTGTAGCGCGTGCTGCGAGAGAAGACTCGTCCAGGTGTAGAGTCCCTCTTGCCCTCTCTCTCTCCCTCCCACCGAGGCCCTCCCGCGCCTCCCACCACCCATCCCACCCACAAAAATCGTTAAAGGGGCGTTCCTCGCCGCCGCACACCGCCATTTTGGAAAAAAATACCAAGCTTGGAAATGTAAGTGCACGGCGGCCATCTGTACACCGCACCCTACACCTAACGCAGATTCACATTTGCCATACAGCCTTCATCTGCAATACACCCACCGATCAACCGGCAGCACGCGTCTACGCACTGCGGTTAAGCGGGAGTGCTCATCATGGGGAAAACAAGCCTCCTCGTCTCAAAGTTCCAGCTAAAATATTCAATACAAGCAAATATTTTTTTTTTATTTTAAAACATCATCAAATTCATTCATGATTTTAATCAACACTAACCATATACTGTTATTCAAAATTATATTCTTTTTTATACTTTTATAAAAAATCTATAAGAATTTCTCAAAATAATGTTATCGATCGATTTGCTATCGCTTCCTTATTATTTTCGATCAAATTAAAGCAATCTCCCCGAATAACCGAGCGATATTCGTATTATTGATAGATTTATCTAGATTTTCTTAATTAAATATGTACGTCATTACCATTCAATATGAGTCATAATATTGAAAAAACAACTCAAGAAGAATTTAAAAGAGATGTGTTTAAGTTAGTAAATTGAAGGCATTCAAAGCTTCGAGTGCAAAATATTTTTTTAAATAGACATCTGTATAAAATTATTTTATTTTTGTTATAAGCAAATTGATCTGACATGCAAAAATATTATTCAATAAATTTAAAATCATCGATATTCTAATTTCAAATTTCGTTATTAGCATTGATTCTAAAAAAAATGTGTAGAATTACTTTCAGATCATGAGTTGAATAAACTAATTAAATCAACGTAAATTCTAATCTGGTGTTGATGAAATACTCACAGATTATCGCAGATCTATAAAAATATATCTACAAATGGTAAGCAATCTGAAAAATCATTTCATTGTGATTCTAATGTAGATTAATGTGTGATATTTTTTAAAAAAATATTTGAAATAATCGAACACAAACTACGAATTTAAAAGCATAAAAGGAGCAAGATATGATAGTGTTATTGAAGTTTTTCAATCAACAACTATAAGATATCTATATAAATGGCGTCAATTGAAAATTATAGCGAATATAAAAAAAATATCAAAAAAGCTCTGGATTTACGCGATTTCAATTTACACGATAATCTGCGCTCAATTGTCACAATTGATGAGATCGTCAAGCGTTGTTGAAATGCTAAGCATGGGAATAATATAGACATGATCGCTTTTCAACCATGGCAAATTAGCACAAGAAATGAAACAATCGTACGCACTGCGTGAACTTTGCATTTCAATTTATGGGTACGCTCATAAAATAAATTAATTGAGAAAACACAATAAAGTAGCCACGCATCAGTTGTAATGCGTTTTTTTTTACAATGTTCATGTACGCATATAACGATTCGAATGACTCGAAAGTTAATAAATCATAAACGCTCCTTCTTCGATGTACGGCTCTGTAATTGCATTTTAATTATTGCAAGCGATTAACATTACGGCTGCTGAAGGTACTCTCGAAAGACGTTGATGAATACCTTCGCACTTCCGCAACGGCCGTATGATCTTCTATAAATAATTCATCGGAAGTTTCGTTTTTTGTGTGTCGCGTCCGCATTTGGGTTGTTGTAATTTTATTAGCGTCGACAGTGAGTGCGTATGATGTCGTTCGCCCTTATTGAGATGTCTCCAACCTGCGTCGGTTTTATTAACGAAAGAATGTTAGACTGGAGGTATTTAATAGCGAGCAAATAGCCACTTGGAGTTTTCCTACAGACGAGCTTAGGTTTTCTTCGTCAGAGTGCGTCCCTGTCGCACCACTTTGCGCTTCGCACTTTTATATTATCATTTGCGGGAGTTAACTCTCTTATCTGATTGGCGGTGGCTCGGGAGCGTTCGGCGGGATTCGGCTGACTTCGGAATCCTTCGGGACCTTCGTAACATTCTTCCCCCGCGGGAAGATTCCCAGTGCATTATGGCAAGACGGGGGATAATGAAAAATCTATAGATACATCGGCAGACGACAGAATCCACATCCATAATTACCCAAACACAACCCTCGCTTCAACCTAATCTTATCACCCCGAGTAATTTTTAATTTCATCACGATTTTAAAGAATCGAGCGATCGATCATATCTGCAAAACAAAAGATTAAACGGATCAAGAATACAGATTGAATAGACTGAGATAAGCACGACATTGTGAATTTCTCTTATCCGATTGATAATTAAACATTTCAAATTTGGATCAAACTAGCACATATCAGTAAATTAAATTCGCAATTATTTTTAAAAAATCATGTATTTATATTTATGTCATAGAAAAGGCAAGAATATAGAATATATTAATTAAAATTAGCACAACAAACATTTGAACCCCATGTAATTTAAATTTAGTCTAGAGTGATCGATCACTTGCATGATTTGCGCACAGTTATAGATTCGCTCCTCTATCTTGATCGCTTAAAGAAAAATTTCATACCAATCTCATAACATCATATACGTTTTGATAGATATTCAAATTATTCAGACATATTCCGATATTATCTCTATTTATAAAAGTTAAAATACTTATACATCTAAATGTTAAGATGATCGTTACAAATTCAACTCTGGCTTGAAGTATTAATAGACAATGATAAATTGAAAACAGCCAAAAATATTAGTCATTCTAGAGTCCACCAAATCAAGTCCTGATAATTTAGAATACTTTTTAGATAAAATTAGCGAATGATTGCATTTAATGACTTTGAATCCATATTTGGATATAAAAGTGACTCACAATTTTATATCGTAGATAAAGACATAAACTTAACTTTTTTCAGTGTTTTTATTCTTTTAAGTTGTTATTTCTTTTACTTAAACAAGAGATTTCACATTTTCAGAAAGTTTTTGGGCTTGAAATAAAGTATATTTTTCAGTATGTGATTAATAAAACTTTTGTAATCTGTAATGGATTTTGATGCATTGACGAAGAATTTCCGAAGAAAATTATATTGAAGAGCGTTGTTGCTAATAATGTTGCAAATATGTTGCTTCATTTTTACGCCCGAAAAAAAATGCTTTCTACACTTTATGAATAAATTAATAAGCTGTAGTATATCAAAAAATTAGCACGCTGTTATCAACTATTTGATAGCTAAACTTGGTAGCACTTGACTCTGCTGCTTATAGATTGTTCTTACAGATCACTGTTTAATGAAGTGATCTCAAAACCATCTATTTGCTAAATATTTCCAAATATTAACCTTAATTTTCATGGAATTGGTCAGAATATTAACACATTATATCACAATATAATCTGTTTCAACACACAAAAATATTTCTGGCTTAAAATTTCAAAATCACTGATCTATCGTAACCATCGGCAAAAAATCTCAAAGACATTTCTACATTTTTACTCAATAATAAACTTTCATTTTAATGAAAAAATATATCGAAAAACGTTTTTAAAATCTGAAATATCATCAAATGAGATAATATGCTTAATACTTGAAAAGTACAATAAATTAGTATTATATTATATATGGATCTTAAAATATAACAGTGCTTCCGTGAATTTTAACACATGTATCATATAGACAAAAATCATCGAACATCTAAAGTGTAATTCAAAAGTAATCGGTGTTTCTTCTTACAAGAATTAAATCAAAGCTATTTTTTAAAATAAAGGCTAAGCCAACCAAAATGGAGACAAAATCATCTCTTTAAGTCTTTATTTTATTGGATAATAAATATTTCAACTATGAAAATCGAGGTTGAATGTGGATAACATACAAATGGAGTTTAAGGTTGAAAGATAAGGTCAATTTCAATGTATGAAAACGAATGTGACATTCAGAGTTTTATCACTGTATGAAGTTTTACTCTAACGACTTGATGTATTTTTTCGGAATAAATTTTAATCTCCAATAGAGATTTTTATATATGTTCTCAAATTTGTAAAATGGCTTGCGTACATATCCTTGCGGAATTAAATAGCATTTCGATTATTTCTCAGCGTAGCCAGGATTTGGCGATATCAGTGTCGCTGATATTAGGGCGTACATATGTATTATTCGGGAGTCGAAGGATTCGAGCAACAATCGCGGGCAAAGGCAAAGGCTTCCTGGCATCCTGGCATCGGGGTGCTTAGGATGCCCCTAACCACCCACTTCTACATATTTGGCTTACAGCATGCCCGCCCGTTATTTATGTGACGTCGCATAAATCTCTCTCAGCCGCCAAGGGTGGCAAGTGGGTGGCGGGTGAAAGTCGGCAGTCGGCAGTTGGGGGCTGCCGCCCACACCCACCCAAACCCACCCACACCCGCCCACCAACAAACCTGACACTATCTGCAAGGCCGAATCTCGGCGCGGGATATTTTCTTTATGCTCCAGACAGCAGAGGCACCATGAATACGACTTTTCGATTAAAATGCGATCAAAGTCTCCAGCAGAGAATTTGGCTTTTTGCAAAAAGAATAAGGACCTCGCGGTACAGGGTGACAATTGTAATACATAAACTTTGTTCTATCCCTTATCTATCGGCGACCCAATAAACTTCGGTCGCTTACTGAGGGTTTTGCAACTAAACACAAAAGAAAAGAACCATACCCCTGCATGCAAAAAATATCATTGAGAATTTGGCTAAGACTTACTATATTCTTAAAACAACAGTTCCAAGGCTGAATACTGCAGACGTGACTGTAAATGGCACTCTTATTGAACAGGTTCCAACGTGGAAATATCTGAGATCGATTCTCAGAAATCGGTTCGGATAAATTATGCATCCATGTGAATTTAAAGCATTTAATCATTTCAAGTGTTTCAAAATAATTAAAACCAGGGATGCGAAAAAAAAGATTAATACATGTACTCCACTTTATTTCATGATATCAATGATAACATGGGAACGAAAACTACCCAAAGAGCTATGAAACTTTATTACGTCACATATAACAAGTAGTGATCGTAATAGAAACAAAGAGAAATTGTAATATTTTGCAAAATTTACTTAAATGGGATGATTATTACTGGCAATCAAGCGAGATTTACTGATGAAATATTGATTCTTTGGTATTTCATATCAATGACAAATAATTAAATCATATCAAGAATGATTTGTATTAAATGATATTGGTGCCACCTATTCGGCAATGTACTCTATAATGATGATGATTTTAGTGATGAATAATATTCCTTGGTGCCCTAAATCTTAATTCAATTGCAAGATCATCCTGTAAATATGCGCGTAAATTATGATCTCGGAAAAGTGTCATATTGGGTAGCCAAAGAACGAAATTAACTGCGAAACTCACAAAAGGTGCAATAAAGCATAACTTCGGGCCCTGAAAAATTAAACTGGGGTTACATCCATTCCCACATTTTCACCATTATTTCATTTTCATTAGCGTCCGCAGCCGGTTACCTCTCCCGGGAGAGTGCGGAAGCGAAAAATTTTCACGTAAAAATAAATAACCGAACTTATTCCATAGTCATATACCGCGGTTATATTATTTTTTATGAACAAACCTAGATGGGTCCCGGGCTCCACGTACCGCAAAGTTTCCTCTACTTTTTGATATATAGCCTCCGGGCCGACGTAACGTATTACTCCCGAGGGAGAGAGATACTTTCGCATCGGGAAAAATTCTGGAAAAATCTTAAAAGAATATTCGACCCTTTGTTTTTGTTTTCGGGTAAACGCTTTTCCGTTGCGAACCGCGTCTGTAACAATAGCCATACATACTCATACATCAGCTTATATAAGTTAATCCAGTAAATGCACAATTAATTAATGCAATTATTTGCATTCCAGTAATTCGGTTAGGCTCTATGTGGATATGAAGATGCGAAGACAATGGACAGGAGCTCGGTACTTGCATCTGAATTTCTACATTGATCAGAGCTGCCAAACTCTCTGTTTTATAGAAATCATAACATCTTTCAAATTACGACGACATCACATTAATCAACACATAATTCAGATAATCTCGAATAAATTCGTATAAAAATGTATCCACTCGTAAAACATTATTATATTATATTTACTATTGTATCATATCCGTTAATTGGACAAGATTACATCCATAAGAGATTTTCCAGAGGATGAGAGCTTTTCACTTGGTCTTCAGTAGTCTTTCATATATGACTTAACTACGACAAAGCTATTAGCATAAATAAATTTAAATTGGATAGGATCTATGAGCATATTATATTTTATCACATTTAAATAAAAAATAATCCTAATAAAACCTAAAAATATTCACTATTGAAAGCATTATCAGCTTAAAGATTGAAATATATTTAACTAAAATTTTCACATTATTTGTATTTATTTCTAATTGCCATTTGATTAAATCGCAAATCTGTCTTTATTTTCGAGCGATATTACAATTTTTGCATGTTAAGCACCTTTAGGTCTTACCATATATAATTAATAGCCTAGGATTTGACTTTTTCGCTATTTAGAAAATCAGAAGAAACCACATTCGATACAACCTATTGATCAAATTTTTTGACAGATTTTTTTTCATATCTTAGCATTAAAGCAAAGCTTTTACAAAATAATCTAAATTTCTATTTATTTAATCATCAATTGATCATAAAAATTTTGATCGCAATATCGATTTTGGTTTTGACAATAGTTGTAATCATAAAAGCTAGTCATAAAGATCAAAAGTAAGTTTTCTGATTACTTTTATATGAGTTTGGATTCGTTACAGCCTGTATACGAATCAAGCATGATCAAAATTCATGTGTTGTTCAATTGAATCTGATTTTCTGATTCTAAAAGAGTAAATCCTGAGACGATAGATATAATTTAAATTAATATAGGCATTTAGAATGTATGATTCGCAATTATAGTCGCATAATATAATGCATCGTATAAAATCTTCCATCTTAAACATTTAAGCGGAGATCGCCTAAATTCAATAGGATAGAAATAGCATAATAAAATATCACGATGTATTTAGAAGTTTATTTTACAATTAGAAGAACATTCGGTGTGTAAAATTGAGCTAAAATTAGGATGAAATAACAACATCTTTAATAACTTTATAGAATCGCAGAATTCCTGTGTACTGGTAATATGATTAATCTATAATAATAGTTTTTCATTCAGCACCTAGATTCTAAAGTTTCTTTTAACATTATCTTCTTTGACATTAACAGTGTATTGTTTTTATGTATTGTTGTCGAGATAGTCTTGACATTCAAAACATCATAGTTTAAATCTTCAAATACTTAAATATAGTTTATATATATTCACTTGGGTCTAGATTTACAACCCCTTCCTACCTTTATTCAAAGCAGAATCATCTCTTGAATTATACCATCTCGATTACATCTAATCAGCCTTATCTTAATTGGATAATTTATAATCAGCGCTACAATTACAAGATGAATTTATTTTTTCATGGGATCCATATTCTTTTTAGCACGCAATCCAAGCCTTAAATAAAATAAAGCCATACGTTCACCCAATTATGAATATAACAACGGCGAACAAAAAGTCATTATTATATTCGTATCAAAAAATCTTATCGGATCGGTGTCATGTAGGAAAATTAAGCAAAGTGTAGGAGAAGTCGTTTTAACTTAACACACATGCTTTGTACAGGGGCTCGTCTCAAACAATACTCGCAGGCAATGAAAACAAACATCATTCATTGGATCTTTGTGAAACCGTCTTCAAAGCACCCCTACAAAATACGTCCTTTGTGCCGATGTCAACCATAAGAAATTTCCTCTCTTTTAAAATACTCAAATTTAGAAGCTTTCAATCCGAGTACAGTCGGAGATCTTCTCGAAATTGGATGAAAATAAATTAAATACGTAGCATATCGTGCATGATTGGATTGCCGCAGATTTGCACATGAAAATGCCTTTTTTGTAATATTATAAGAAAGACGATTGTCTCTAACAATTTGCAGCCCCATAATATAGGGCAGTAAAATTTTTACGTTCTCATAATATTGTACAGTATGCATTATAGAATAGCTCGCAGGCATGTATGTCAGTAACAGTAAAATTTTTACGTCCCCTATATTTTAAAAGGCGTATAAAACTGCCGCCTTCTTGTTTTTATTGCTGAGCTGAAAGCGAAATGGTAGCTCTTTGGAGTTTCAGCAAGATCGTAACATCCTAAAGAATAATCCCGAGCAAGTGGGCTAATTGATGTGCTTGTTGAACAATTACGAATTAATTGATCCTCCACTGTAACGGTTATGACTTCTATCTATCAGATTTTTGCAAAATAACATTTAATCATCAACATAATAATCAATATTTAATTTGTTTTCCACATATCCTGTTTTTTGCTTCTTCATTCCATGATAACTTTCATTCGTTTTTCATCTATTTATCTCAGTATATGACCTGTAAACTGTCATTTTAATAGTATTACTTTTTAATCAACCGTATAATATATATTAAAGAACGTTCAATGAGTACTTAAGAAGAAAATAATAAACGTCCTAACATATTTACATTGACTTTTTCTCCTTATTCATATATTTTATAGACTTAATACCCATGAAAAAATTTGAGCATCACTGCGTCTTTCACTACTTTATTATTCAAAAGAACCATTTCTTTTATATTTATTTTAAATCGACTAAATCTGATTTGATGACATATTTTTATGAATCTACATTTTTTAATGTAACAATACTTTGAAATGATAGTACGTTTTTACTAGTTGATGGCCTATATTTGACGACATTTCTATTATAGATGTCTTTTATGATATGAATTTTGAAAGTTTTTTATCATACAAAAAAATAGTTATTTTAGGGAGATAATGATAAGCATAAGTTAAAAATATATAAAATAAAAAACATGCTTAGAATGCATATTGTAAGGGCTATTTACAATAGATTTTAAGAGCTTTTATTAAATTAATCTTATTCAATTTGAATAGTTTTTTAGAATTTATGTATTTTAAAGTTATATATTTTACGTGCATTCATTAAATATAGATTCCTTTTAGCCCCCTACTCCCCATATTACTTTTTTTTTGTACTAAGATAGAAGAAGACATTATTGAACACTTCTTGTATATCCATGTTAGTTCCAATACACTACGCTTGCTTCAGTACTAAGCTTTTGATGCAATCCAATATAAATTTTGTATATTCCGCTACCATAATAAAGGTCGAAGAAAAGAATACTCTTTATGCTATGGTTTTATAACATCAGTGTTGCATTAAACACTGATAGTATATTACTTTCAATCGAAAACAGAATTAGGCATTCTCCAAGAAAGTACAATACTCAAATATATCAGTGTCGAGATTTTGTTTCTAACGATAGTCCATATTCTGATTTCTCTATCGCTAAATCAATTTTCTATTTAGAAATTCATTTCAATTTCACCTTCACTGTCATGGAATTAGTAGATATGCTCCCCAAATTACAAGTCATAGTATAATGGATTATTTATCAGATTGTAACAAGCGGCTAAAGCATTTGCTTCCATCAGCATATGCAAAATGGACTTAATCTTACTATAATAACGCATTCATTACTGACATAATAATATC